>CM033475.1:13743806-14167484 GCA_019447015.1 Hymenochirus boettgeri
TATTACATTCAGGGTTGTGAAAACAATCCGTACATTCGAGGGTTAGCGACGATACATTCTAGGGTTAGTGAAAACAATCCGTACATTCGAGGGTTAGCGAACTATACTTCTAGGGTTAGTGAAAACATCCGTAACATCTCGAGGTGGAGCGAACGATACATTCTAGGGGTTAGTGAAAACAATCCGTACATTCGAGGGTTACCGAACGATAAATTTCTAGGGTTAGTGAAACAAATCCGTACACTTCGAGGGTTAGCGAACGATCACATTCTAGGGTTAGTGAAACAATCCGTACATTTCGAGGGTTAGCGAACGATACATAGGGTTAGCGAACGATACATTCTAGGGTTAGCGAACGGCCTGTAAATTAGATAATTATCGAAAATACAGCTGCGAGTCTGGACAAACGCACTAGTTCGAATAGTTTATCACGAGCTTGTGTTCGAGTTCCGTTTTGTGTCCATCTCTAATTGTGTATGGTTTTATGAAAGACACTAATGCAAATGTATTTATAATAATTTTGCTATCTACATAAAACACAGCATCTTTGTCTGATAGTGTAAAACTATTTAGATATAATCAGTGCATGTCTTTCATGTAGCGAATAATGTTAGTTAGACTAATGTTAGTCTCGCTTTGTGGTGGTTGCGCAGTGATTGGTTACATACAAGTGGTATAGATAGATTTCATCATGGTAATATTTGCTTCATCAACGTCCCTTTAATTCTAATGTAACATTCTTTTCAATGCAGAATAGCCCAGTAAATCCGCTGAAGGCATCGAAAGATAAAGCACAGCAAGAATAATATTGCTTTTTGAAGTTGTATACAGATTATTTGTGACAAAAGTTTACTGTAATAAATTATTACAAATGTTCCAATAAAACCATTTATGGAACTTTATTCAAACAGGCATTAACCCACATGTGACGCTTATGGGTCTCATGGTTTTAATGCTGTTTGAAAAGTTTCATTATTTTACCTATTGTGCCGAGTTCCTGGATTTATAAGTGGTTAGGCGGATCAACCATTGTGAATTGCAGTGTGTCTGGACAATGCTGAAGAGTCAGGGGGGCGATCTCGCATCCGGCTCCGAGGGGAAGGGTGAGTATTCATTCGCTTACTATTGCAACATTGAAATACTATCAAGATGTTAATTGAAAAGGAATGATGTTCAGATGTGTTGAAGCGATCGGCCTGGGGTTATAACACCAGACCTCTAAATGTATTAAGTGAGTTCACCCATAGGTGTGACCTATGGGATTAGAAGCATAGGATAAATATTAGGACTGCCCACTTGTGTAGGGTTATATTATAGTTTTTTCCTTTGTGATCCAATGTATAAAAGAAATGCAATGAAAAATACTACAAGTCACTAAGTGTTTGACACAAACCCAAATGTAATATCTCTCACAAACACTGTATTGAATCTGAAAACCAATGCGAATCTACATAACTCTATCTGATGGGAGCTCATTGTACAATCGTCTCCATAGTACAGGAGTATGGAGGGGATATCAGAATACGTATCAGACAATTTAAATCTAGACATTAAAGGGACAACTAAACATTCCTTAAATGGATGGTTTGGTGTCTAAAAATGTCCAAGGGCTAAATTAACGACTATTGAGACATTCCCTGTAGGACTACTAGACCCCCCATATGATTGGATGCATGAGGGGTGGGTAGGATGTTTGTGTAGGGTAGCCAATAGAAGGTATCCAGTGAATAAAAAGTCTCTAAATCAGGACTTTATTATTAATTCTCCTCTCAAAGTTACTCCTAACAGTCAGGGACAAGGGTATTAAACTCGGTGGATTGGGTTCCTTCAATCAACAATATGTTCAGGGCCATTAAGAGCTTCCTTCTCGTAATATGTTCAACATCAAGCCCTACAACCCCACCCCCTCTATAGCAAGTCTTAATTATGTTCCTTAGTTCCTCTGTGACTGTGCATCCTCCTAAATACAAATTAGGAAACCAAGACCACAGTTCTTGGGAAGTTCCTGCTCAATCGTATTGCCATACTACAGGGAGTACTGAGAATCCTTTTCTTACTAGATATAAAAAATCTGTCCAGATCGTAATTGGTTAAAGTTGTTTTTTTCTATAACTATAAGTTGTTGATAAGACACACTTCACTGTAAAAATGTTCTTAAAAAATGAAAAGGAACCTGAGGCAGGGCGAGGGTTTGAATGATCCGACCTCCAAATATCATTTGGTTGAGAAGCAGCAGCCATTCAGCACCAAGAAAGCCTGACAGAAGCTTATATCGGTCTCAGCCGATCATTTTAACTTTGAACGGACAGTTTCTTAACTTCACATCAACCAACTTTAACCAAATCGTATTTTACTCTTCATGAACTCGTTGAAAGTTAATTGCTGCATTGCTGATTGCAGTTATCCATTTGGATGAAATTGCCAGTATTTTGTATATCTTGAATATGACCGGGGTGACTTTGGGGTATCGTTTTAGATTTAAGGTTTATTCCAATGTTAATACTCCCATTTGCACCAACTATTAAACTAGTATAATTGTTATTAATTTGTTATAGGGTAAAATTCCCGGAACAAGCTTCTTTTCTAATTGCTTTCCAGGCCCGCCAGGCCTTCAGAAAGCTCCATTTGTTCCCGTCCCTTTGCATTACTGATATGAGCTTCATGATTCACTAGGAAGGCCCTAAGCAGCAGAACAAAGCCCAGATGTCTGTCAGTACTAGAGGAATAAAAAGGGATATGGGGAATGAACGTACTGCCAGGAACCCATCTAAGTGGGTGCAGAACCTGGTAAGGGCTGGGCCACACTTGTAGTTGGTGCACGCCGTTTTGCACTTGCGATCTGTGCATGCGATTTGGTTTTAAAATGGAAATCGCCGGGAAGGTCGCGCCCCAGACCCCCACCACCCACAGCCCACCCCCCGTTCCGATGCACATGCATTTTGAACGCAAAAATCGCATGCGCACGAAACAAGCGCACCATGCACCAAGAATCGCACACACAATCGCAGTATTCGCAGTATTCAGTGCGTGATCCATGGCGTGGCGTGTGGCTCAGCAAAACCCAATAAAAAAGGGGATTTGTAAGAGGAAATCCACAAAGAGTGAGATAACAAGAAGAACCAGGTTAGACCCCAAACCCCATATCCTTGTCTCGCATCCGAGAGCTCCCTGAACTCTCCCTGTGCTAATACACATCCTTCATGTATAGTGGGAAGTATAGAACCCATCATAATCTACATGTAGGAGCTGCATTTATACCATTTATATTGCGGTTCAGAATTTATAATATAACCTTACAAACATCTTCACTTGGGTAATATCAAATTGTTTCCAAGCCCCCCAACCCATTTCCCTCCATTCAATAGTACATCCCCCATCAGTATACCCACACTAGACATGGATACAACTAAACCCCCAGCTGTCACTTTAGATATTCTGTCTGTCCGACACACCCCCACAAGCCTCCGTTAATTGTGTTCAGAGATTGTAAAATATTATATTTAAAGGGAGGTCGTCCTTTACTGTAAATAAAAGTACTGATGTATTTCTCTGGACTGGCACTTTCCTGACCTACCCTAAACCGCGTATAAAATATAATAATCAGCATAAAACCATTATATATATAATAATATATAATATAACAGGATATAACTATATAATAATAAACAATGATAATAATGTATAATAATAAATGTTGTATATAATAATCACAGATTAATAATATATAATATAATAATAGATACTAAATATATTAATAATAAACAATGGAAAAAAGATAAATTACTACGTAATATATAATAATAACATGAAAGAATATCTAATAATAAAACACAGACACTATATAATTATTCAACTAAACAAACGCACGAAATAATGTATAATAATATATAATAAATAACGAATGATCCACTATATAATATAATAATATATAATAATCACTATATAATAATACAATGATAATAATATATAATATAAACAATGATAATAATGTATATTTCCCCGCCCCCCCCTTTTAATAATTAATAATAACCCACATCGATCTACACCTACCTATCCACCCATCACATATATTATACCTATATATTAATAATAACAATGATTATCTATATAATACACCCCCCCATCCCCCCCAACCCCCCCCCACACCACCAACCCCCCCCCACACACACACACCCCACCCCGCGTACACCAACTATCATCAATAAATACACCGCATGAAAGCACATATCATAACCTACAGCCCCAGCGCGTCCCCCCCCTCACACCACCCCATATGACACACACCACCCTACCAACCACACTAGCAGACTAAGACATAACATCACGAGCGGCCACCCGCTCTCTCAGAGCACACCACACCCCACACCCCCAACAGACACAAATGAGCTTTCTCTACGCACAACCAAACCGATTCACAGTAACATTTAAACCGATTGCATTTTCATCATGGAATGCAAGGCCACCAGGCCACCGCGCAATTAATCTATAGGGTTCAGTAACCTCCGTGATTAATCACAATATATTTTGCCTATATTGTCATATTAAGAATTATTAGTAATGAATTTTATTAAAAAGTATTGTTATCAAATTAAACTATATAACTAATATCTATATTTAGGTTTTGTAACACACACATAATATTACCTTTCCATATCTAAAATATAAAATACCGTATATAGTCGAGTTATATCAACCGTAAGGGACGATATTTTTTAGTATCCTTAGTTACCCTTAAATGGCCTCATACAGTGGTAGAAGAGCCTATTGGCCCCAATGCACGCCCTCCCCATAAACAATCCGTATATCCAGTACCCTAACAAACCTTTCCATAGATTTCAAGTCACTGGTTCGTGATACACACCCAAGCATGCACTTTGGTTGGGGAGGTTGAGTTTCTAAATATCCCAATCTGCCAGAGAAAGCTCGCTACTATGTAATAACATGGTAATATCTCTTCTCATATCCGAATACTACTGTAATAATTTCACCTACAGGGCTGACCCAGCCCCCTTTCCTCTTACCTACTTACACACCAACATACTGATAAAGAGGTAGGACTTAAAATGGCACCCTAAACAAAGATGAATCCTCCTTACTTGAGGGCTAAAGGATACCATAATTTCACTGGCAATAAATTGTTTCAATAATTTAAATAGAGTGCCCACCACCCAGCCCCAACCTTTTTAGACCTAAAAATCTCGGTTTCCCACTAAAGTATATACCGGTACCGGTACAAAGAAGATATTATCAGTAAACTGGGCTATGTCTTCGACAGGATAGAAACGCGAATTTGTATTGTCCATGCCCTACCATACTATTTGTCCCGCATAAAAAATTGTCCCCTTCTACCACTCTAGCCCTAATTAATATCAGGCTTCTCAGTGGAAAACCACACTTAAGGTTTGTACAATGTAGGATTGTGCAATGAGCCATGCCCCCCTGACCACGATGCATTGTGTGAACGAACTGGCCGATCCGACACAATGCATCAATGTCGGGGGGCATGGCCATCGGTTCCAAAGTGTACGTGTGTTACTACCATTAGGCTGTTCACAACATGCAAATAGGTCGGTTTCAGTCAATATTGGTGAAAAATATGTTCAAACCGAGTTTCAAGCATCCAGAAAAGGTCGGAACGAAAGCATAATGTGGGTGTACCAGCTTCATCTACTTCTATACGTAGAAATAACTCTCCAAATGCCAGAGAATATGATTCTAGAGACCTACACAATTAGTAATCATAATTTTGAATCAGAGGTGGCGAACTTCATAAAGTTCAGTCATTTTCAACAGTAAAAGTTCAAAAATCGGACCATTAAAGGTGAAACCTTCACAGCTTAAACTACAGTTGGTAAAAACATACAACATGAAATGGCTGTGGAACCTGGGAAGGAAAGGGTTCTGGGAAACACGTAATATCCCAAATCCTGTTTAAACCATTTCTTAACGTCAGGCGGGAAATTGCGGGATTACGCAAACTACATTCGAGGGGTACGGCCAATTCGTGGGTTACCCGAAAAAATACTTTCGAGGGTTTGGGTTAGCGAAAATAGAGCATAAATCAAAGGATTATTTGAAATCGGAACCCCCCCCCACCCCCCGATATGTTGAGGTTACAGAAAACGAAAGGCGACATTAACCGGTTAGCGAACGATACATTCTAGGGTTAGTGAAAAAAACAATCCGGACATTCGAGGGTTAGCGACCTATACATTCTAGGGTTAGTGGAAAACAATCGTACATTCGAGGGCTACTCGAACGATCACATTCTAGGGTTAGTGAACAATCTGTACATTGAGGGTTAGCGAACCGAGACATTCTACATTCTAGGGTTAGTGTGAGTGAAAACAATCGTACATTCGAGGGTTTAGCGAACGATCACATTCTAGGTAGTTGAAACATCCGTACATCGAGGGTTAGCGAACGATACATCTAGGGTTAGTGAAAACAATCCGTAAATTCGAGGGTTAGCGAAGATTACGATTCTAGGGTTAGTGAAAACAACCGTACAATTAGAGGGGTAGCGCAACGATAAATTCTAGGGGTTAGTGAAAACAATCGTACATGCGAGGGTTAGCGAACGATACATTCTAGGGTTAGTGAAAACAATCGTACTTCGAGTGTTAGCGAACGATAAATTCTGGGGTGTGAAAACAATCCGTACCTTCGAGGGTTAGCGAACGATACATCTAGGGTCTAGTGAAAACAATCCGTTACATTCGAGGGTTAGCGAACTATACATTCTAGGGTTAGTTGAAAAAAATCCGTAACATTCGAGTGTAGCGAACGTACCATTTCTAGGGTTAGTGAAAAACAATCAGTACATTCGAGGGTTAGCGAACTTACATTCTAGGGTAGTGAAAACAATCCGTACATTCGAGTGTTAAGCGAACGATAAATTCTAGGGTTAGTGAAACAATCCGTACATTGAGGTTAGGAACGATACATTCTAGGGTAGTGAAAAACAATCCGTACATTCGAGGGTTGTAGCGAACGATACATTATAGGGTTGTTGAAAACAATCGTACATTCGAGGGGGTAGCGAACGAATGACATTCTAGGGGTTAGCGAAAAACAATCGTACATCTAGGGGTAGCGAACGATACTTCTAGGGTTGTGAAAACATCGTACAGTCGAGGGTTAGCGAACGATTAATTCTATGGTTAGTGAAAAAATCCGTACATTCTAGGGTTAGCGACGAGACATTCTAGGGTTAGTGAAAACAATCCGTACATTCTAGGGTTAGCGAACGTACCATTTAGGGTTGTGAAAACAATCCGTACATCGAGGTTAGCGAACGATACATTCTAGGGTAAGTGAAAAACAACTCAGACATTTGAGGGCGTAGCGAAACGGATACATTCTAGGGTTAGTGAATAACATCGTATATTCGAGGGTTAGCGAACGATACATTCTAGGGTTATAGTGAAAACAATCCGTAACATTCAAGGGTTAGCGAAAGATACATTAGGGTTAGTGAAAACATCCGACATTTGCGGGTTAGCGAACGATGCTTTTTAGGGTAGTGAAAACCAAACCGTACCCTCGAGGGTTTAGCGAACGAGGGTACATTCTAGGGTTAGCGAAAAACAATCCTACATTTCCTAGGGTTAGCGAACGATACCCTTCTAGGGTTAGCGAACGGCCGGTAAATTAGATAATTACGAAAAAAATTAACAGCTGCGAGTATGGACAAAAAGCACTAGTGCGAATTAGTTATCACGAGCTTGTGTTCGTGTTCCGTTTTGTGTCCATCTCTAATTGTGTATGCGTTTTATGAAATACCGACCACTAATGCAAAGTTATTTATAATATTTTGCTATCACATAAAACCACAGATCTTTGTCTGGAAGTGTAAAACTCTTTAGATAAATCAGTGCATGTCTTTCAGTAGCGAAATAATGTTAGGTTAGACTAATGTAGGAGAATGTTACCTTGTATAGCCATATGCTATATAGATAAGAATATCATGTATAGCCATATACTATATGGAGAATGTTACCTTGTATAGCCATATGCTATATAGATAAGAATATCACATATAGCCATATACTATATGGAGAATGTTACCTTGTATAGCCATTGTTCCAACCAGCGGCCACTGAAAACAACATAATAAGTGGAAAGGAAGGCAGCTTTATCAAATAGTAGCAATTTAATTGATAATAGAATAGCAAACAGCATTATAGTTTTTCTTAAATCTTTCTATCCTAAAGCTTTATTTCTAATCTATCATTTTATCTTTAAGGTGTTCCAAACAGCGGCCATTGAAAACAACAATAGTAGTGGAAAGGAAGGCAGCTTTATACAAATGTAGCAATTTAATTGATAATGATAGCAAACAGCATTATATTTCTTCTTAATCTTTCTATCTAAAGCTTTATATTCTAATCTATCATTATCTTTAAGGGTTCCAAACAGCGGCCACTGAAAACAATGTTACCTTGATATCCATCTACTTATAGATAAGAATACCACATTAGCCATATACTATATAGAGAATTTACCTTGTATAGTCATATGCTATATAGATAAGAATACACGTATAGCCATATACTATATGGAGAATATTACCTTGTATAGCCATATGCTCTATAGATCGAAGAACTTATCAGCCCTATAGCTAATTATGGAGAATGTTACCTTGTATAGCCATATGCATATAGATAGAATACCATGTAATGGCCATATACTATATGGAGACACCCCTTGAAGCAGATTGTAGGTAGAAATACCTTTCTGGTAAGACACTTTCCAGTTTTTTTATTTTCTCGTTTTTGAAAATATCTATATCTGTGGTAATATAACCCAGGGCTGTGGCTGTTAATAAGGTTTCATAAAAACTCCTGTAGAGATCGGATCCAAAACAGACTTCAGACTTTTCAATGCATGGAAAAGGCACGGAAGACAGGCAGAACGTGACGAGGGAAAGAAGGCTGGTAAGTACATTTGGGGAGGTCTTTGAAATCTAGTTTCTAGTTTTAGTTTGGGGGGTGGACATACCCTTTAATTTGTAGGTAGGATTATACTGATAGGGGATCATTTGATAAAACTTATTTTTCTTCACAAAGCAACAAGAGACTGACACATCTTCCGTGAGCGTCACAAGTAGAAAATCACATTTATTTAAACACTTTGTATTATCAGTCATTTCCACTGTTGCAAATATCAATATCCGTCAGTAAATATGAAATATTAGTCAGTTAATTAATCAGTGTTCATGTGAAAAACTACAATGATTGAAGCGATTTCCCTAAATGGAATCAGAATTCTTAAAACAACCTCAGGTCTGTTATAACAGATCCTATTATCATTACAGTAGATTTGCTCCCTAAAGTTAAAGGGTATTCAAAAAAACTAACTTCCTTTTTTCTGTTTAATTGAATAACCGGAAGTAAATTATAGCTTTACAGAAATAACAATTTGATTGACAAATAGATAGCAAACAGCGCTATATTATTTTCTGTTCTAAAGCTTTATATTCTAATCTCTCATTTTGTCTTTAAGGCGTTCCAAACAGCGGCCACTGAAAACAACAATAAAGTAAGTGGAAAGGAAGGAAGCTTTATACAAATAGTAGCAATTTAATTGATATATAGATAGCAAACAGCATTATAGTTCTTTCTTAAATCTTTCTATTCTAAAGCTTTATATTCTAATCTATCATTTTATCTTTAAGGTGTTCCAAACAGCTGATTCTGGAAACAACAATGAAGTAAGTGGAAAGGAAGGCAGCTTTATACAAATAGTAGAATTTAATTGATAAAAATATAGCAAACAGCATTATATTTCTTTCTTAAATCTTTCTAGTCTAAAGCTTTCTATTCTAATCTATCATTTTGTCCTTAAGGCGTTCCAAACAGTGGCCACTGAAAACAACAATGAAGTAAGTGGAAAGGAAGGCAGCTTTATACAAATAGTAGCAATTTGATTGATAAAAAGATAGCAAACAGCGCTATATTTCTTTCTAAAATCTTTCTATTCTAAAGCTTTATATTCTAATCTATCATTTTATCTTTAAGGTGTTCCAAACAGCGGCCAC
The DNA here is from genome assembly GCA_019447015.1 of Hymenochirus boettgeri. NCBI lineage: Eukaryota > Metazoa > Chordata > Amphibia > Anura > Pipidae > Hymenochirus > Hymenochirus boettgeri. The sequence continues at coordinate 13,753,849 of CM033475.1, forward strand.
TGAAAACAACAATAAAGTAAGTGGAAAGGAAGGCAGCTTTATACAAATAGTAGCAATTTAATTGATATATAGATAGCAAACAGCATTATAGTTATTTCTTAAATCTTTCTATCCTAAAGCCTTATATTCTAATCTATCGTTTTATCTTTAAGGTGTTCCAAACAGCGGCCACTGAAAACAACAATAAAGTAAGTGGAAAGGAAGGCAGCTTTATACAATAGTAGCAATTTAATTGATATATAGATAGCAAACAGCATTATAGTTATTTCTTAAATCTTTCTATCCTAAAGCTTTATATTCTAATCTATCATTTTATCTTTAAGGTGTTCCAAACAGCGGCCATTGAAAACAACAATGAAGTAAGTGGAAAGGAAGGCAGCTTTATACAAATAGTAGCAATTTGATTGATAAAAAGATAGCAAACAGCGCTATATTTCTTTCTAAAATCTTTCTATTCTAAAGCTTTATATTCTAATCTATCATTTTATCTTTAAGGTGTTCCAAACAGCGGCCACTGAAAACAACAATAAAGTAAGTGGAAAGGAAGGCAGCTTTATACAAATAGTAGCAATTTAATTGATATATAGATAGCAAACAGCATTATAGTTATTTCTTAAATCTTTCTATCCTAAAGCTTTATATTCTAATCTATCATTTTATCTTTAAGGTGTTCCAAACAGCGGCCCATTGAAACAACAATAAGTAAGTGGAAAGGAAGCAGCTTTATACAAATGTAGCAATTTGATTGATAAAAAGATAGCAAACCGCTATTTTCTTTCTAAAATCTTTCTATTCTAAAGCTTGATAATTCTAATCTATCATTTTATCTTTAAGGTGTTCCAAACAGCGGCCACTGAAAACAACAATAAAGTAAGTGGAAAGGAAGGCAGCTTTATACAAATAGTAGCAATTTAATTGATATATAGAAAGCAAACAGCATTATAGTTATTTCTTAAATCTTTCTATCCTAAAGCTTTATATTCTAATCTATCATTTTATCTTTAAGGTGTTCCAAACAGCGGCCATTGAAAACAACAATGAAGTAAGTGGAAAGGAAGGCAGCTTTATACAAATCGTAGCAATTTAATTGATATATAGATAGCAAACAGCATTATATTTCTTACTTGAATCTTTCTATTCTAAAGCTTTATATTCTAATCTATCATTTTATCTTTAAGGCGTTCCAAACAGCGGCCACTGAAAACAATGTTACCTTGTATAGCCATATACTATATAGATAAGAATACCACATATAGCCATATACTATATAGAGAATGTTACCTTGTATAGTCATATGCTATATAGATAAGAATACTACGTATAGCCATATACTATATGGAGAATATTACCTTGTATAGCCATATGCTATATAGATAGGAATACCACTTATAGCCATATACTATATGGAGAATGTTACCTTGTATAGCCATATGCTATATAGATAAGAATATCATGTATAGGCATATACTATATGGAGAATGTTACCTTGTATAGCCATATGCTATATAGATAAGAATATCACGTATAGGCATATACTATATGGAGAATGTTACCTTGTATAGCCATATGCTATATAGATAAGAATATCACGTATAGGCATATACTATATGGAGAATGTTACCTTGTATAGCCATATGCTATATAGATAAGAATATCACGTATAGGCATATACTATATGGAGAATGTTACCTTGTATAGCCATATGCTATATAGATAAGAATATCACGTATAGCCTTATACTATATGGATAGAAATATAAACTGAAAACGTGTTTGTTTTCTTCATCAGGGTGTCCAAATGTCAGAATTTGTCCTAATTGGGGAGGTAAGTAGAATCAAACACATTTTTAAATTAGCTTTATACGTTGGTTATACTGATTATCACTGAGTTTGTCTTTTCCCCTCCACACTTCAAATGTCTGAACATCCCTTTGTACAATATAAAGTTATTTAAATCCCAACTCCCAGTCTAGAACATAAAGTAAGAATATCATATAATTCAAACCTACATTTATCGTTTATTTTTTAACGGAACATGAAGATGGTGATAAGGAAAGAATCAAAGTGGAAGAGGTTTAAGAAATTCTTTACCTGTCGCTGTTTCCGGCATAAAGAGAAGGTAAGACAAGTTATTTTTATCAATCATTTTAAATAAACAATAATGTCATTCCTAAAAGCAGTCCCAGTTAATATCATTTCTCCCTTACCTACCAGTGACATCTATTTATAAATTCTGTATCATTATCCTGATTATATAATGAGACATCTACCGCTGCATTTCTTATAATGTTATTCTAATCTGTCCTTTAACAGACTCCCACAAAATTGAAGGGTTCTGATGACACCTAGCTTGTGATCTAAAGGGTGGTGGGAGTCAAACATCAAATACTGATCTGTGTGTGTTGGTTTTCTGTAAACCTCTTTCTCTTTTCTGTAAACCTCTACTTCCAGTTTACAGGTGGGGGGGTTCGACACCAACGTCTGCCATGTACAATGCTGTTTTAAACACCTTACTCTGGGCGTTCCTATAAACACTCTTAGCCACTATCTAATCACACCCTTAACACCGGTGTGATATGCTAATTGGGATTTTCCAGGGTACATAATTGCCACAGATTCTGTACAAGTCATTTGAATTGAGAAAGCCAGTCGGATGACTAGCGAAACTTCTTCAAGAACTACATTTCAAGTCCAGTTGATCTAATTGAATACAACAGATATACCATGACCTGGATGAATGAGAACCTTCACAAGCACAGTATAGTATAGTACAGTATAGTATAGTACAGTATAGTACAGTGTAGATAGTATAGTATAGTACAGTACAGTATAGTATAGTATAGTACAGTATATTTAGTACAGGAAACTACAGTATAGTATAGTATAGTACAGTATTGTATAGTATATATTGGTACAGTATAGTACAGTATATAGTGCATTATAGTATTGTACATTATAGTATAGTACAGTATTGTATAGCATACTAAGGTACAGTATAGCAATAGTATAGTACAGTATATAGGTAGTACAGTATAGTATAGATAGTATAGTACAGTATTGTAAAGTATAGTACAGTATAGCATAGATAGTATAGTACATTATAGTATAGTACAGTATAGTACAGTATTGTATAGAATACTTTGGTACAGTTATAGCATAGTATAGGACAGTATATAGTATAGTACAGTATTATAGATAGTAGTATAGTACATTAGATAGTATGTACAGTATAGTATAGTACAGTATAGTACAGTATTGTATAGCATACTATGGTACAGTATAGTATAGTACAGTATAGTATAATAGTATAGTATGCTATGGTACCGTACAGTAAGTATAGTACAGTATAGTATAGATAGTATAGTATGGTATGGTACAGTACAGTATAGTACAGTACAGTATAGATAGTACAGTAGGGTACAGTACAGTATAGTACAGTACAGTATAGATAGTATAGTATAGTATTTGTGGTTGGATAAAGGCATACGTCCATTCAGTCCAACCTACAACATTCCTTGTTGGCAGAAACTCATCCAGCTGATCCCACGCAAGTTTCTCTAGTGAACTTAATTGTAACTTATCCAATCTGTCTTCAATTAAAGCTCTTCCAATCCCTTTATTATCTTAGTTGCCTTTCTCGAACCCTTTCCCAAGAGTCCTTTTGTACAGGATTCCAAAATTGCACTGCGTGTTCCAAATGAGGCCTTACCAATGCTTTGTAAAGAGGAGAATAACATTTATTCTCAATGAATCCAACCTCTCTTTATACAAGACAATATCTTGCTGGCTCTGGCTGTTGCTGCCTGGCACTTGCTTGCTATCTTTAAGTCAAACCCCAAGATCCTTTTCAACAGGGATTCACTTAACACAGAGCCATTTATGTTAAAGTAGTTATAAGCAGAAGTCCAAAATGCATCACCTTACATTATCAACATCGAATCTCATCTGACACTTAGCAGCCCAAAGTGTCAATCTATCTAGATCCCCCTGCAATGATTGACATCCTCTGAAGTTTTTAATGGTCAAAAAGGGTTTGATATCATCAACCACGAACCTTTCTCCAAATCAAACCCACTTCAAATCATTAATAAACAGATTAAATAGAAGTGGCCCCAACACAGAACCCTGTGGCAACCCACTTAGAACCTTTGTCCATATTAATAAACCCCCAACTACTCTCTGCATCCTATCCATCAACTACTTTCTATCCATGTACAAATGTGTATACAGTGTATACAGAAGGCATAAAATTGATCAAGACATTTGCTTTATCACCATCCTCCGTAACTAACTTGAATTAATCCAACGCATCTTACATGACCATGGTGCACTTAATCCCACCAGGGATTATTGCATCCTGTATGTATCTATATCTGTCTATTATCAATCTAGACCTCCTGCCTATATAGCTAGTAACTATCTAATGGTTGTTGGATTTTTTAAAATAATCAATGTCAAAATTTAACACTGACTTTCAGCTTTCAACGTAGAATTTTCATCTTCTTCATGGAAGTGGGCATGGCTTGTGGAAGTGAGTGTTAAGGGCTACTGTAATGCTGGCTGGGGAACTGCAGGGCAGACTTAAAGGGACGTCCACCAATTTTTAACTTTTTGCTTTGTTCAGTTTAACTGAAGAACGGGAGGTAAATGAGCTTTGCCTATCTTCTGTTCTTCAGTAAAACTTGCAGGAGAGAAGAAAAACTTACTGTGGATCGCTCAGCTTTTCACTGATAGTCTCCGACGCATCCATATTCCTTACATTGTGCGCGCATGCCACACAGAGAGAACTGTAATATAAGTGCGCCCAACACTATTTCTAGTTCTAGTGACTTTTTTGATACTGTCCCAAAGGAAGTGCCACATGTACTTGTACTTGAGTTTACATTAGCAAATGTCCAACAAAAGGATGCAAGTGGTTGCCAGGGCAAATACATGGGAGGAACCCTGTTCAAAATTGCCTGCCCCAGGCTAATTGTAAGAAGTCCAGTCCTAACCTTATGTTATTTTGTGTGATAAAGGAGGGGGCATGGTTAAATGTACTGTACTAAGCCCAAACTATTACTTTTGTTTATTTTAACATTGTAAAATGTTGGATAGTTTTGCTCATTTATAGGGCAATTACATTAGTTTTGAGCTCAAAAAGCAAGATACATTTCTAGACACTAGTGATGTAAATCATGTCTTGAATCTACACAGACGTTGCTATCATGGTTATTTACCATTGTGTCTATTTGTACATTGGTATGAATAGACATACAGCGATTCCCATGTGTTTGCAACATCTGTGTAGTAAGACATGATGTGCACTGATACAACACCTGAAGGCATCCAGAGAGAGGGGGGATAGGCTCTGCACATGCCAGAATCCTCCAGGAGCCGTTAAGAGGCAGAAACCTTTTTAGACACAGGAAGGCTCCTACTCCATGTTCCTGGACTTTGAACAGACACTGCAGGAGAACCATAAGGAGCAGAGATGTAAGGTAAGGATTATTAACCACTACACAGTGTGACCAGAATGGGGTATATTTTAGTTTGGGTGTAGACATGCCCTTAAATAAGTTTCAACCTTCAACTTTCCCTAGATATTCTGCTTGGGATCCAGCTCTATTAAGGATGGCCATATATGATCAGATTCAATCATTGTCATTCTGACAAAATTAAAGTGTGCCTAAACAATTTATTTACACTGAAATCTGATTAAAAGAGGATTTGCCTGGTGTGCGCTACAAATGGTACAACCAATCGGAGGGCCATGGACCATAGTCGGTAATCTGGTAATAAAGAAGATCTGAAATGTACAACATGTAACAATGCTAAAGCTATTACAGCTTTTTGAATACAAACCAAAGAAAATCTTATTGACTCCCATTCATTAATACAAGGGAGAATCCAAACTGTGGCTATTCTTATACTTTCTTTGTTAGCAGGATGTGCAACTAATAACTGGGGGTTTAATTTAGGCGCGTCCACACCATAAGGGAGGTACCTTGTGCTTACAGGTGCTACCATCCATTGGCAGGGCAAACAGTGTGGCCACCCACATTGTGATACGCTGGCCATGTGATTATCATCCAAACTATAGAGTACTATGGATCAGGTGATACCTCTTTTTATGGACGAACAGTTCATTTTTATAGACAAGTTTTCCAGAGACACTCCCTCTTCCTCAGGTCAAGCAGTACTAAATGTTATTACTGCAGCTTTGTACTGTATAGTACTCATCTCTTTATATATATGCTACTGGAATAACACGGCTACAACCATTTTATCTGCGATTATCACCCTCTAATGGATTGTAAAAGTGGAGAAACGCGCTAGTGTGGCCTAGTGTTTTACTGTTTCATTCATTTTCTAACCTCCTTTACATATAGATGGGAAATACACGTTTTATCTTCCTTCTTTTTAGAATGCCCACAAGGTTTTATGGACCAGCAAGCTGAAATGTGCAGCGAGGGACTATGTAATGGAAAATGGGTTGTATTTGTCCCCCAGGCTGGAATGGGCTGAGAAAATGAAGGTAAATAAGGTAAAATTGTAAAAACAATGTCACAAGCTATATTCCTACTTTATAGTTATCCCCCAGTGGTGTCCAAGTTCTAGTTCTAAGAGGTAATAACTGTACAGCCCTCCATAAGGCGACTGGCCAGTTACTTTATACAGTATATGAACAGGGAGAGACAATCATTTGTTTCTACTTCCTTTCCTTCGGTCCAGGCGTGCACTAAGTTTTTGTGCTAAATAACAGTTTCATTTTTTAACATGGTGTGCACTGTGCTGTTTAAACAAATGGTGCTGGCACCGTAAAATAAGTGTTAAACCCATGAACTTATTTCCCTGTTAGCGTTGGGTAATGTACTCCCCTTGAGAATCCTTCTAACCTTTTTAAATGTCCATTTTAGGGATTAGATTGACTGGATTCTTTACAATGTACTGCATCAGAGGGTATGCAAGGAAAGTGAACAGCAAGTATCAATGTCATTAAACCTGAACTCCCTCGGGATCTCAACATTTCTCAACAAAGAACATCAGAGCATCAACAACCAAAATCATCTTTTTAATTACAATCCTTTCATGGTATTATATCTAAGGACAACTAAACTCAATGTAAATATAACTTAAAAAGTTTTTTCATTTACCTGGGGCAGGGAGTTGGATTGGTAATCCAACCTCTCAGGTTAGTGTCCTGGGCTTTCCTCTATTAAAGATAGTGCTGAAGCTCGGAGGAAGCCAGGCAAATGTGAAACCAGTGCACAAAGATGTTTTTATACAGTTATGGTATATTCTCAACACTTAGAACCTAAACTTTTGTGATTTCTTTTGTATCATAGATTCATGTTTTATCTTTACGTTATTTTACAATCATCCACATTTTTGTGTAAGCCCTTTGAGGTAGCAGTACAGCAATCCTACCAATGACCCATTTTACCATTGATCCTGTGTTGATACATTGATCTCCTTTCTCTTGCAGGTACTGTGTATATACCTCCACAAATACTGGAGCTGGAGGAAATTATAGAGCCCAATTCAGGTACAGATTTCAGTCTCTCCTACAGGTACTGTGTATATACCTCCACAGATACTGGAGCTGGAGGAAATTATAGAGCCCAATTCAGGTACAGATTTCAGTCTCTCCTACAGGTACTGTGTATATACCTCCACAGAACTGGAGCTGGAGGAAATTATAGAGCCAATTCAGGTACAGATTTCAGTCTCTCCTACAGGTACTGTGATATACCTCCACAGATACTGGAGCTGGAGGAAATTATGAGCGCAAATTCAGGTACGATTTCAGTCTCTCCTACAGGTAATGTGTATATACCTCCACAGATACTGGAGCTGGAGGAAATTATAGAGCCAAATTCAGGTACAGATTTCAGTCTCCTACAGGTACTGTGTATAACATCCACAGATACTCGGAGCTGGAGGAAATTATAGAGCCAAATTCAGGTACAGATTTCAGTCTCTCCTACAGGTACTGTGTATATACCTCCACAGAACTGAAGCTGGAGGAAATTATAGAGCCATATTCAGTACAGATTAGCTCTCTCTACAGGTACTGTGTATATACCTCCACAGATACTGGAGCTGGAGGAAATTATAGAGCCAAATTCAGGTACAATTTCAGTCTCTCCTACAGGTACTGTGTATATACCTCCACAGATAAGGAGCTGGAGGAAATTATAGAGCCAAATTCAGGTACAGATTTCAGTCTCTCCTACAAGTACTGTGTATATACCTCCACAGATACTGGAGCTGGAGGAAATTATAGAGCCAATTCAGGTACAGATTTCAGCTCTCTTACAAGTACTGTGTATATACCTCCACAGATACTGGAGCTGGAGGAAATTATAGAGCCAAATTCAGGTACAGATTTCAGTCTCTCCTACAGGTACTGTGTATACCTACAATGCTGGAGGAAATTATAGAGCCAAATTCAGGTACAGATTTCAGTCTCTCCTACAGGTACTGTGTATATACCTCCACAGATACTGGAGCTGGAGGAAATTTAGAGCCAAATTCAGGTTACAGATTTCAGTTCTCCTACAGGTACTGTGTATATAACGCCACAGATACTGGAGCTGAAGGAAATTATAGAGCCAAATTCAGGTACAGATTTCAGTCTCTCCTACAGGTACTGTGTATATACCTCTACATATGCTGGAGGAAATATAGAGCCAAATGAGCCTTGAAATGCGACTGGTCACCACTGACAGATATGCAACACAAGCTATTTTCACAGCCAAAATCGGACTAATTTAAGTATGGCACCTATTCTAGTAAGGCCATTAAGCTTCAAATGCCTAATAGCTTCTTATTACTAGCAAGCACCTCGCACGCACCCCCCTCCTCCCCCAGACCTCCTCCAATCCCTCCTAATCCCTGAATGACCCAATGCTCATGCAAAAGCGTCTGTGCATATCGACAGCCTTCAGTTAGTACCGTATATACTCGAGTTAAGCCAGGTTTTCAGACTTTAAAATAGCCGCTGAAAACCGAACCTCGGCTTATAGTCGAGTCACTCACCTCAGTGTGAATAGCCATACTGGATTTGGCTATTACTGTATGGGACCACTGTTTAATATTTCTGCTGTCCATTTAAAGGGCAACTACAGCCTCAGAACAATACAGAATGAAGGCAGTGTTATAATGTAATCCTCTGCTTATACTCGAGTCAATCGTGTTTTCTAATTTCTCAGGTAAAAATAGGTACCTCGGCTTATACTGGGGTCAGCGCTTAGGATAAAAGATGAGGGTAGCCTAGTAACAATGACATTAAGGCAGGACAGTGTGTACATAGCATATTTGTAACATCACTATCCTAGTTCTCAATGACCTTACATTTGCTTCTGTAGTAGCTGACACATTGAAAGGACCAAATACAAATCTTCAGTTTAAATAATGCAATATAACTGCCACAAAAATTGGAAAAGTTTAAACTTTCACACAAAAAAATCTCCTTCCTTTGCATGTGAAGGAGAACTAAAGCCAAATAATAAAGGATTTCCCTTATATTGGGGACTGAACAGTTATTTTATTTAAGTAAAACACTCACGGCCTAGTTCATGGAGAGCCCCAGCCGTGCAAACTGGGGTTAAAGTCAGGTAACCGGTATTTAACCCTTTAAATGTGCGGTTACTACATACGGCCTGCTTTGTGGCTCTTCCTGCGTGACGTTTTAATGCAGCTAATACTAGCATTAAGTCGCTCAAGTTTAAGTCTCCTTCAAGATTTACCACAAAGAGTGTGTATTGGATCTTGTAAGGGAGATGTACCCAGATGGACTACTGTAAATTCATCACCATTGGGGTTTTCTCTCTCCCATAATCCTACATGGGAGGTTATGGTATGAAATGCAAGATTGGCCAACCAGATTGGTCTGTTTTCAGCGCGTAGTTCAGGATGCAGAGTATATAGTTGCCCATAATTGTAGAGTGTTTTTAAAATTAAAATAAAGTTGTTCAAACTATTAAAGCAGGAACCAATTAGATTTATTATTAGGCTTAGTTCACCTTAAAAGTGGTCAATGGACTATTTAAATGCCAGTTCAAAGAAGAAAATACAGCCAGGTCTGATTTAGTTTGTATCCCAGATATAGGATACATGTGTAGGCAAAAAGAAATGTGAAATCTGTGCAATTACACATATATTACCTAGATTTCATTTTCTTCTTATCCCATAAAAAACCTGAGCAATGCAGTTAACCTAATCAGGAGAATGTTTCCTAATCATTTAGTATGTTGTTTCTCTATGACAGTGACATCAAATACCTGGTCAGTATACCGTACAGTATAAAAGGATCTCTGTTCACTTAACAGAATCAGCCCGGACGGTCACGCACTGGGGATAAGGTGTGAGACTGCAGCTGGGATGACTGAAGGCATTCACATATTGGTTTAAGGGAATTAACCTAAAATGGAAGCCATTGAGAAATCAATGGTTCCGGGTAGAAAACCCAGTGCAGTGGTAAAACTAGAAGTCGGACCCTTATAGCCAAGTCAGATCCTAAAGGTTCGGGAAAAATATGATAAGATTTATCCAATATGAAATATAAGCAGTGTTGTAATGATTTAATGTGACACACTGCGTATGGAGAACCTTGTGGTAGAAACCTTTATATAAGCAGAATTACTGGTTCCCTTGAGTTTGTTGGTATATAGGACTGGACATAATAACCAGTTATTTTAAAGCATCAGACATATTACCCAATGTGTTATATTTACACTTTGTCACTATAATTGATATACTCCTAGAGCGTATAATTACTATGCACGATTGGTATTATAATATATTTTGTACTATATGTAGTTATATTTTACAGCCACTTGCACTTTACAGCCCCCTTGGCCCAGCACGTCCACTTTATAAGTGACTGTCAACTTGGGACCCTGGAGACTCCTCCACTGATGCTGCCGCATTGGACATAACAGTGACGCGCAGCTCACTGACTGAGTTGGAGGCGGGGGGGTGTGTGTGTTCGTTGTTACACTGGGGGGCGGGTCTAACACATGGTTAGTAATGGTGTATTTATTCTGGTTGTTTACAAGGGCCCATTGTCTGAGAACGGCCCCTACGGACCGAAACGCCGCGACTGATGCTGCAGAGAAAAGAAGTTTGATAAAAACCCAGGAGGCTCCTTCCCTTCACTCTCGTTTATCGCGAATTAGGAAGCACCCGGGACGCTGATGGTGTCTAGTGAGTGCGCCTCCCACGCCTCCATTACTACATTATAGAGAACCAGTTCCACACGCACACAGGTTTTTTCTTCCATTCTTTATTCTCACTAGCACATGTATAAACGTACAACGTTTCGGGCTATTTTGTTCCTGAGGAAGGGGTGTGCCAACCCGAAACATTGTACGTCTATACATGTGCTAGTGACAATAAAGAAATAAAGAAAGAGAAGAAAATCTGTGTGCGGTGTGGAACTGGTTTCTGGATATATTGGGAGTAGTACAGCCGATCTCTTCACACAAGCACCAGGTAGCCTATTGCTATAAGGTGTGCAGTGTTCTCTCTGATTGTGTGTGTGTATATATATATAGATAGATATAGATATGCTGCTCAAACCTTTATTCAAAAATACTTTCAGGTGCGGTGCAATGGAGGACCGACAATTTATACACAAAAGACTCCAGCACTCAACTACACATACAATTATAAATGAATGGGGTAAAAGAATTAGACATGTATGCAAGCAATGAAGGGTAACACCTGCACTGTAGTTCAAGTGGATACCTTTAGTTACATTGTTTGTACAAACATGCGTCAGTGATGCACCACTCCAAGGCAGTATAATATAATACATTAGTTGGAAGTCCTTGCAATCCCCCATTACTTCACCGCCCCGGTGCTGCCCAAGGATTTCTTTATAAACAAAGAAGGGTGCCGGCGCACACGTGGGATCTTTTCAAACAGTGCAAACCATTTATTCAGCAGAGCGTTACGGAATCAACGGTTTCAGCCCTCTAGGTCAGGCCGTCATCAGGATTACAGACACGCTGTACAGGTGAGTTCAAATACAACATAGTGTCACTATTTACACACTGACAGTAATATAGTATAGGGCTGTGTGTCCTTGTAAACCCTATCTGGGTCAGCCAGGTGGACCATTGAGATATAACATTAGGCTGATCTTACATACAAGTGGTAGTGTAAACTGTATGTTCAGTATTCAAGGCACCGCACACAGGAGGATTGGAAAATCTTGTATATGTGTATAAAGTGTGTGTATATATGTGTATAAATGTGTGTGTATATATGTGTGTGTGTGTATATATGTGTGTGTGTGTGCTGCAGGTTGTAAAACTCAATAATCTTGCTATGGGAATGAAAGACGACATTTAAATGTCATACTCATTCTGATTAAATATATGTATTTATTATTGTGTGTATGGTTACCATGGAAACGGAAAGGTGGGGTGACTGGAGGGTATCAGTAGGTGGGTGTTCCCGTGTCTGTGTGGGTTATGGGTTCATATTTTAGACCATAAAAACTAACATTTTGATGATTTTGGTATGGTTGCCATGGAAACAGATGGTAGGTTGGGTAAATAAGTAAATTATCACTGGTTTCTTTGTGATGTCGTCATTTATTCAGTATAAACCACAATCCTGGTAAAACATTTTTATTCCTGGTTCTTAGAGGTAAGGACTGTTTTTTTACTCCACAATTCAATCATTTCCACACATTTAGGTTTTTTACTTAAATCTGCGAGAATGTAATTATGCAGCATTTTAGTTGATTATTTCAGGTCACATGACACATATGTAAATAATCACTGGTATCTTTTACCCGATTGGTAAGTGATACCATGTGATCTTGATGTTATAATTATTCAGCATAAAACACTGTGCTGGTTAAAAATTTTCATTTCTGTTTCAAAGTTGTCAGAGGTAAGGCCATGTTTGTTGTCCCCCACAATTCAATTATTTCTACACTTTAGAAACAATTCCCATATCGTTTCTATAGCTTTGTTTTCTAGACAATCCAGCTATGGGTAAGGTATTTAGATGAAAGAAATCTGCTGATACCCTAGGAGAAGATATGAAATTTAAATAAAGGGATATTAGTTGCGTGAGGTTATTTTGTAAGGGAACGCGAATTTTCTAGATTTATTTATCAGCAGATCCACTGAGGTCCCGGTCTAGAATATTCTACTACTTTATTTACATTGCTATTTAAATACAGATCAATTCCCAATAGATTTCTAACTGTGTGTTTTCATCTCTCCTTACAATCTATTGTAACAGATTTTATGAAGAGATTCAAAAAGACATTTAGTGACATGGAGGTAGAACGGATTTGTAGGTTTAATACGTTTGATTCATAGGGATAACTCGTTAATTATTGAATTACTGTGTGAATGATATGAAAAGATGAAATAAAATCAGTAAGTGACCTGATTTAGTGTAAAATAACCATTTGTGTGGTAAACCACATCAGACCAAAAAGTCTCCAATGATTGATTGGTCCAAAATGTTATCATGTGTTTACTGGTCCTTTCTGAGAGTTTGGGGTCATGTGATCAAATCTCAACGGTCACTTTCTGTATGAAATGCACTAACTACATGTCTGTCTGTCTGACGCACACAAAACCATATATGTATAGTTTATTAATATAGCGCAACTTGGGAATGCTACACTGTACAAAACAAATACAAATAAGTCATACAAGGGGGGCAAAATATAAATAGTTCAGTGATATTTATATCAATTATATAGACATATCGGTGCTTTAGCCTTGCCACAAGGGGAACGGAGGTCCCTGCCCATAGAGCTTACAGTCTAGTTAGGAGGGTAACCTAACGATACATAGTGAAGGTGAATTGCAGTAGTGAGACTATGCAGTGCAATTAAGGAACGCTACTGAAAAAGGACTTCCTCATTTTCACTTATAAATAAATACGTATAAGCAGCACGTACACTGAGGTGTGTGTGTGTTGCTGTGTGTCTTTAATCCAGCACATGTTTTGCTCAGGAGAGTACCCCCCTCCCTCTAACCAACTGTCAAAACTGCAAACAGCTGAAATTTAGGATGTTCTAGATTAAATATCTAATAGAAATAGTTTCCAGTTATGGGCAATTTAAATATCTTACCATGTATAGCCTTATATTATATAGGTAACGTTACAGTGTATAGCTCTATACTATATAGACGTTACAGTGTATAGCCATATACTATATATAATGGTACTGTGTATAGCCATATACTATATAGATAATGTTACCACTTATAGCCATATGCTATATAGATAAGAATATCACATATAGACATATACTATATGGAGAATGTTACCTTGTATAGCCATATGCTATATAGATAAGAATATCACGTATAGCCATATACTATATAGATAATGTTACCACTTATAGCCATATGCTATATGATAAGAATATCATATAGCCATATACTATATAGAAATGTTACCTTGTATAGCCATATGCTATATAGATAAGAATATCACGTATAGCCATATACATATAGAAATGTTACCCTTATAGCCATATGCTATATAGATAAGAATCTCAATATAGCATATACATATAGAGAATGTTACCTTGATAGCCATATGCTATATAGATAAGAATATCACATATAGACATATACTATATGGAGAATGTACCTTGTATAGCCATATGCTATATAGATAAGAATATCACGTATAGGCATATACTATATGGAGAATGTTACCTTTATAGCCATATGCTATATAGATAAGAATACCACGTATAGACAATACTAATGGAGAATACCTTGTTAGCCATATGCTTATAGAAAGAAATCACGTATAGCCTATACTATATGGATAGAAATATAAACTGAAAACGTGTTTGTTTTCTTCATCAGGGTGTCCAAATGTCAGGATTGTCCTATTGGGGAGGTAAGTAGAATCAACACCATTTTTAAATTAGCTTTATACGTTGGTTATACTGATTATCACTGAGTTTGTCTTTTCCCTCCACACTTCAAATGTCTGAACATCCTTTGTACAATATAAAGTTATTTAAATCCCAACTCCCAGTCTAGAACATAAGTAAGAATATCATATAATTCAAACCTACATTTATCGTTTATTTTTTAACGGACATGAAGATGGTGATAAGGAAGAATCAAAGTGGAGAGGTTAAGAAATTCTTTACCTGTCGGTTTCCGGCATAAAGAGAAGGTAAGACAAGTTATTTTATCAATCATTTAAATAAACAATAATGTCATTCCTAAAAGCAGTCCCAGTTAATATCATTTCTCCCTTACCTACCAGTGACATCTATTTATAAATTCTGTATCATTATCCTGATTATATAATAACATCTACCACTGCATTTCTATAATGTTATTCTAATCTGTCTTTAACAGACTCCCACAAAAGACCGTGACCCCTTGAAGCAGATTGTAGGTAGAAATACCTTTCTGGTAAGACACTTCCAGTTTTTTATTTTCTCGTTTTTGAAAATCTATATTGTGGAATATAACCCAGGGCTGTGGCTGTTAATAAGGTTTCATAAAAACTCGTAGAGATCGGATCCAAACAGACTTCAGACTTTTCATGCATGGAAAAGGCTGGAGACAGGCGAACGTGACGAGGGAAAGAAGGCTGGTAAGTACATTTGGGGAGGTCTTTGAAATCATAAACATGCAAGGTCGAGTTTATAGCATCCGCAGGATTCCAAATTTTAGTTTGGGGGTGGACAACCCTTTAATTTGTAGTAGGATTATACTGATAGGGGATCATTGATAAACTTATTTCTTCACAAAGCAACAAGAGACTGACACATCTTCCGTGAGCGTCACAAGTAGAAAATCACATTTATTTAAACACTTTGTTTATCAGTCTTTCACTGTTGCAAATATCAATATCCGTCATAGTAAATATGAAATATAGTCAGTTAATAATCAGTGTTCATGTGAAAAACTACAATGATTGAAGCGATTTCCCTAAATGGAATAGAATTCTTAAAACACCAGGTCTGTTATAACAGATTCTATTATCATTACAGTAGATTTGCTCCCTAAAGTTAAAGGTATTCAAAAAACTAACTTCCTTTTTTCTGTTTAATTGATAAACCGGAAGTAAATTATAGCTTTACAGAAATAACAATTTGATTGACAAATAGATAGCAAACAGCGCATCTATTTTTTGTTCTAAAGCTTTTATTCTAATCTATCATTTGTCTTTAAGGCGTTCAAACAGCGGCCACTGAAAACAACAATAAAGTAGTGGAAAGGAAGGCAGCTTTAAAAATAGTAGCATTTAATGATATATAGATAGCAAACAGCATTATAGTTTTCTTAATCTTTCTTTCTAAAGCTTTATATTAATCTATCATTTATCTTTAAGGTGTTCCAAACAGCTGATTCTGGAAACAACAATGAAGTAAGTGGAAAGGAAGGCAGCTTATACAAATAGTAGAATTTAATTGATATAAAAATATAGCAAACAGCATTATATTTCTTTTTAAATCTTTCTAGTCTAAAGCTTTCTATTCTAATCATCATTTGTCTTAAGGCGTTCCAAACAGTGGCCACTGAAACAACAATGAAGTAAGTGGAAAGGAAGGCAGCTTTATACAAATAGTAGCAATTTGATTGATAAAAGATAGCAAACAGCGCTATATTTCTTTCTAAAATCTTTCTATTCTAAGCTTTATATTCTAATCTATCATTTATCTTTAGGTGTTCCAAACAGCGGCCACTGAAAACAACAATAAAGTAAGTGGAAAGGAAGGCAGCTTTATACAAATAGTAGCAATTTAATTGATTATAGATAGCAAACAGCATTATAGTTATTTCTTAAATCTTTCTATCCTAAAGCTTTATATTCTAATCTATCGTTTTATCTTTAAGGTGTTCCAAACAGCGCCACTGAAAACAACAATAAAGTAAGTGGAAAGGAAGGCAGCTTTATACAAATAGTAGCAATTTAATTGATATATAGATAGCAAACAGCATATAGTTATTCTTAAATCTTTCTATCCTAAGCTTTATATTCATCTATCATTTTATCTTTAAGGTGTTAAACACGCGCCACTGAAACAACATAAAGTAAGTGGAAAGGAAGGCAGCTTTAACAATAGTAGCAATTTAATTGATATATAGATAGCAAACAGCATTATAGTTATTTCTTAAATCTTTTATCCTAAAGCTTTATATTCTAATCTATCATTTTATCTTTAAGGTGTTCCAAACAGCGGCCACATGAAAACAACAATAAAGTAAGTGGAAAGGAAGGCCGCTTTATACAAATAGTAGCAATTTAATTGATATAGATAGCAAACAGCATTATATTTCTTAATCTTCTATCTAAGCTTTATATTCTAATCTATCATTTTATCTTTAAGGTGTTCCAAACAGCGGCCACTGAAAACAACAATAAAGTAAGTGGAAAGGAAGGCAGCTTTATACAAATAGTAGCAATTTAATTGATATATAGATAGCAAACAGCATTATAGTTATTTTTAAATCTTTCTATCCTAAAGCTTATATTCTAATCTATTTTTATCTTTAAGGTGTTCCAAACAGCGGCCACTGAAAACAACAATAAAGTAGTGGAAAGGAAGAGGCAGCTTTATACAAATAGTAGCAATTTAATTGATATATAGATAGCAAACAGCATTATAGTTATTTCTTAAATCTTTCTATCCTAAAGCTTTATATTCTAATCTATCATTTTATCTTTAAGGTGTTCCAAACAGCGGCCACTGAAAACAACAATAAAGTAAGTGGAAAGGAAGGCAGCTTTATACAAATAGTAGCAATTTAATTGAATATAGATAGCAAACAGCATTATATTTTTTAAAATCTTTCTATCCTAAAGCTTTATATTCTAATCTATCATTTTATCTTTAAGGTGTTCCAAACAGCGGCCACTGAAAACAACAATAAAGTAAGTGGAAAGGAAGGCAGCTTTATACAAATAGTAGCAATTAATTGATATATAGATAGAAAACAGCATTATAGTTATTTCTTAAATCTTTCTTCCTAAAGTTTATATCTAATCTATCATTTATCTTTAAGGTGTTCCAAACCGCGGCCACTAATGTCTAACTTAAGGCTGGAGGAGTAATATAGTATAGTGCAGTATAATATAGTATAGTATAGTACAGTATAGTATAGTATAGTATAGTACAGTATAATATAGTATAGTATAGTACAGTGTAATATAGTATAGTACAGTATAGTATAGTATAGTACAGTATAGTATAGTGTAGTATAGTACAGTATTGTATAGTATAGTACAGTGTAGTATTGTACAGTATAATATAGTATAGTACAGTGTAGTATAGTATAGTACAGTGTAGTATAGTATAGTATAGTACAGTATAATATAGTAAAGTACAGTATAATATAGTATAGTACAGTGTAGTATAGTATAGTAAAGTATAATATAGTATAGTACAGTGTAGTATAGTATAGTACAGTTAGTAGTAGTAATAGTAGTTGTAAACCTGCTAAGGTGCTTGAACTCTCCAAACTGCTAACCACAAACAGTATAGGGATAATCCAGTATATGAAAAAGTGGTGAGATGCACTCTTAGTGGATATAAACTGCTTTTATTGTGACAAGCTGTGCACAACGTTTCAGGGGTTTCCCCCTTCCTTAATTATATCCATTAAGAGTGCGTCTCCCCACCTTTTCATATACTGGATTATAGTATAGTATTGTACAGTGTAGTATAGTACAGTGTAGTATAGTACAGTGTAGTATAGTACAGTGTAGTATAGTACAGTGTAGTATAGTATAGTATAGTACAGTATAGTATAGTATAATATAGTATAGTACAGTATAGTACAGTATAATATAGTATAGTACAGTGTAGTATAGTACAGTATAATATAGTATAGTACAGTGTAGTATAATATAGTATAGTATAGTACAGTGTAGTATAGTACAGTATAATATAGTATAGTACATTATAGTAAAGTGTAGTATAGTATAGTATAGTACAGTATAATATAGTATAGTATAGTACAGTATAATATAGTATCGTACAGTGTAGTATAGTACAGTGTAGTATAGTACAGTATAATATAGTATAGTACAGTATAGTATAGTACAGTATAATATAGTATAGTATAGTACAGTATAATACAGTATAGTATAGTATAGTACAGTGTAGTATAGTATAGTACAGTATAGTATAGTATAGTACAGTGTAGTATAGTACAGTATAATACAGTATAGTACAGTATAATACAGTGTAGTATAGTATAGTACAGTGTAGTATAGTACAGTATAATACAGTGTAGTATAGTATAGTACAGTGTAGTATAGTACAGTATAATACAGTATAGTATAGTATAGTACAGTATAGTATAGTACAGTACAGTGTAGTATAGTACAGTATAGTATAGTACAATATAGTATAGTATAGTACAGTATAGTATAGAATAATATAGTACAGTATTGTATAGTATACTATGGTACAGTATAGTACAGTATATAGTACATTATAGTATAGTATAGTACAGTGTAGTATAGTATAGTACAGTATAATATAGTATAGTACAGTATAATACAGTGTAGTATAGTATAGTACAGTATAGTATAGTACAGTATAATACAGTGTAGTATAGTATAGTACAGTGTAGTATAGTACAGTATAATATAGTATAGTACAGTATAATATAGTATAGTACAGTGTAGTATAGTACAGTATAATACAGTATAGTATATCTGTTGTATTCAATTAGATCAACTGGACTTGAAATGTAGTTCTTGAAGGCGTTTCGCTAGTCATCCGACTGGCTTTCTCAATTCAGAATGACTTGTACAAGAATCTGTGGCAATTATGTACCCTGGAAAATCCCAATTAGCATATCACAGCCAGGTGTTAAGGGTGTGATTTGATAGTGGCTAAGAGGTGTTATAGGAACGCCCAGAGTAAGGTGTTAAAACAGCATTGTACATGGCAGACAGTTGGTGTCGAACCCCCCCACCTCTATTTAGGCTTGGTTTCTTTATTTTCACATAAATGGCCTCCTTAACACCTCTCTTGAACCAGTCACGTTCCTTCGCCAATATGTTAACATTACAATCTTCAAAGGTATGTCCTTTATCCTTAAGATGCAGGTACACGGCTGAGTCCTGACCCGAGGAATTGGCTCTTCTGTGCTGGGACATACGTTGATGCAGTTGCTGTTTGGTCTCCCCCACATACAAATCAGAGCATTCTTCACTGCACTGCACTGCATATATGATGTTGCTTTTCTTGTGTTTTGGTATTGGGTCTTTCGGATGTACCAATTGCTGCCTCAGTGTGTTGTTTGGTTTAAAGCAGACAGGCATACAATGTTTTTTGAAAATTCTTCTTAATTTCTCGGAGACCCCTGCTACATATGGGATGACCATGTTCTTCCTCCTGTCTTGCTTTTCCCCTTCACTGTTGGTATTTGTGTTCTTTTCTTTCCTTCTACTTCTTTTGACAAAGGCCCAGTCTGGATATCCACAAGTTTTAAGGGCTCCTCTGAGATGTTTCATTTCTTTAGCCTTCGCCTCTGTGCTAGTGGGGATGTTCTCGGCTCTGTGTTGCAGGGTTCTGATGACACCTAGCTTGTGATCTAAAGGGTGGTGGGAGTCAAACATCAAATACTGATCTGTGTGTGTTGGTTTTCTGTAAACCTCTACTTCTCTTTTCTGTAAACCTCTACTTCCAGTTTACAGGTGGGGGGGTTCGACACCAACTGTCTGCCATGTACAATGCTGTTTTAACACCTTACTCTGGGCGTTCCTATAACACCTCTTAGCCACTATCTAATCACACCCTTAACACCTGGCTGTGATATGCTAATTGGGATTTTCCAGGGTACATAATTGCCACAGATTCTTGTACAAGTCATTCTGAATTGAGAAAGCCAGTCGGATGACTAGCGAAACTTCTTCAAGAACTACATTTCAAGTCCAGTTGATCTAATTGAATACAACAGATATACCATGACCTGGATGAATGAGAACCTTCACAAGCACAGTATAGTATAGTACAGTATAGTATAGTACAGTATAGTACAGTGTAGTATAGTATAGTATAGTACAGTACAGTATAGTATAGTATAGTACAGTATATTATAGTACAGTAAACTACAGTATAGTATAGTATAGTACAGTATTGTATAGTATACTATGGTACAGTATAGTACAGTATATAGTGCATTATAGTATTGTACATTATAGTATAGTACAGTATTGTATAGCATACTAAGGTACAGTATAGCATAGTATAGTACAGTATATAGTATAGTACAGTATAGTATAGATAGTATAGTACAGTATTGTATAGTATAGTACAGTATAGCATAGATAGTATAGTACATTATAGTATAGTACAGTATAGTACAGTATTGTATAGCATACTTTGGTACAGTATAGCATAGTATAGTACAGTATATAGTATAGTACAGTATAGTATAGATAGTATAGTACATTATAGTATAGTATAGTACAGTATAGTATAGTACAGTATAGTACAGTATTGTATAGCATACTATGGTACAGTATAGTATAGTACAGTATAGTATAGATAGTATAGTATGCTATGGTACAGTACAGTATAGTATAGTACAGTATAGTATAGATAGTATAGTATGGTATGGTACAGTACAGTATAGTACAGTACAGTATAGATAGTACAGTAGGGTACAGTACAGTATAGTACAGTACAGTATAGATAGTATAGTATAGTATTTGTGGTTGGATAAAGGCATACGTCCATTCAGTCAAACCTGCAACATTCCTTTCAGGTACAGATTTCAGTCTCTCCTACAGGTACTGTGTATATACCTCTACATATGCTGGAGGAAATTATAGAGCCAAATGAAGCCTTGAAAGGCGACTGGTCAACCACTGACAGATATGCAACACTTCAAGACCTCCTCCAATCCCTCCTAATCCCTGAATGACCCAATGCTCATGCAAAAGCGTCTGTGCATATCGACAGCCTTCAGTTAGTACCATATATACTCGAGTATAAGCCAAGGTTTTCAGACTTTAAAAATAGCCTGAAAACCGAACCTCGGCTTATAGTCGAGTCACTCACCTCAGTGTGAATAGCCATACTGGATTTGGCTATTACTGTATGGGACCACTGTTTAATATTTCTGCTGTCCATTTAAAGGGCAACTACAGCCTCAGAACAATACAGAATTAGAAGGCAGTAGTGGTCATAATGTAATCCCTCTGATTATACTCGAGTCAATCGTGTTTTTCTAATTTCTCAGGTAAAAATAGGTACCTCGGCTTATACTGGGGTCAGCGCTTAGTATAAAAGATGAGGCGTAGCCTAGTAACAATGACATTAAGGCAGGACAGTGTGTACATAAGCATATTTGTAACATCACTATCCTAGTTCTCAATGACCTTACATTTGCTTCTTGTAGTAGCTGACACATCTGAAAGGACAAAATACAAAATCTTCAGTTTAAATAATGCAATATAACTGCCACAAAATTGGAAAAGTTTAAACTTTCACACAAAAAAATCTCCTTCCTTTGCCATGTGAAGGAGAACTAAAGCCAAATAATAAAGGATTTCCCTTATATTGGGGACCTGAACAGTTATTTTATTTAAGTAAAACACTCACGGCCTAGTTCATGGAGAGCCCCAGCCGTGCAAACTGGGGTTAAAGTCACGATAACCGGTATTTAACCCTTTAAATGTGCGGTTACTACATACGGCCTGCTTTGTGGCTCTTCCTGCGTGATGTTTTAATGCCAGCTAATTACTAGCATTAAGGTCGCTCAATGTTTAAGTCTCCTTCAAGATTTACCACAAAGTGTGTATTGGATCTCTGTAAGGGAGATGTACCCAGATGGACTACTGTAAATTCATCACCATTGGGGTTTTCTCTCTCCCATAATCCTACATGGGAGGTTATGGTATTGAAATGCAAGATTTGGCCAACCAGATTGGTCTGTTTTCAGCTGCGTAGTTCAGGATGCAGAGTATATAGTTGCCCATAATTGTAAGTGTGTTTTTAAAATTAAAAATAAAGTTGTTCAAACTAATTAAAGCAGGAACCAATCAGATTTATTATTAGGCTTAGTTCACCTTAAAAGTGTCAATGGACTATTTAAATGCCAGTTCAAAGAAGAAAATACAGCCAGGTCTGATTTAGTTTGTATCCCAGATATAGGATACATGTGTAGGCAAAAAGAAATGTGAAATCTGTGCAATTAACACATATATTACCTAGATTTCATTTTCTTCTTATCCCATAAAAAACATGAGCAATGCAGTTTAACCCTAATCAGGATGAATGTTTTCCTAATCATTTAGTAATTGTTGTTTCTCTATGACAGTGACATCAAATACCTGGTCAGTATACCGTACAGTATAAAAGGATCTCTGTTCACTTAACAGAATCCAGCCCGGACGGTCACGCACTGGGGTATAAGGTGTGAAGACTGCAGCTGGGATGACTGAAAGGCATTTCACAATATTGGTTAAAGGTAATGATAAAAACCCAGGAGTGCTCCTTCCCTTCACTCTCGTTTATCGCGAATTAGGAAGCACCCGGGACGCTGATGGTTGTCTAGTGAGTGCCGATCCCACGCCTCCATTACTACATTATAGAGAACCAGTTCCACACCGCACACAGGTTTTTTCTTCCATTTCTTTATTCTCACTAGCACATGTATAAACGTACAACGTTTCGGGCTATTTTTGTTCCTGAGGAAGGGGTGTGCCAACCCCGAAACATTGTACGTCTATACATGTGCTAGTGACAATAAAGAAATAGAAGAAAGAAATCTGTGTGCGGTGTGGAACTGGTTTTCTGGATATATTGGGAGTAGTACAGCCGATCTCCTTCACACAAGCACCAGGTAGGAGTTCAAATACAACATAGTGATCACTATTTACACACTGACAGTAATGTAGTATAGGGCTTGTGTCCTTTGTAAACCATATCTGGGTCAGCCAGGTGGACCATTGAGATATAACATTGTAAACCATATCTGGGTCAGCCAGGTGGACCATTGAGATATAACATTAGGCCTGATCTTACATACAAGTGGTAGTGTAAACTGTATGTTCAGTATTCAAGGCACCGCACACAGGAGGATTGGAAAATCTTGTATATGTGTATAAATGTGTGTGTATATATGTGTATAAATGTGTGTGTATATATGTGTGTGTGTGTATATATGTGTGTGTGTGTGCTGCAGGTTGTAAAACTCAATAATCTTGCTATGTTCTGAGAGTTTGGGGTCATGTGATCAAATCTCAACGGTCACTTTCTGTATGAAATGCACTAACTACATGTCTGTCTGTCTGATGTCTGTCTGACGCACACAAAACCATATATGTATAGTTTATTAATATTGCGCAACTTGGGAATGCTACACTGTACAATAACAAATACAAATAAGTAATTTAGGATGTTCTAGATTAAATATCTAATAGAAATAGTTTCCAGTAATGGGCAATTTAAAATATCTTTACCATGTATAGCCTTATATTATATAGGTAACGTTACAGTGTATAGCTCTATACTATATAGACGTTACAGTGTATAGCCATATACTATATATAATGGTACTGTGTATAGCCATATACTATATAAATAAAAGAGCACCTGAGAATCACAGGGGACTGCTCTTGGCTGGCCGTTCCTTTGGGGCGGAAGATTATTTGTGACTGAAAAATTTAATAAAACTAAGTCCGTTTGACACAGTCCTAGCTTCATCCCTAGACTTTGAGTAGCATCATACTGATCCTGCTTGGCCGTCCTCCTACACGATGCTGGGTCCGCGGTGGCACAGAGCACGTAGGCGGTCTCTTAATGGCTTAATACTAAGGAAAGGAAATATAGTATTTGGTATAGACTTTTTAAAAAAACAAAAGAGGTTAGAGGGGGAGCCTAGGTAATGCATACAGAGGATGATACAACACTCATGGGCTACAGCGGAGAGAAAGGCAGGTAGTTTTCAGATAAGGTATATTGTTAAAACATTTCCGTAGCAATATGACAGCACAGCGTTTTACCTGAGTAAAGTGTTGAGTGTCGCGTGGTGTAAAGGTATGACAGAAGGGTTTATTTGGTCCTTTCACGTTGGTTTAGGAGACCAAATTTGTCCCTTTAAAGGTGCAAAAAGTGCACCACCTGAGAGGAAGTTTGGTCAGGTTAAACCGGAGACAGGTTGATCAAACATTAGCACCCCCCCGCAAACCAAAAAACTGGGCTGTGGAGGCGAGTGCTCCCTTCCTTCATGTCCCTACCCACCTTTAGGTGAGTCCCTCCCTAAAAATAAACCATCTCCCCCACATACGTTTCCATCCTTCCACAAACCACCCCAACACACAAACACCTCAAGTTGTCTTCTTCTCCCATTCTCTTGTCTTATCTTGACTGGAGTTTTCCACACCCCACCACTCCCCATTTTTCTTTTCTCTTGTTGTTCCTCAATGAAAAATATTGTTATTAGGACATCAGTCCTCTTCAGTTCCAAAGACCCTTTTTAGGTCATGTCCTCCAGATCAGAACACTAGATATGGTTAGAAATCAAAACTTGAACCTAAGTTTAATCCAAATTTTTATATTTTCGAAAACAACCCCCCCCAAAAAATGCATTTTGATATTATCGAACATTCTATCTAGGATATAGATAAAACTCTCGACTGGTTTAGCCCTCAATAACCCTTGATGCGGCATTCGCTTACCTCAAATTAGGAGGCGGCAACCCTCAAAATGTGGCTTCCAATTTCGGTAACCTTCAAATTCAATATGAAGCTCAAAAATGGCCCAAGGTTGGGAAAGTTATTATGAGTTAGATTTTGGGGATATGTACTTGTTCCTCAGACCATTTCCCAGGTCCAGAGCCATTTACAGTAGTTGCCATTGCTAATTTTTACTGTATTTAAATCCGATCTTTATGAACGTATCGTACCCATTTATTTTTAATGGGTCTCTTTGCATAACAAAGTAAATATGTCTGGTACAAATCTATCTCTCATAAATCTCAGATTGATTTTATGAGCTGCTTGTCTGGTAATCGATATTCCCTTTTATAGTTATAAATGGTGTTTTCGTGTTAGGCTCCAATCATTTGGGTCATCGAGGTCACATTTGTATATGAACGTGCATGTATTTTATTTATATCGTTTTCTCTTCTAGCTACATTCAAGTAGAAAGCCAAAAAATTAGTAGTTATTAGCATCATATCCCTGTTAGGGCCAGTGATGTCTCAGTCTGATACTGGCTAAGACAGCTATAGATTTCAATGGTGAGTTGTAACTAAGGGAAAAAGTACAGTGATGAATTGGACTTAAACCACTCTGTGTATTTTTGTTCATAAACACTTTATAGGTTATGTGGTGGCTAGCTTATTTATATAAAATCTGATTTAAAGCCCACCTTGGGCCCCCCTTTATCTGGCACTGTTAGTATTGATTTTTGACCCCCTTGAACAACAAACTGATTTGTCTCTCCTGAGCATATCTAAGATTTTTATGGCTGCTTAAGCCCACTTCTAGAGGTAAGTTCACAACAGGGCCAGCTGCCACATTGCTCGAAGGTCTGCCATGATGTAACAGTTATACATCTTGCCGCCTTTTCTTAGGACAGCAGGGTGGCATTACTTTATTTATGCAACCGGCTATTACCGTACTGTTTCCGTTACAAACCAATTCTGTATGTTATCTTCACCCTGTGTTCCTTAATACAGATGTTAAACATGGATTTGTTAATTTCACACTGGCAGAGAATGCAATTCCAAGCATTGACATTCAACATTGATAGATTTCTGTAGGCGCTTCCCCCCAAAAATAAATCACAGCAACCCCAGATAATATCCGATTCTTTCTTCCCCCAATCACTCTTGGTAGAGACTGCATATGTCATAACCCACTGCCTTCCCTCTCATTGAATGATGAAAAAACTAATGGCCATATTTAATAAATGCAGGTATAAGCTATTTTGGATCTCACACCTTTAACGAACATTGCCACAATTTGTACATTTCCGATCTGATCTGAAATCTAACCCTGTGGTTTGTCTGTGCACCAAATAATGCATTTTAAAACTGACATCCTTTTAAAAGGACCTACTGTTAATAGGTTGGTTGGTCCTCATTCACTGATTTGTATCAGGGGTCTCAGCTTTGTTTTATGCCCCCCAACACTTACGTCTATACTCGAGTATAACCCTAGGTTTTCAGGCTTTAAATAGGCTGTAAAAACTGAACCTCAGCTTATACTTGGGTAATCTTACCTGCCTTCCAAATACGGCTGCAAGGACCGGAGAGCCGAACATAGGCGCTCACCCTTACACATACACCCCGATGCCTATCACTGAGCCTCCAATCAAGCCCCAACTGCATATTTGGCCTTGCAGGGTGGGATTTTACAATCAAGCCCCACTAGAAGATCCCCAATACTGCAGGACCACCTGTAAACACCATTGGTACCAGTCCTGAAGAAAAGCAAGGAATCGTCTGGCTGTCAAATGTCCTACTGCAAAAAAAACATCCTCTAACCTCACACGGGTCACACACCTACTGACCTACCCTTTTCCTGTGGCAGCCATACTTAAAGGGTTATAAAGTCCATAAAAACTCATTTTGATAAATGCTCAATAGAAGATCCAGGTATATACACTTACTGACCTACCCTTTCCATTTCTGTGGTGCGCTTACTTAAAGGTAACTATAGTAAAAAAACAAAAAAATTTGACTAATCATTAAAAAAAGTATTTTGTTATTAACCCCAACCTGACACAGTACCACATACCTACGACTTACTTATCCAGTTACTGTTTGGCAGCCATATTTAAAGGGTACCTAAGTAAAAAAAAAATTAAATCATAAAACGTGTTTTGATAAATCCTCAATAGAAATTAGTTTGATGGTAAACACAAAAAAAGACACACCCCCTCAACCAGACCCCGGACATACCCTTTAACTGACCTCAACGTCCAATTTCTCTGTGGCAGCCATATCTGTAAAGGGTAACTATGTAAAAAACAAAAACAAATTTGCTTAACTATAGTAAAAAACAAAACAAAATTTTGGACTAATCATCAAAAAAGTTTGTTTTTTAACCCCCACGCTGACACGGACACGATTAACTATTCCATTTCTGTGGCAGGCCATACTAGGGTAAATATAGTCCAAAACTAATTCTACCAACATCATAAATCGTTTATTTTTTTTAAAACCCACCAACCGGACACAAGTACACAAACCTATTGACTTACCTCTCGCATTACTTACTGTGGCAGCCCCCCAATGGCATTGATCCCAATGCATTCCCTTTAAGGAATACGCTTCTATGTCTAAGCGAGAAGTGTTGCAACCATTTAATTTTTATAGTTATCATAACTTTTTTAATGATTCCTCTCTCCCTCTTTTCCTTTTACCACCGGGGTGTGTCCCAAAAAATGCCCTTTGCTGGTATTTGGTTTTAGGGTTCTCTATGCTGTGGCTGGGGAACTGTATGTAGAAGCAAATATATTTAAGTTAGTAAAAATTATATACTGTTCTCGTTTCGTGTGTTTTATGGTCCCCCCCCCCCCAAAAAAAAATACCTTGGGCATTAGTATGCCCTTAACCCAGAGGATAGGATTCCTACTGCCGTATCCCTGGTGGCTACCATAACCAGCATGTTGTGCTTACCAAGGCCTTCTCATGCGGTGTGCTGAATAGCTTACTTTTTACCCCCCCAGTATTCGTCCCCTATCTTTATTTAAGGTGAGGTAGTTTTTTACAAACTCAGTAAAGGCAGTGGTGATCTTTCAGCCCACGCACAACACCTCATTGACACCTCTAAAAAATAAAATCCACCTTATAAAGTACAACGGTCACCAATGTTAAAGCAATGGGTATTTTTATACAAAAAATGAGATTCATTATCATTATAAAATGTCCAATACAAAACAGAGGCCAAAGGCAACCCACTAAATGACCCCACAAAAAAGGCCCTGACCCTAAGAGTCAAAATCTACAAAAGCGTTTAATTGTGTCTCAAATGTTACCTAAATGACCCCCGGTCACATAATAAGTGTACTTAACAAGACAATGTAATTCCATAAATAACCCCTATGCTTCAAGAAAAAAGTGACTATACATATACTACTCTAAAAACAGGTTGCTGGGCTTCCCCAGAAACCAAAGCAATCCGTCTCCATAACTGAATAGTGGAAAGTACCCGGTGATCAACATCCACCTTCCTAATCAAAAATTACTGCCATACAAAGTATACCACATTCAGGCCTCACGTGAGAAGCCAGGACCCCTAACCGGGACGGAACCACACACCTTTCACCCGACTTGTGCTGTATCTAGCTGTTTCCTTGGAGGTCTTCTTATCACCCATTCCCCGGTCGCTGTGCAAACTTCTTCCTGGACACCCGGGTAGCCTCACCACGTTCCTAAACAACCTACGCGCGTTTCACCAACTGCGCACAACCTAGCGCTGTGGCTTCTTTAGGTCTCGCGATATCTCTGAGTGAGCCCTTTTTTATCCAAATTCCCTTAAGACATACGCCTCCCAATAATACTCTAGACATGTGGCGCTGTTCCCAATTAATTAAATAGAAAAGGGTTACTGCTAAACATGTACACTGTATAATAAACTCCATATTACCAATATTCCATAATACAATAAGTACATTGTATCATCCCTCCATGTAAACACATACATATTTCTGAAGGTACATCTTGTCCCGGGTAAGGACCTAAATATACTGTATATATTATTTGTTTATTATTATCATTTTCATGCCAACTCCCGTCAACCGGCGCAACCACTTTACACGTCCATGGGACATAATATATTCAGAGTTGGGGTCCCTTTCGCATGTCAATTGTTACCCATCAGCGCAGTAGTGGCTGGATCAGGAGGTAAATAATTCATAGGTATCCTCACAGCACCCCTTAGTAGTAGGTAATATATACTAAGGGGGGCCTCTTGATAAGTAAAAGAGGTTCCCCCATACTTAGGTAAGACCCACAAACACCAGGGATAGATTAGTGGCTATAGTAGCAGCAATATAGAGGGAGCTCGTGCTTTTTATAAATATTAATGGGTTACTGGAGCCTCATCAAATAGTGTTATGAATCAATATTCTTGTAGATGTACAACATTACTAGCATAGGGACTAATACACTAATATGTGTGTACCAAGGTAGCAATGGCACTTCGCGTGACCGCTCTCCCTACAAGGGTCATAATAACTCATCATCAAAAAAAACATGCAAATTGCATTTCTTCATTTTAGACCCATTGTACTTAGAGTCTTTAGTTTATTATCCAATCCACCGTACTCTTTCTTAGCAGACACCTGTCCGGTCTCCTCCCCTGATGCCCTAACATATTGCTTTCTATGCCGCAGAAGGAACCAAGCTACTGGTCCTCATTCTTCTCTTCGAACCATATTCTTGGCTACCGCTGATCGTCTCAGTTTCCCTTTCCTCATGCTCTTTTCCTGCTCTAAGATACTGTCTTTAACTCCCTCTTCGTTTTCCCAACATATTTTTTTATTTCCACATCAATTCTTAAATAAAATCCCTTTGTGGTTTTGCATGAAATATATTTTTTAATAGCCCCTCCGTACCATCTTACCCTACACCCTATATTCTTTTGGGTCATGTAGGAAGCATATGCGTCTGACCACAGCATTTATTCCCCAACTGGGTTTAAACCATTTAACGATGCTCTCTATTTGCCTGTGGTCCGGGTTAGTGTCATGGCCAGGTGATAGGCAAAAAAAAATAATCTTTTAAATTAGATGCTCTTCGTCGGCTGTGTATACATGTTAGTGGGCTGAATGTACTGTCAAGGAAAAAATTCTTTTGGGCCACTAAAATTAAAACTGGTCATTGGAGCTTTATTTAATATAAGGATACAAATATATTTTTGGAGGGGAAAAAAACAAAAAAACAAACATACTGTACAAGCAAATCAAAATATCAAAAGTCGATTGCTTGAAAGTAATTAATCCTCAATTGCTGTTTACTATTTTTAACCATATTATATGTATTTATATATTTATATATACACATGTACTCCCTCTCAAATACTTCCACCCGGGTGCCTCCGTAAGATAGATACGATCAATATGAGGGTACGAGAACTCCTGGGATTTTACTTCCAAACAAACTTTTTTATTTAGGTGAATACAATCAACGTTTTCTGCCATCTTGTTTGATGTCGGTGTCATACGCTGGGGGTGAAGCCTCATGTGAAGTTGGTAGCACTTACTTTCCTGAGTCTTTGTACTCACTGAGGTGGAAACAGCTGTCCCAGGACTCCAGTAAGGGGGAGAGTGGCTGTAAGGATAATGAGGCAGATACAGGAAAATTTCACGGTAATATAGAGTAGAGGAACCAGTATCGTGATACATGATGGTGAGCTGAAGGTCTGAAATGGCAGGGTGAGAGGTATGTGAAGCAGGAGAATTGGAGCGGTGGATGTACGGTATGTACTGGCTGGAGACCTGGAGCAGTAGATGAATTGATAAGTAGTGTTGAAGAACTTGGAATCAGCTATGGCAAGTTCAGGTACTGTTGGGACCCTGGCGCAATGGTGATGGTTTATTAGTGCTTATACTACTTGAGCACTGGATGAATCAGGTAGGTCTGCAGGTTACTGGAACAACAGGTAATTATGTTGGCAGACTGTAACTACAGGTAAGTAGTTGGTACGGGAACTACAGGTAAGTATGTTTGTTCACTGAAACTACAGGTAGGGTAATGCGCAGTAACTGGAACAACAGGTAAGTCTGCCGGCAGCTGGAACAACAGGTAGTATCAGGTAAACTAGATTGAACTGAACCGGTATGTGGAGTGGTAACAGGAATGTTAATGAGTGGCACTCAACCAATCTCGTGCCAAGAAAACGTTACAGGTACAATATGCTTTTACTTGAAGGGAGGCACTCAACGCTGCTTTACAGCATTAAGCATTTATTAGGTGGCTGGAAATAGACCAAATACCCACACGTGTTTCGGGGTTTACCCCCTTTCCTCAGGTGTAACCACATATTATAATGTGCGTCTATTAATATTGACATCATCAAGCATTGTAAACTCAGCCTTCAAGCTTTTAGAGGCCACAAAGTGCCAGTTGTCAAATTCAGTGCCAAAAAAGTAACCAGTTCCATATATGTCTGGCTTTTCTTACTACATTCTAAAGAAGAATCTCTCTCAAGACTATTCAAGACAGACCCGCACGGGTCACATGAGAGAAAGGGTCATGTGACCCGAGACGTCCGATCCTGCCTGTCTTTATTACCACTGAGAGAGTTTTAAGCCAAAGCCCTATGTTCATGGATGTGGTGAGCAAATAAAGTAAGAAAGCAAGACTTATTATATATATATATTATATATATTATATATATATATATATACATACAAGCACCAAAGGTAATCCCCACGAACAATCTCCCGCATTCTAGGGGTATTCTCCCTCACTCCCACAGGACCCACCCCCAGGTTCCGCCTCCCTCCCGCATCTCGCGGGAGTCCTCCCTCATTCTTGGGTGGTCTCCCGTAAACACCCACTAGACACTCCATACTCCCTGGACGCAATCATGCCCCCCTTTCCATGGCCATGCCCCAGAATGCCCTGGGAATGCCCCTAACTCCTCCCTAAACCCACCTCCCACAGCCCCGAGTACTGGTGGCCAATGCCCCCACGATACGTCACAATCCCTCCCCCAGGGATGACGTCACGCCAGCTCGACATGTCCCCTTCTCCACACTGCTTCCACAAAAGCCTGAAGGTCAGTGGGAATTCTTTCATCCCGACTCCCACGACCAAGAGGAGACTCTGGAATCTCCTCCCCACATGCCCCCTTGTACTGCCAACACTTCTCTCCAACCCCTAGGGCCTAACTCCGCCTCCTTCACCCCTAAGTGAGATTTGCCAAGCCTCTTTCCCCCACCGTTCCCTGAAGCCTCAATGGCTTCCAGGCAACCCAGGGTCCATTACAGGGGGCCAGAACATGGACCGAAATTGGGGCACACAGGGAGCGTTATCCATCTGTAATTGGATAATGCTGGTATATTGTTACGTCTATCACCACATGCGACGTCAACATCATGATCAGAGGTTACAACAATTGGCACATCATACTAGTCCCACAGGAAGATTCAACAAAGACTTTAATATTGAACAGGCCAGACAGTAGACTCTTAGTGGGAAGTATAAAAAATAGACCATTAAATTCATATACATGGAACGCAATGGGAGAACTACATTGTCAAGACTTGTTTTTATTGATCCAACCTATGTCATATGTAGCTTTACTTTCCCATTGAATAAAACATTGTTTAGACGTTAATGCAGGAGCAACTCTATTAAGGTTCATTTACCCATAACGGCTGGGCCGTTTTATGGAATTCTGGACATCTTAGCACCGGATGCGATTTTGTCTGTATAAACAAACGGCAAGAAGCAAGAACAGTAAGAAGACAGAATTGGGTCCTTTAAAAAAGGTAAGCTGATAGAATTTTCTGCCCGATGATTTCTCAGGGAGCAATGCAAACAATGCTCTATTTGTGGCACATAGGAATTCCTGGTACCCACCATTTGTCCCCTCTCCGTCATGTGGTCCGTCTCTCTGCCATGTGTCCCTCTCTCTTCCATGTGTCCCTCCTCTCCGGCATGTGTGCCTCTCCTCCGCCATGCGTCCCTCTTCTGCGTCATGGTCTCTCTCTACTTCATGCGTCTCTTTCTTCTTCATCATACATCCCCTCTCCATCATTCGTCCCTCTTTCCATCATGCGTCCTCTCGTCCATCTGCGTCCTTCGCTTCCATCATTGCTCCCCTATCTTCCTTCATGTAGTACCCCCTCTCTGTCATGCGGCCCTCTCGGTTCTCCATCATGCGCCCCTCTCTCCATCATGCTTCCCACCCTCTCTCCATCATTCGCCCCTCTCTCCATCACGCGCCCCTCTCCTCCATCATTCGTCCCTCTCGCCATCATGCGTCCTTCGCTTCATCATGCTCCCCCTATCTCCGTCAATGTACCCCCTCTCTGGCCATGCTCCCCTTTTCTCTCCATCATGTGTCCCTCTCTACCTTCATGTGAACCCCCCTCTCCGTCATGCATCCCTCTCTCTACTTCAAGCGTCTCTCTCATCATGCCTCCCTTCCCGTCCACATGCCATCCCTCTCCCTAAGTCTGTGTCCCACTCTTCTTCATGCTTCCTCTTTCCGAATGCATCACCTTCTCTCATCATACGTCCCTTCTCTGTCTTGCTTCCCCTCTCCATCAGGCATCCCCCTTTCTGTCATGCATCGCTCTCTACTTTACGTGTCCCCTCTCCGTCATGTGTTCCTCTCTCTGCCATATATCCCTCTCTTCCGCTATGCGTCCCTCTCTGCTTAATGCGTCTCTCTCTACTTCATGCGTCTTTTTCTTCATCATACATCCCTCTCTCATCATGCGTCCTCT
Organism: Hymenochirus boettgeri; assembly: GCA_019447015.1. Lineage (NCBI taxonomy): Eukaryota > Metazoa > Chordata > Amphibia > Anura > Pipidae > Hymenochirus > Hymenochirus boettgeri. The sequence continues at coordinate 13,788,238 of CM033475.1, forward strand.
CTCCATCATGTACCCCCTCCTGTCATGCTTCCCTCTCTCATCATGCGCCCCCTCGCTCCATCATGCTTCCCATCTCTCCATCTGGCATCCCTTCTCCGTCATGGTTCGCTCCTCAATTCAATGTGTCCTCTCTACTTCATGTGTCTCGCTCTTCGTCATGCGTCCCTCTCTCGTCATGCTTCCTCCCCCCTTCTCTTTCTCCGTCATGCGTCCCTCTCTCCATCAGTGTCCCCCTCTCCTCAGCGTCACTCTCTCAGCCAGTCCGTGCGTCGCTCATCTCTAACTTCATGTGTCCTTCTCTTCGTCATGCTTCCCTCTCTCTGTCATGTGGCCCTCTCTTTGTCATGCTCTGCTTTTCTTCATCATGGGTCTCCCTCTCGCCTTATGCATTTCCCTCTCCATCATACGACCCTCCATTTGTGGTGCGTCCCTCTCTACTTTATGTGTCTCTTTCTTCGTCATACGTCCCTCTCTCTGTCATGCGTCCCCCTCTCCATCATGCATCCCTCTCACTGTCATGCGTCACTCTCAACTTCATGTGTCCCTCTCTACTTATGTGTCTCTCTCTTTATCATACGTCCCCTCTCCATCATGCCGTCCCCCTCTCTGTCACACATCCCCTCTCCTGTCATGCGTCTATATCTAAACTTCATGCCTCCCTCTCTTCTCATGCATCACCTTCTCGTCATGCGTTTCTCCTTCTTCATCATGCAAACCTCTCTAATTCAGGTGTCCTCTCCTCCATCATGGCGGTCCCTCTCTTCCATCATGCTTCCCTCTCTTTTTTGATTTACCTTCTCTTTTTTTTTAATATCTTGTGTGGGAATGCTAGTGTGTCCTGTATGTCTGTATTTATTGTGTATGTATATAGGTACTGCGCTGTGTCCCCCTCCCCAAAGTGGCACCTTATAATTAAACTATCATATTCTGTTTTTGTTTCAATTGATTAACTAAACTCGCTAGTCACCCGACTAAAAAAAACACCGATCCCTGCTGCTTAAAAACCGACAACACAAATGAGGAGCAATTGGTACTGTCCGAAAGACCCAATAACCGAAACACAAAAGTGACATCATATACGCATGCAGTGTCCGTGAATAATGACATCTATACGCAGTGCAGTGCCAGTGAAGATGCTCGGATTTGTATGTGGGGGATAACAAACAGCAACCGCACCAACATATTGCCCAGCACAGAAAGCTAATTTCCTCGGTCAGTACTCAGCCGTGGTAGCGTTCATCTTAAGGATAAGGACATACCTTGTGAAGATGTAAATGTTAACATATTGGCAGGAAAGAACATGACCTGGTTCAAGAGAGGTGTTAAGGAGGCCATTTATGTGAAAATAAGGACCAAAACCAAGCCTAAATAGAGGGGGGGGTTCACCAGACCATCTGTCTGCCAATGTCAATGCTGTTTTTGACACCTTATTTTGGGCTTCCTATAAACACCTCGGGGGTTAAGCCACTATCCAATCACGCCTTAACACTTGCTGTGATATGCTAATTGGGATTTCCATGGTAGCATAATTTCCACAGATTCTTGTACAAGTCATTCTGAATTGATAGATCCCGTCGGATGACTACGAAAACGTCTTTCAAGACCTAAGCTTCAAGTCCAGTTGATCTAATTGAATACAACAGAGATACCATGACGCTGGATGACCGAACCTTCACAAGCATAAACTATACCTACATCCATACTACTACTACCTACCTACATACATAATACATACTACTACATACCGTAGTATGTAGGTATGTGTAGGTAGGTATGTACGCATGTAATGTATGTATGTATGGCGTACATTATGTGTGTTTCTATATATATACGTATAGTGTTTAATAACAAAGTTGCCCACTTGGGGACGCAGCGCTGTACAGTAATAAAATACAATAAGTCATACAAGGGGGATAATACCAGATAGTTCATTAATAAATATAATAAATATATAAATAGAATGCTAGGGTTTGTGCCACAAGAGGTAAGGAGTCCCTGCCCCGTAGAGCTTACAATCTAGTCTGTATAAAAGAGAAAACTCCCTGATCAGCTGATTTGTCTCTGTTTTTATTTTCTGTCGTTACATTGTGTATTTGTTGTAAAACAATCACCTTAAGAAATGATATCGTTTTAATTAAAAAGGGGATTTTACACAAGGTTTACTATCTATCGCCGGTCCCTGCCCCAAGACCCTTGATTTATCATGGAAATGGACCAGATCTCCCGCCATAAACATATCACACATAGTCCACCTGTAAATCGGAGGGCGGGCAGCCACATAATGCAGGCAGGCACTGACAGCCGTGATCAAATTTATAGACACACAACTCCCTATTCCAACGGTCACAGTCACATGGAACAGGGAAGTACCAGACCTCCAAGCTAGAGGGAGCTCCTTGTATTGTTTAATATGGTTGTGTGCATAGACATGGACGACTAGTGCAGACGGACCATTGAGGTGTCCTGGTCAGTACAGGATCGGTTTAATACTGGAGTTATTTGTCCATGTTCTATACAGGGTAGTACTGAGTGTATGGTCAGTGGTTCTATAACAGTTAGTAAGGGAGTTATGCGGCATGTTCTATACAGGTTAGTACTGGGAGGTATGGTCAGTGCATACAGGTTAGTATCTATGAATATTACAGCCTTGTTTGCAATGTTAACGTGGAGAGTATATGGGTCATGTTAGTATCTGGAGTATGGGTCAAGGTTATGTTAGCTGTCGTAGAAGTTGATGATAGGTGCAGTGTTCAGAGTTTCGGTATTCAGGTTACAGCGTATCTGGGAGTTAGGGGTCAGTGTTCTATATACAGGTTAGTACTGGGAGTATACGGGTCAGTGTTTCGTACATGTTATACTGGAGATGATGGGTCATTGTTCATATACAGGTTAGTACTGTAGGTTAGGGGTCCGTGTTCTATATATCGGTTATACGGTTAATACGGTCATGTTCTATACAGTTAGTACTGGGAAGTTACGGGTCAGTGTCTATACAGTTAGTACTGGATTAGGGTCTGTGTTCGTAGTTAGTACGGCGTATATGGGTCATGTTTCTTACCAGGTTAAGTACTGGGAGTTATGGTCCATGTTCTATACAGGTTAGTACTGGGGATTACGGGTCAGTGGTTCTATACAGGTTAGTACTGGAGTTAGGGTCAATGGTTTCTATACAGGTTAGTACTGGGAGTATGGATCATGTTCTAATTACAGGGTAGTACTGGAGTTTTATGCGGTCATGTTCTTAATACAGGTTAGTACGTGGAGTTAGGGGTCATGGTTACTATACAGGTTAGACGTAGTTATGGGATCAAGTTCTATACAGTTATTTACTGGGATTTATCACACACGGTTATTTAGTTGTGTCACTGCTATATTAGTAGATATTGGGATTTACAAGTCGCGAAACTATATTTCTTCCACAATATCAGTGATACAGGTTTATTGTTATAATTCCCTATTCTTCATAGGTCTCCAATGGGACACAGTGCGTGGAAATGACTCACCTCGCACACATAAGACACATGTTCTCTCTCCAGTCTCACTTGCGTTCGTTGGTGCCTTAGCTTCAGGATCCCCCCTAGTATCCGATGACGTTATCCACGTTACCAGCAGCCACAAGGGAACACCACTCACAGTAAGTTTTTTTACCAACATTCACTTTCGTACCAGCATATCATAAATGTCACAGTTTGTTGAATACCCTTTCAAAGTCGCTGTCGTCCTGGAGAAACATGATGGTTTGAGAACTGTCCACTAACGTGGAAGTCAATAATAAACCTGTACCCCCGATGTATTATCCCTCAATATGGGGACCCCATGCAAAACCCAGAAATTCAGTTTTACGCTAATATTTAGCACAAATCCTAATGTCTGCTAACTTAAGTGCTGGAGAGATATGTATAGTCACATATAATTAGTATAGTCGTCAGTATAATATATAAGTCCTGAATAGTATCGTACATTTGTATAGTAAGTACTATAGTACATAGTATAAAGTTACTAGTAAATATGTAAGTATTAAGTTAACGTGTAGTATATATGTATGAGTACAGTATATTATATTAGCAGTATGTGTAAGTATAGTACAGTACATAGTATAGTACAGTGTGTATTGCTACAGTATAGTATACGATAGCCGACATGTTGTTAAGTAAGTCATAGGGTACAGTTAGTATGTGAGTAGTAGTACTGAGTATAGTATCACAGTATAGTTAGTAAATCTAGTACAGTATAATTCTTTCATACGTTTTCAATAGTCCATCATCGTCTTTCGGTAGTACTACGTAGAGTCACATATATCGTCTAGTACAGTTGTACTGCATCCGTCCTCCGCTCACCGTTCCTGTCTGTACGTGTTAATGTCCTAGTACCCGTCTCTGTCTCTCTTGTCCCCATTCCACTCTCGCACCTCTTCAAGTGTCGCTCTGCTTGCCCTCTCCAACTCCTCTACCACCAAACCAGTAAGGGAAATCCATACTATGAAGGTGGTGGAGATGCACTCTTAGTGGATATAACTGCTTTTATGGTACAAGCTGCCTGTCACAACGTTTCAGGTGGTTTCCCCTTCACTAATATATCCATAATGAGTGCGTCTCCCCACCTTTTCATATACTGGATTAAGTTAGTATTGAGTACAGTGTGGTATAGTAAACGGTGATATAGTTACGTGTAGTATAGTACGTGTAGTATAGTACAGGGAGTATAGTATAGTAATAGTACAGTATAGTATAGTTATAGAATAGTAGTATCTACGTATATCAGTATATTAGTATATAACTTATGGTCCGTCATAACTATCAGTATAGTACTGAGTTAATAGTAAGTATATACGTATCTAGTACGTAATAAGTATAGTACCATCGTATCGTAAATAGTGATATATGTTACAGTGTAGTAATTATTAAAAGGTATATACATATAGTCTAAGGTCAGTATCAGTATAGTATAGTGTAATTATATAGCTATACTACCGTATAATACTAGTATGTACCGGTTGTAGTATAGATACAAGTAGTATATAACAGATACAGTAAATACTGTATTATACACGATAATAGTTATAGTATAGTAACGTATAGACATATAGTATATGTCAGTGTATTAGTTCAGTACGTAGTATAGTAAGTACAGTGTGTAAGAGCATATAACGTACATGTAATAAGTATAGTATAGTAGACAGTAGTAGTCTACAGTATAATACAGTGTAGATAGTTATAAAGTGACGTATAGTAGTATAATACAGTCTAGTAGTAGTAGGACAGATAGTATATGTACAGTCATTTTTAATACAGTTATAAGTATCGTATATGTACGTTGGTACATATAGTATAGTCATAGTACTAGTATAGTACCAAATAAAAACAGTATTGACGTAGACTATGTAATGTAGACAGTATTAGTACTTAGTGTAGTATAGTAACAGTAGTATAGTATAGCTACAATAATCTAGCTATAAATACAGTATAATACTGAGTATAGTATAGTACAGTATAGTGACAGTATAATACAGTAGTATGTAGTAGTAGAGATTAGTACAGTATAACGTATAGTAGTGTAGTGAACAGTATTTAATTAGTATAGTACGGTGTAGGTTATAGTACAGTATAAACAGTATAGTATATCTGTTGTTATTCAAGTCATATCAACTGGACTTGAAATGTAGTTCTTGAAGACGTTTCTGCTAGTCATCCGACTGGCTTTCTCAATTCAGAATGACTTGTACAAGATCTGTGGCAATTATGTACCTGAAAATCCCAATGTACATATCAACAACCAGGTGTTTAAGGGTGTGATTTGATAGTGGCTAAGCTAAGAGGTGTGTTATAGAGAACGCCAAGAGTAAGGTGTTAAAACAGCATGTAAGGCAGACAGTTTGGTGTCGAACCCCCCACCTCTATTTAGGCTTGAGTTTCTTCAGTTTACACATAAATGGACCTCCTTAACACCTCTCTTGAACGCAGTCACGTTCTTCGCCAATATGTTAACATTACAATCTTCAACAGGTATGTCCTTTATCCTTAAGAGTGCAGTTACACGGCTGCGTCCTGTACCGAGGATTGGCCTCTTCTGTGCTGGGCATAACGTTGGATGCAGTTTGTTGTTGGTCCTCCACCCAAACAATCAGAGCATTCTTCACGCACTGCACTGTCAATATATGATGTGCGCTTTTCTGTGTGTTAGGTATTGGGTCTTCGGATGTAACCAGCTGCCCTCAGTTGTTGTTTGGTTTAAAGCAGGACAGGATATACGATGTTTTTGAAAATTTCTTCTTAATTTCTCGGAGACCCTGCCTAATATGGGATGACCATGTTCTTCTCTGTCTTGCTTTCCCCTTCACCTGTTGTTTTCGTGTTTCTTTTCTTTCCTTCTACTTCTTTGACAAAGGCCCAGTCTGGATATACCACAAGTTTTAAGGGCTCACTCTGTAGTATGTTTCATTTCTTTAGCCTTCGCCTGTGCTAGTGGGGATGTTTCTCGGTCTGTGTTTTGAACGGGTTCCTGAGTACACACAGCTGTGATCTAAAGGGTGGTGGGAGATTCCAAACACTCAAATACTGATCTGTGTGTTGTTTTCTGTAGAACCTCTTCTTTTTTCTTAAACCTCTACTTCTCCATTTACAGGTGGGGGGTTTCGACACCAAACGTCTGCATTACAATGCTGTTTTAACACCCTTACTCTTGGGGCGTTTTCCTATAACACTCTTAGGCCACTATCCAATCACACGACCCTTAACACCGGCTTGATGATATGCTAATTGGGATTTTCCAGGGTACAAATGGAAGATTGCAATCACGAATGAACCAGTCGAGATAAAACTCTAAGAATTAATCAGTCGATCTTAAAACAGATCATGCTAAATAGAACTTACCGTTAGAGACATAAGGATATACTGGATGACAGTATAATGACTGGAGTGGTGAACAGTGAGAACAGACATATTTCGTCAACTTTCTACAGTTATTATAGTCGTAAGTTTTACGTAATATGCTTTGATGACATGACAGTAAGTCGTATGCATATAGTATAGTATGCTTATAGTACATTAATATACAAGGTATAATAAGTCAGTAGTATATTAGTACAGGTAGGATAATCAGTAATAAAGACTTAGTAGTCTATAGAATCACGCTCGTCCCGCCTCTGTAATGAAATTCGTCTCATAACTATTAATCCAGTCAGAATCCCACCCCAGTATTTCCCTCGATCTTAGTTGAACCGCTAAGTCTGAACTCTCCAAATGCTAACCCACTAGTTCAGTCAAATGGGAGACTAATGCTTTTATGTAAGGACAAGTTTCAGGTTCCCCCCACCGCCCTATATAACGTAGTATAGGTCTATCAGAGTATTTTATCAGTATGGTAGTAAAGTCAGTAAGTGTATATGTATAGTACAGTATAGGTTTATGCTACAGGAACGTAAGTAATTAGTATAGCTATAGTGTTACGCTATGTGGGGTATAGTACATTATATTATAGTACAGTATAGTAAGTCGTATATTACATTAGTATAGTATATGTACATTATAGTACAGTGTAGTATAGTATTACAGTATAGTATATTACAGTATTGTATAGTATAGTATAGTACAGTATATATATTAGACCAAATAGAGTATAGTGGGGATAGTATAGTACAGTATTGTATAGTATACCTAATGTACTATAGTCAGTGATATATGGGACATTATGAGTACATTATAGTATAGTACAGATTATAGTATAGTACAGTATAGTATAGCAGTATATAGTACAGTATATAGTAGTAGTACAGTATAGTTCATAGTATAGTATAGTATCCTTAGTATAGTATAGTACAGTATAGCATAGTAACATTATAGTAAGTACAGGTATAGTACAGTATAGTATAGTTAGTACTGGTATGGTACAGTACATATATACAGTATATATATAGTATAGTAAATTGTACCACGTACAGTATGTTATAGTATAGATAGTAACATATTGTATGATATGTAACAGTAGTAGTACAGTACAGTATAGTATCAGTATAGAAGAGTACAGTATAGTACAGTACGTATAGATAGTATAGTATAGTATTTGTGGTTGGATAAAGGCATACGTCCATTCAGTCAAACTACAACATTCCTTGTTGGCAGAACTCATCCAGCTGATCCCACGCAGTTTCCTAGTGAACTTAATGTAACTTATCCAATCTGTCTTCATATTAAAGCTCTTCCAATCCCTTTATTATCTTAGTTGCCTTTCTCTGAACCCTTTCCCAAGATGTCCTTTTGTACACAGGATTCCAAATTGCACTGCGTGTTCCAATGAGCCTTACCAATGCTTTGTAAAGAGGGAGAATAACATTATACTCCAAAATGACACACCAAACCTCTTTATAAAGACAATATCTTGCTGCTCTGGCTGTTGCTGCCTGGCACTGCTTGCTATCTTTAAGTCAAAACCCCAAGATCCTTTCCACAGGGATTCACTTAACACAGAGCCATTTATAGTATAAGTAGTTAATAGCAGAAGTCCAAAATGCATCACCTTACATTATCACATCGAATCTCATTGACACTTAGCAGCCCAAAGGTGTCAATCTATCTAGATCCCCTGCAATGATTGCACTCCTCTGAAGTTTTTAATGGTCAAAAAGGTTTGAGATATCATCCAACCCAGAACCTTGCTCCAAATCAAACCCACTTCCAAATCATTAATAAACAGATTAAATAGAAGTGGCCCCAACACAGAACCCTTTGGCACCCCACTTAGAACCTTAGTCATATTAATAAACCCCCAACTACTCTCTGCATCCTATCCTCAACCTACTTTCTATCCATGTACAAATGTGTATACAAGTGTATACAGAAGGCCATAAAGATTGCTTTATCATCATCCTCCGTAACTAACCTTAATAATCCAACGCATCTTACATGACCATGGTGCACTTAATCTCCCACAGGGATTATTGCATCCTTGTATGTATCTATATCTGTCTATTATCAATCTAGACCTCTCTGCCTATATGCTAGTAACTATCTAATGGTTGTTGGATATTTTAAAATATCAATGTCAAAATTTAACACTGACTTCAGCTTTTCAAAGTAGAATTTTCATCTTCTTCATGGAAGTGGGCATGGCTTGTGGAAGTGAGTGTTAAGGGCGACCTGTATCGCTGGCTGGGGAACTGCAGGGCAGACTTAAAGGGTACGTCCACCAATTTTTTAACTTTGCTTTGTTCAGTTTAACTGAAAACGGGAGGTAAATGAGCTTTGCCTATCTTCTGTTCTTCAGTAAAACTTGCAGGAGAGAAGAAAACTTACTGTGGATCGCTCCAGCTTTTCACTGATAGTCTCCGACGCATCCATATGTCCTTTACATTGTGCGCGCATGCCACACAGAGAACTGTAATATAAGTGCGCCCACACTATTTCTAGTTCTAGTGACTTTTTTGATACTGTCCCAAAGGAAGTGCCACATGACTTGTACTTGAGTTTACATTAGCAAATATCCAACAAAGGAAGTGGTGTGCCAGGTCATACATGGGAGGAACCCTGTTCAAAATTGCCTGCCCCAGGCTAATTGTAATAAGTAGTCCAATCCTAACCTTATGTTATTTGTGTGATAAAAGGGGGCATGGTTAAATGTACTGTACTAAGCCCAAACTATTACTTTTGTTTATTTTAACATTGTAAAATGTTGGATAGTTTTGCTCATTTATCGGCATTACATTAGTTTTGAGCTCAAAAAGCAAGCTACATTCTAGACACTAGTGATGTAAATCATGTCTTGAATCTACACAACGTTGCTACTCATGGTTATTTACCATTGTTCTATTTGTACATGCGTATGAATAGACATAACAGCGAATTCCCATGTGTTTCAACATCTGTGTAGATAAGACATGATGTGCACTGATACGCACCTGAAGGCATCCAGAGAGAGGGGGGATAAGGCTCGCACATGCCAGAATCCTCCAGGAGGACATTTAAGAGACAAAACCTTTTAGACACAGGAAGGTTCTACTCTCCAGTTCCTGGACTTTGACACACTGCGGAGAACCATAAGGAGCAGAGATGTAAGGTAAGGATTTATTAACACTACACAGTTGTGACAGAATGGGGTTATATTTTAGTTTTGGGTGTAGACACTCCCTTTAAATAAGTTTCAACCTTCAACTTCCCTAGATATTCTGCTTGGGATCCAGCTCTATTAAGGATGCCATATATGATCAGATTCATCATTGTACTTCTGACAAAAAACAAAGTGTGCCTAAACAATTTATTACACTGAAATCTGATTAAAAGAGGATTTGCCTGGTGTGCGCTACAAATGGTACAACCAATCGGAGGGCCATGGACCATAGTCGGTAATCTGGTAATAGAAGATCTGAAATGTCAACATGTAACAATGCTAAAGCTATTACAGCTTTTTAATACAAACCAAAGAAAATCTATTATTGACTCCCTTCATTAATACAAGGGGAGATAATCCAAACTGTGGCTATTCTTATACTTTCTTTTGTTATGCAGGATGTGCACACTAATAACTGGGGGTTTAATTTAGTCTGCGTCCACACACCATAAGGAGCGTACCTTGTGCTTACAGGTGCTACCATCCATTGGCAGGGACACAGTGTGGCCACCCACACATTGTGATACGCTGGCCATGTGATTATCATCCAATACTATAGAGTACTATAGGATCAGGTGATACCTCTTTATTATGGACGAACAGTTCATTTTTAGACAAGTTTTCCAGAGACACTTCCCTCTTCCTCAGGTCAAGCAGTACTAAATGTTTATTACTGCGCTTTGTACTGCTATAGTACTCATCTCTTTATTATATGCTACTGGACTAACACGGCTACAACCATTTTATCTGCGATTATCACCCTCTAATGGATTGTAAAATGTGAGAAACGCGCTAGTGTGGCCTAGTGTTTTACTGTTTCATTCATTTTCTCTAAACCTCCTTTACATATAGATGGGGAAATACACGTTTTATCTTCCTCTTTTTAGAATGCCCACAAGTTTTTATGGACCAGACTGCAAGCTGAAAGTGCCGCAGGGACTATGTAATGGATAAATGTTTGTATTTGTCCCCAGAGCTGGAATGGGCTGTGAAAATGAAGGTAATAAAGGTAAAATTGTAAAAACAATGTCACAAAGCTATATTCCTACTTTATAGTTATATCCCCCAGTGGTGTCCACGTTCTAGTTCTAAGAGGTAATAACTGTACAGCCCTCCATAAGGCGACTGGCCAGTTATTTATACAGTATATGAACAGGGAGAGACAATCATCTGTTCTTCTTACTTCCTTTCTTCGGTCCAGGGCTGCACTAAGTTTTGTGCTAATAACAGTTTCATTTTTTAACATGGTGTGCACTGTGCTGTTTAAAACAAATGGTGCTGGCACCGTAAAATAAGTTTTACCCATGAACTTATTTCCCTGTTAGCGTTGGGTAATGTATCTCCCCTGGAGAATCCTTCTAACACCTTTTTATTCATGTCCATTTTATGGGATATATTGACTGGATCTTTTACAATGTACCTGCATCAGAGGGTATGCAAGGAAAGTGAACAGCAGTACAAATGTCATTAAACCTGAACTTCCCTCGGGATCTCAAACATTTTCTCACAAAAACATCAAGCATCAACAACCAACATCATCTTTTTAATACAATTCCTTTCATGGTATTATTCTAAGGACAACTAAACTACATGTAAATATAACTTAAAAAAGTTTATTTTTCATTTACCTGGGGCAGGGAGTTAGGATTGGTATAACCTACCTCTCAGGGTTAGTGTCCTGGGCTTTCCTCTATTAAAGATAGTGCTGAAGCTCGGAGGAAGCCAGGCAAATTGTAAACCAGTGCACAAAGAAGTTTTTTATACAGTTTATGGTCTAATATTTCTCAACACTTAGAACTTAAACTTTTGTGACTTTTTTTGTATCATAGATTCACGTTTTTATTTCTTTTACAGTTAGTATTTTACAATCATCCACATTTTTGTGTGTAAGCCCTTTGAGGTAAGCATTACAGCAATCCTACCAATGACCCATTTTAAACCATTGATCCTGTGTTGATACATTGATCTCCTTTCCTCTTGAGGTACTTGTATATACCTCCCAGATACGTACTGGGGGAAATTAATAGAGCCAATTCAGGTACAGATTTCAGTCTCTCCTACAGGTACTTGTGTATATACCTCCACAGATACTGGAGCTGGAGGAAATTATCGAGCCAAATTCAGGTACAGATTTCAGTCCTCTCCTACAGGTACTGTGTATATACCTCCACAGATACTGGAGCTGGAGGAAATTATAGAGCCAAATTCAGGTACAGATTTCAGTCTCTCCTACAGGTACTGTGTATATACCTCCACAGATACTGGAGCTGGAGGAAATTATAGAGCCAAATTCAGGTACAGATTTCAGTCCTCTCCACAGTGTACTGTTGATATACCTCCACGATACTGGAGCTGAGAAATTATAGAGCCAAATTCAGGTACAGATTTCAGTCTCCCTACAGTACTGTGTATACCTCCACAGATACTGGAGCTGGGGGAAATTTAGAGCCAAATTCAGGTACAGAATTTCAGTCTCTCTACAGGTACTGTGTATAACTCCACAGATACTGGGCTGAGGAAATTTAGAGCAATTCAGGTACAGATTTCAGTCTCTCCTACAGGTATGTGTATATACCTCTACATATGCTGGAGGAAATTATAGAGCCAAATGAAGCCTTGAAAGACGACTGGTCAACCACTGACAGATATGCAACACTTCAAGCTATTTAAACAAGATGGAACAGTATTTCAGGTTGGACTTTACTGCAAACTTACAAAACATTATTTTATTTTCTAATCCTTCACAGCCAAAATCGGACTAATTTAAGTATGTGCACCTATTCTAGTAAGGCCATTAAGCTCCAAATGCCTAATAGCTCTCTTATTCCTAGCAACACCTCGCACGCATCCCCCCTCCTCCCCCGGACCTCCTCCAATCCCTCCTAATCCCTGAATGACCCAATGCTCATGCAAAAGCGTCTGTGCATATCGACCCTTCAGTTAGTACCATATACTCGAGTATAAGCCAGGTTTTCAACTTTAAAAATAGCCTGAAAACCGAACCTCGGCTTATAGTCGAGTCACTCACCTCAGTGTGAATAGCCATACTGGATTTGGCTATTACTGTATGGGACCACTGTTTAATATTTCTGCTGTCCATTTAAAGGGCAACTACAGCCCAGAACAATACGAATTAGAAGGCAGTAGTTCATAATGTAATCCCTCTGTTATACTCGAGTCAATCGTGTTTTTCTAATTCTCAGGTAAAAATAGGTACCGTCGGCTTATACTGGGGTCAGCGCTTAGTAATAAAAGATGAGGCGTAGCCTAGTAACAATGACATTAAGGCAGGACAGTGTGTACATAAGCATATTTGTAACATCACTATCCTAGTTCTCAATGACCTTACATTTGCTTCTTGTAGTAGCTGACACTCTGAAAGGACAAAAACAAAATCTTCAGTTTAAATAATGCAATATAACTGCCACAAAATTGGAAAAGTTTAACTTTCACACAAAAAAATCTCCTTCCTTTGCCATGTGAAGAGAACTAAAGCCAAATAATAAGGATTTCCCTTATATTGGGGACCTGAACAGTTATTATTTATTTAAGTAAAACACTCACGGCCTAGTTCATGGAGAGCCCCAGCCGTGCAAACTGGGGTTAAAGTCACGATAACCGTATTTAACCTTTAAATTGTGCGGTTACTACATACGGCCTGCTTTGTGGCTCTTCCTGCGTGAGTTTTTAAATGCCAGCTAATTACTAGCATTAAGGTCGCTCAAGTTTAGTCTCCTTCAAGATTTACCACAAAGTGTGTATTGGATCTCTGTAGGGAGATGTACCCAGATGGACTACTGTAAATTCATCACCATTGGGGTTTTCTCTCTCCCATAATCCTACATGGGAGGTATGGTATTGAAATGCAAGATTTGCCAACCAGATTGGTCTGTTTTTCAGCTGCGTAGTTCAGGATGCAGAGTATATGTTGCCCATAATTGTAAGTGTGTTTTTAAAATTAAAAATAAAGTTGTTCAAAACTAATTAAAGCAGGAACCAATCAGATTTATTATTAGGCTTAGTTTCACCTTAAAAGTGTCAATGGACTATTTAAATGCCAGTTCAAAAAGAAAACAGCCAGGTCTGATTTAGTTTGTATCCCAGATATAGGATACATGTGTAGGCAAAAAGAATGTGAAATCTGTGCAATTAACACATATATTACCTAGATTTCATTTTCTTCTTCTTATCCCATAAAAACATGAGCAATGCAGTTTAACCCTAATCAGGATGAATGTTTTCCTAATCATTTAGTAATTGTTGTTTCTCTATGACAGTGACATCAAAAACCTGGTCAGTATACCGTACAGTATAAAAGGACTCTCTGTTCACTTACAGAATCCAGCCCGGACGTCACGCAGCTGGGTTAAGGTGTGAAGACTGCACTGGGATGACTGAAGCGCATTTCACAATATTGGTTAAAGGTAATTAACCTAAAATGGAAGCCCATGGAGAAACAATGGTTCCGGTGTAGAACCCAGTGCAGTGGTAAAACTAGAAAGTCGGACCCTTATAGCCAAGTCAGATCCTAAAGTTTCGGGAAACATATTGATAAGATTTATCCAATATGAAATATAAGCAGGTTGTAATGATTTAATTTGACACACTGCGTATGGAGAACCTTGTGGGTAGAAACCTACTATATAAGCGAATTACTGGTTCCCTTGAGTTTGTTGGTATTATAGGACTGGACATAATAACCAGTTATTTTAAAGCATCAGATAGTCAACACAGCCAGACTATTACCCAATGTGTTTTTATTTACACTTTGTCACAATATATTGATATACTCACTAGCGTATAATTACTATGCACGATTGGTATTATAATATATTTTATGTTACTATTGTAGTTATATTTACAGCACTTGCACTTTACAGCCCCCTTGGCCCAGCATCGTCCACTTTTAAGTGACTGTCAACCTTGGGACCCTGGAGACTCCTCCACTGATGCTGCCGCATTGGACATAACAGTGACGCGCAGCACACTGTGAGTTGGAGGCGGAGGGGTGTGTGTGTTCGTTGTTACACTGGGGGGGCGGTCTAACACATGGTTAGTAATGTGTGTATTTATTCTGTTGTTTACAAGGGCCCCATTGTCTGAGCGGCCCTATACGGACCGAAACGCGCCGACTGATGCTGCAGTAAAAAGAAGTTTGATAAAAACCCAGGAGTGCTCCTTCCCTTCACTCTCGTTTATCGCGAATTAAGAAGCACCCGACGCTGATGGTTGTCTAGTGAGTGCCGCTCCCACGCCCCCTTACTACATATATATATATAGAGAGAAGAGGGAAGAGAACCAGTTCCACACCGCACACAGGTTTTTTCTTCCCATTTCTTTATTCTCACTAGCACATGTATAAACTTACAACGTTTCGGGCTATTTTTGTTCCTGAGGAAGGGGTGTGCCAACCCCGAAACTTGTACGTCTATACATGTGCTAGTGACAATAAAGAAATAGAAAGAAAGAAATCTGTGTGCGGTGTGGAACTGGTTTTCTGGATATATTGGGAGTAGTACAGCCGATCTCCTTCACACAAGCACCAGTAGCCTATAGCTAAGGTGTGCAGTGTTCTCTCTGATTGTGTGTGTGTATATATATATATAGATAGATATATATAGATATGCTGCTCAAACCTTTTCAAAATACTTTCAGGCGCGGTGCAATGGAGGACCGCAATTTATACACAAAGACTCCAGCACTCAACTACACATACAATTATAAATGAATGGGGTAAAAGATTAGACATGTATGCAAGCAATGAAGGGTAATCACCTGCACTGTAGTTCAAGTGGATACCTTTAGTTACATTGTTTGTACAAACATGCGTCAGCTGATGCACCACTCCAAGGCAGTAATATTTATATACACTTAGTTGGAAAGTCCTTTGCTCCCCCATTACATATTCAGCCGCCCCGGTGCTGCCAAGGATTTCTATAAACAAAGAAGGGTGCCGGCGCCACTGGGATCATTTCAAACAGTGCAAACCATTTATTCAGCACAGAGCGTTACGGAATCAACGCGTTTCAGCCCATCTTAGGTCAGGCCTCATCAGGATTACAGACACCTGTACAGGTGAGTTCAAATACAACATAGTGATCACTATTTACACACTGACAGTAATATAGTATAGGGCTGTGGTCCTTTGTAAACCATATCTGGGTCAGCCAGGTGGACCATTGAGATATAACATAGGCTGATCTTACATACAAGTGGTAATGTAAACTGTATGTTCAGTATTCAAGGCACCGCACACGGAGGATTGGAAAATCTTGTATATGTGTATAAATGTGGTGTTAATGTGTTGTATATATGTGTGTGTGTATATATTGTGTGTGTGTTGTATCTATTGTTGTGTGTATATGTTGGTGTGTGTGTATATTGGTGTTATGTGTGTTGTGTGTATATAGTGTGTGTGTGTGTGGATTCTGTGTGTGTGTGTGTATCTTGTGTGTGTGTTTTGTTGGTGGTATTTGTGTGTGTCTTTGTTGGTGTGTGTGTTTTTTGTGGTGTGTGTCTTGTGTTGTGTGTTGTGTGTGTGTGTGTGCTCTTGTGTGTGTGTTTTGTGTGTGTGTGTCTGTTGTGTGATGTGTGTGTCTTTGTGTGTGTGTGTGTTCTATTGTGTGTGTGTTTTGTGTGTGTGTGTGTGCTGCGTTTCCTATCTTGCTTGGTGAAAGAAGACATTTAAATGTCATACTCCATTCTGATTAATATATGTTATTTTATTATTGTGTGTATGGTTGCCATGGAAACGGAAGGTGGGGTGACTGGAGGTATCAGTAGGTGAGTGTTCCGTGTCTGTGTGGGTTATTGTTCACATTTTAGACCATAAAAACTAACTTTTTGATGAAACGGAAGGTAGTTGGGTTGTGAGCATGTATCAGAGGTGTTTTCTATTTGTGGTTTTAGGGGAATATTTTTGATTTCTAACCATACAACTAACATTTGATGATTTTGGTATGGTTGCCATGGACCAGATGGTAGGTTGGGTACTATGTAAATTATCGCTGGTTTCTTCTTGTGATGTCGTCATTATTCAGTAAATAACCACAATCCTGGTAAAACATTTTTATTCCTGTTTCTTAGAGGTAAGACATGTTTTTTTTACTCCACAATTCAATCATTTCCACACATTTAGGTTTTTTACTTAATCTGCAGAATGTATTATGCAGCATTTTAGTTGATTATTTCAGGTCACATGAACATATGTAAATTATCACTGGTATCTTGTACCCATTGGTTAAGTGATACCATGTGATTGTTATGATTTATTCAGCATAAAACACTGTCCTGGTTAAAATTTTCATTTCTGTTTCAAAGTTGTCAGAGGTAAGGCCATGTTTGTTGTCCCCCACAATTCAATTATTTCTACACTTTAGAAACAATTCCCATCGTTTCTATAGCTTTGTTTTCTAGACAATCCAGCTATGGGTAAGTATTTAGATGAAAGAAATCTGCTGATACCCTATGGAGAAGATATGAAATTTAATAAAGGTATTGTTCGTGAGGTTATTTGTAAGGGAACGCTGAATTTTCTAGATTTAATTTATCAGCAGATCCACTGATGGTCCTGGTCTAGAATATTCTACTACTTTATTACATTGCTATTTAAATACAGATCAATTCCCATAGATTTCTAACTGTGTGTTTCTATCTCTCCTTACAATCTATTGTAACAGATTTTTATGAAGAGATTCAAAAGACATTTAGCGACATGAGGTAAGACGGATTTGTAGGTTTAATACGTTGATTCATAGGGGATAACTCGTTATTTAGTTGAATTACTGTGTGAATGATATGAAGATGAAATAAAATCTAAGTGACCTGATTAGTGTAAAATAACCATTTGTGTGGTAACCCACATCAGACCAAAAGTCTCCAATGATTGATTGGTCCAAAATGTTATCATGTGTTTACTGGTCCTTTCTGAGAGTTTGGGGTCATGTGATCAAATCTCAACGGTCACTTTCTGTATGAAATGCCACTAACATACATGTTCTGTCTGTCGACGCACACAAACCATATATGTATAGTTTTATTAATATAGCGCAATTTGGGAATGCTACACTGTACATAACAAATACAATAAGTCATACAAGGGGGCAAAATTAAATAGTTCAGTAGATATTTATATCAATTATATAGACTATCGGTGCTTTAAGCCTTGCCACAAGGGGAACGAGGTCCCTGCCCTAGAGCTTACAGTCTAGTTAGGAGGGTAACCTACAGATACATAGTGAAGGGTAAATTGCAGTGAGACTTATGCAGTGCAAATTAAAGACGCTACTGAAAAAATGACTTCCTCATTTTCACTTATAAATAAATACGTATAAGCAGCACGTACACTGAGGTGTGTGTGTGTGCTGTGTGTCTTAATCCGCCACTGTTTTCTCAGGAGCAGTACCCCCTCCCTCTAACCACTGTCAAAACTGCAAACAGCTGAAATTTAGGATGTTTCGAGATTAAATATCTAATGAAATAGTTTCCAGTTATGGGCAATTTAAAATCTCTTTACCATGATAGCCTTATATTATATAGGTAACGTTAACAGTGTATAGCTCTATACTTATAGACGTTACAGTGTATCGCCATATACTATAATATACTGCGTACTGTGTATAGCCATATATATATGTAGAATGTTACCTTTAATAGCATCTCCTATATAGATAAGAATATCACGTTAAGCCATATACTATAAGGATAATGTTACCTTGTATAGCCATATGCTATATAGATAGAATACCACGTATAGCCAATACTATATGGAGAAATGTTACCTTGTATAGCCATATGCTATATATAAGAATACCACGTTAGCCATATACTATATGGAGAATGTTACCTTGTATAGCATATGCTATATGATAAGAATACACTTAGCCATATACTATGGAGAATGTTACCTTGTATAGCCATATGCTATATAGATAGAATACCACTATAGCCATATACTATATGGGGAATGTTACCTTGTATAGCCATATGCTATATAGATAAGAATATCATGTATAGCCATATCTATAAGGAGAATTTTACCTTGTATAGCCATATGCTATATAGATAAGATATCACGTATAGACATATACATATGGAAATGTTACCTTGTATAGCCTAATGCTATATAGTAAGAATATCACGTATAGCCTTATACTATATGGATAGAAATACAAACTGAAATGTTTTGTTTTCTTCATCAGGGTGTCCAAATATGTCAGAATTTGTCCTAATTGGGGAGGTAAGTAAAATCAAACACATTTTTAAATTAGCTTTATACGTTGTTATACTGATTATCACTGAGTTTGTCTTTTCCCCTCCACACTTCAAATGTCTGAACATCCCTTTGTACAATATAAATTATTAAATCCCACTCCCAGTCTAGAACATAAAGTAAGAAATCATATAATTCAAACCTACATTTATCGTTTATTTTTTAACGGAACATGAAGATGGTGATAAGGAAAGAATCAAAGTGGAAGAGGTTTAAGAATTCTTTAACCTGTCGCTGTTTCCGGCTAAAGAGAAGGTAAGACAATTTATTTTTATCAATCATTTTAAATAAACAATAATGTCATTCCTAAAAGCAGTCCCATTTAATATCATTTCTCTCTCTACCTACCAGGACATCTATTTATAAATTCTGTATAATTATCCTGATTATATAATGAGACATCTACACTGCATTCTTATAATGTTATTCTAATCTGTCCTTTAACAGACTCCCACAAAAGACGTAACCCCTTGAAGCAGATTGTGGTAGAATAACCTTTCTGGTAAGACACTTTCCATTTTTTTTATTTTCTCGTTTTTGAAATATCTATATCTGTGGTAATATAACCCAGGGCGTGGCTGTTAATAAGGTTTCATAAAACTCCTGTAGAATCGGATCCAAAACAGACTTCAGACTTTTCAATGCATGGAAAGGCACGAAGACGGCAGAACGTGACGAGGAAAGAGCTGGTAAGTACATTTGGGGAGGTCTTTGAAATCTAGTTCTAGTTTTAGTTTTGGGGGGTGGACTACCTTTAATTGTAGGTAGTATTATACTGAAGGGGATCATTTGAATAAAACTTTTTTTCTTCACAAAGCAACAGAACTGACACATATTCCGTGAGCGTCACAGTAAGAAAATCACATTTATTTAAAACACTTTGTATTATCGTCATTTCCACTTTGCAAATATCAATATCCCAGTAATATGAAATATAGTCATTTAATTAATCGTGTTCATGTGAAAAACTACAATGATTGAAGCGATTTCCCTAAATGGAATCAAATTCTTAAAACAACCTCAGGTCTGTTTATAACAGATCCTATTATCTTACAGTAGATTTGCTCCCTAAAGTTAGGTGATTCAAAAAAACTAACTTCCTTTTTTCTGTTTAATTGAATAACCGGAAGTAAATTATAGCTTTACAGAAATAACATTTGATTGACAATAGATAGCAAACAGCGCTATATTTTTTCTGTTCTAAAGCTTTATATCTAATCTCTCATTTTGTCTTTAAGTAGCGTTCCAAACAGCGGCCACTGAAAACAACAATAAAGTAAGTGGAAAGGAAGGAACTTTATACAAATAGTAGCAATTTAATTGATATATAGTAGCAACAGCATTATAGTTTCTTCTTAAATCTTTCTATTCTAAAGCTTTATATTCTAATCTATCATTTTATCTTTAAGGTGTTCCAAACAGCTGATTCTGGAAACAACAATGAAGTAAGTGGAAAGGAAGGCCTTTATACAAATAGTAGCAATTAATTGATAAAATATAGCAAACACATTATATTTCTTTCTTAAATCTTTCTAGTCTAAAGCTTTATTTCTAATCTATCATTTTGTCTTAAGGCGTTCCAAACAGGGCCGAACAACAATAAGTAAGTGGAAAGGAAGGCAGCTTATAACAAATAGAGCAATTTGATTGTAAAAGATAGCAAACAGCGTCTATAGTTTTTTCTAAAATCTTTCTATTCTAAAGCTTTATATTCTAATCTTTCATTTTTACTTTAAGGTGTTCCAAACAGCGGCCACTGAAAACAACAATAAAGTAAGTGGAAAGGAAGGCAGCTTTATACATAGTAGCAATTTAATTGATATATAGATAGCAAACAGCATTATAGTTATTCTTAAATCTTTCTATCCTAAAGCTTTATATTCTAATCTATCTTTTATCTTTAAGGTTTTCCAAACAGCGGCCACTGAAAACAACAATAAGTAAGTGGAAAGGAAGGCAGCTTTATACAAATAGTAGCAATTTAATTGATATATAGATAGCAAACAGCATTATAGTTATTTCTTAAATCTTTCTATCCTAAGCTTTATATTCTAATCTATCATTTTATCTTTAGGTGTTCCAAACAGCGGCCATTGAAAACACAATAAGTAAGTGGAAAGGAAGGCAGCTTTACAAATAGTAGCAATTTGATTGATAAAAGATAGCAAACAGCCTATATTTCTTTCTAAAATCTTTCTATTCTAAAGCTTATATTCTAATCTATCATTTTATCTTTAAGGTGTTCCAAACACGCGGCACTGAAACAACAATAAAGTAAGTGGAAAGGAAGGCAGCTTTATACAAATAGTAGCAATTTAATTGATATATAGATAGCAAACAGCATTATAGTTATTTCTTAATCTTTCTATCCTAAAGCTTTATATTCTAATCTATCATTTTATCTTAAGGTGTTCCAAACAGCGGCCACTGAAACAACAATAAAGTAAGTGGAAAGGAAGGCAGCTTTATACAAATAGTAGCAATTAATTGATATATAGAGCAAACAGCATTATAGTTATTTCTTAAATCTTCTATCCTAAGCTTTATATTCTAATCTATCGTTTTATCTTTAAGGTTTTCCAAACAGCGGCCACTGAAAACAACAATAAAGTAAGTGGAAAGGAAGGCAGCTTTATACAAATAGTAGCAATTTAATTGATATATAGTACAAACAGCATTATAGTTATTTTCTAAATCTTTCTATCTAAAGCTTTATATCTAATATCATTTTATCTTTAAGGTGTTCCAAACAGCGGCCATTGAAAACAACAATGAAGTAAGTGGAAAGGAAGGCAGCTTTATACAAATAGTAGCAATTTATTGATAAAGATAGCAAACAATCGCTATATTTCTTCTAAATCTTTCTATTCTAAAGCTTTATATTCTAATCTATCATTTTATCTTTAAGGGTTCCAAAACGGCCACTGAAAACAACAATAAAGTAATGGAAAGGAAGGCAGCTTTATACAAATAGTAGCAATTTAATTGATATATAGAAAGCAAACAGCATTATAGTTATTTCTTAAATCTTTCTATCCTAAAGCTTTATATTCTAATCTATCATTTTATCTTTAAGGTGTTCCAAACAGCGGCCATTGAAAACAACAATGAAGTAAGTGGAAAGGAAGGCAGCTTTATACAATCGTAGCAATTTAATTGATTATATAGCAAACAGCATTATTTTCTTACTTAATCTTTCTATTCTAAAGCTTTATATCTAATCTATCATTTTACTTTAAGAGCGTTCCAACAGCGGCCATGAAACATGTTACCTGTATAGCCATATACCTATATAGATAAGAATACCACTATAGCCATATACTATATAGAGAATGTTACCTTGTATAGTCATATGCATATAGATAGAATAAACTAGTATAGCCATATACTATATGGGAAATATTACCTTGTATAGCCATATCTATATATATAGGAATACCACTTATAGCCATATACTATATGGAGAATGTTACCTTGTATAGCCATATGCTATATAGATAAGAATATCATGTATAGGCATATACTATATGGAGAATGTTACCTTGTATAGCCATATGCTATATGATAAGAATATCACGTATAGGCATATACTATATGGAGAATGTTACCTTGTATAGCCATATGCTTATAGATAAGAATATCACGTATAGGCATATACTATATGGAGAATGTTACCTTGTATAGCCATATGCTATATAGATAAGAATCACGTATCTCTTATACTATATGGATAGAAATATAAACTGAAAACGTGTTTGTTTTCTTCATCAGGGTGTCCAAATGTCAGAATTTGTCCTAATTGGGGAGGTAAGTAGAATCAAACACATTTTTAATATTAGCTTTATACGTTGGTTATACTGATTATCACTGAGTTTGTCTTTTCCCCTCCACACTTCAAATGGTCTGAACATCCCTTTGTACAATATAAAGTTATTTAAATCCCAACTCCACCAGTCTAGAACATAAAGTAAGAATATCATATAATTCAAACCTACATTATCGTTTATTTTTTAACGGAACATGAAGATGGTGATAAGGAAAGAATCAAAGTGG
Source organism: Hymenochirus boettgeri (assembly GCA_019447015.1). Taxonomy (NCBI): domain Eukaryota; kingdom Metazoa; phylum Chordata; class Amphibia; order Anura; family Pipidae; genus Hymenochirus; species Hymenochirus boettgeri. The sequence goes on from CM033475.1 coordinate 13,811,660, forward strand.
AAGGAGGTTAAGAAATTCTTTACCTGTCGCTGTTTCCGCATAAAGAGAAGGTAAGACAAGTTATTTTTATCATCATTTTAAATAAACAATAATGTCATTCCTAAAAGCAGTCCCAGTTAATATCATTTCTCCCTTACCTACCAGTGACATCTATTTATAAATCTGTATCATTATCCTGATTATATAATGAGACATCTACCCTCGCTGCATTTCTTATAATGTTATTCTAATCGTCCTTTAACAGACTCCCAAAAGACCGTGACCCCTTGAAGAGATTGTAGTAGAAATACCTTTCTGGTAAGACACGTTCCAGTTGTTTTTTATTTTCTCGTGTTTGAAAATATCTATATCTGTGGGAATATACCCAGGGCTGTGGCTGTTAATAAGGTTTCATAAAAACTCCTGTAGAGATCGGATCCAAAACAGACTTCAGATCGCATTTTTGAACGTTCAAGGATTTTTGAAAATAACCTCGAACATTCAATAAAAATCAGAAAAGCGCTCTGAAGTCCCGATTGTAAGTTTGTGTTTTCAGATCTTCAGGATTTTCCTGAGATTTGAAAACCTGAAAACAGAACGAAACCTAGCAGATTCAACCATCTATACTTCTGTTATAATTGAAATGATAAATCCTGCACATTGGACAGTGGCCATTTACACACATGCACATTATTGTAATGTGCCATAGCCAATCACAGAAGTAGATGCCGCTCAAGCCCCATCTGCTTGTCTTCCCTGTATGGAAAAGGCACGGAAGACAGGCAGAACGCGACGGGGAAAGAGGCTGTAAGTACATTTGGGAGGTCTTTGAAAGCTATAAACCTTGCAAGGTCGAGGTTTATAGCTATTTCCTGCAGGATTCCAAATTTTAGTTTGGGGGGTGGACATACCCTTTAATTTGTAGTAGGATTATCCTGATAGGGTCATTTGATATAATAAACTTATTTTTCTTCACAAAGCAACAAGAGTGACACATCTTCCGTGAGCATCATAAGTAGAAAATCACATTTATTTAAACACTTGCATTATCAGTCATTTCAACTGTTGCAAAACTTTTTTTTTAAAAATCTTTTACCAATTTCAATATCAGTCAGTAAATATGAAAATTTAGTCTGTTTTAATCCGTGTTCATGTGAAAAACTACAATGATTGAAGCAATTTCCCCAAATGGAATCAGAATTCTTAAACAACCTCAGGTCTGTTATAACAGATCCTATTATTCAGTAGATTTCCTCCCTAAAGTTAAGGGTATTCAAAAAAACTAACTTCCTTTTTTCTGTTAATTGAATAACCGGAAGTAAATTATAGCTTTATAAAAATAACAATTTGATTGATAAACAGCGCTATATTATTTTCTGTCTAAAGCTTTATATTCTAATCTATCATTTTATCTTTAAGGTGTTCCAAACAGCTGATTCTGAAACAACAAGGGTAAGTGGAAGGAAGGCAGCTTTATACAAATGTAGCAATTTAATTGATATATAGATAGCAACAGCATTATATTTCTTTCTTAAATCTTTCTATTCTAAAGCTTTATTTCAATCTATCATTTTATTTTAAGGCGTTCCAAACGGCGGAAACTGAAAACAACAATAAGTAAGTGGAAAGAAGGCAGCTTTATACAAATAGTAGCAATTTAATTGATATATAGATGCAAACAGCATTATAGTTTTTTAAATCTTTCTATTCTAAAGCTTTCTATTCTAATCTATCATTTATCTTTAAGGCGTTCCAAACGGCGAAACTGAAAACAACAATAAGTAAGTGGAAAGGAAGGCAGCTTTATACAAATAGTGGTAGTTTAATTGATAAAAAGATAGCAAAGAGTACTATATATATCCTTAAACTTTTCTATTCTAATCTATCATTTTATCTTTAAGGTGTTCCAAACGGCGGCCTCTAAAAACAACAATAAAGTAAGTGGAAAGGAAGGCGCTTTATACAAATAGTAGCAATTAATTGATATATAGATAGCAAACAGCATTATATTTCTTTCTTAAATCTTTCTATCCTAAAGCTTTATATCTAATCTATCGTTTTATCTTTAAGGTGTTCCAAACAGCGGCCACTGAAAACAACAATAAAGTAGTGGAAAGGAAGGCAGCTTTATACAAATAGTAGCAATTTAATTGATAATAGATAGCAAACAGCATTATATTATTTCTTAAATCTTTCTATCTAAGCTTTATATTCTAATCTATCGTTTTATCTTTAAGGTGTTCCAACGCGGCCACTGAAAACAACAATAAAGTAAGTGGAAAGGAAGGCAGCTTTATACAAATAGTGCAATTTAATTGATATATAGATAGCAAACAGCATTATATTTCTTCTTTAAAGGGCATGTCCCCCTTAAAAAAACAACACTAGTGACTTGTCAGTTATCTGTCTGTAACTCCAACTGCTATTTTTACCAGTTTTTACATTATTTATAATCATATATTTAATGATAAGTTCTTAATAGGGCAATATTTATATTTTAATATCTGGTTAGTAATGCAAGTTCTAAAATGCTAATAATATCAGTTGGGATGGGGGCAGGTATTGGACATGATTATTTTTTGTTTTATGGGTAGACATGCCCTTTAAATCTGACTCAGGGTAGTTTCTAGGCATAGACCACTTAGGCGTACAGCTAGGGCACCATTTAAGTGAGGGGGCTCCATTCAAAAAAAAAATATTTTAAAGGACAGGTATCCTTACCAGCCTTAGAGTAACAGTCTGTTGCCAATATAGTTTCCTATAGTGTCTTTGTTTACATACAATATAAGTTTTACATAAGTAACCACAAGTTAATATTGAGTTCCCCTTTAAAATTAAAATGTTTTAGGATCATTTCATTTTTTTCTATCTTTTTTAGGATCCTAAGCCAAGTTTTGAAGCTTTAGAGTTAATAGGAAAGGGCGGCTTCGGAAAGTTTACAAAGTAAGTTTATGTGGCTCCAATTAAATGTTTATTTATTGCGCTATTGACCTTAAGTCTACATCATAAATGATTTGATGATAAAGCAAATAATTCAACCTAAAAGTCACAATGTTTCTGTTGCAGAGCCGATATAAAGGTCACCGGTCAGAAATCGCTATAAAAGTTATCAGCCAAACTGTAAGTTACCTGTCTGCTGCACATTACCGTGTTTTATTAAATTACCGTGGTTCATTAAATGTATTATTGCATAATCTAAAAATCAGCAGTGCTTTATAAATTGTATTATATGATGTCATTCTTTTGGTAGAATTTACTTCCCTTTTAAAGTGACTGATGTGTATTTTCACATTTTCAAACATCAGATTCACCGTTCTAATTCATTTATTGTTTTTAAAATCAGGGAAGATTGCACAAAGAATTACAGGAAGTTTCCCTTTTACAAAAGTGCAGCCACGATAACATCGTTCGCTATATGGAGGCCTTCGTTCAGAACAATGAATTGGGACAACCGAGCTTATGGGTAAGAAATGTTTCAATGCGCAATGTTAATATAATACAGTTATAGCTGAATCTCCCCCTTATACACAAAATGTATATAATGTAAACAATATTGGCCTTAAGATCACAATTCTTGCAATGCACATGGATAATAATGCGCATGTGTATCCATCTTTATCCTTTATACCAATCTGATAATTTAGTCTGATTCCCCTTATATTACGTTTTTACCATTGTAAACCTTGTGATATATATGCCCATGGCTTGTAATCGTATTTCACTTGCACAGGGTTGCCAGGCGTCGCTATTTGAATGGGATGGTCCCGACTGCAGGGACAAAATCCCATCCAAACACCAGCCCTGGCAGCCCCCCTCCTTTAGAAACACCACTCCCACCATTACACCCATAACCCTGCCTCCAGCCACGGCCATGCCCCTAACTCCGCCTGCACCTGCCCATCATGATGTCACTGTGATTCATGGCCCCTTCCGCTCAAGGACAAAAACAATCTGGCAATCCTGCCTTGCACTGATGTTGAAATCTGTATGGGGAGGATGTAAAATAAACCACACTTTATTGATATAGTTTAAGATAAGAATCTTGTGACTCTGCCTCTGTATTTAAATAAACAGGATAGTGACACTTTTCTCCTGTTGTATGTTATTGTGGTACCATGGGTACTAAATCATTAGGTCCTCACCCTGGGTTTTGTAATATTTACCAAAATCAAAGCTCTCTAAGTCCAGGTCTATTGTCTGTTTACCCAATAACATGAGCTATTTTATTATATGGTAGATAATACTGGAGTATTGTGGAGGTGGCGCTCTGAATAAACTCATCTACCGGCATTATATGGTCTATACGCGTTTCTTTCACGAGAGCTGGATTCGGTACATAGCGAAGGAGATATTGCAGGTGAGGCCCAAACTCTGTATTTGTTTCTCACTCAAGAGAAGGGGAAGTTTCAAAAATATATTTTATATTGTATAGAAAGAAATAGTGATCTAGCAGCTCCAGGTCTTAATGTCCAGGTCTTTTCAGTGAACTATTCCTTTAAAATAGTGGAAAACCTTATTAGAATGTCAACAATATTAATATAAATTATGTTTTCTACTCTGGCCATAAAAACTGGTGACTTATCAGTTATCTGCCCGCAATCATCATCATTTTATTACATGCATTCGTAACCAGATATTTTGATAGTTCTATATCTTTCTGGCAAAGGTATCTGCCTTCTCCCTCAGCTCAATGAGCTTTTTATAAGCTTGAGCATGTGCAGAGGGGGCAGCAGGGGAAACAGCAGTCAATCATTGGATGTGATGTCAGCAGTCACAGCCTTGATTGACTGCATGGAGGGAGGAGCCAGCTTAATCTGCCAGAAAGGGGACAATAATAATCCTTAAATATCTGGTTAGCAATACAATTTTAATATCTTTTTTTCATTTATTATATTTTTATATAATCAGCTATTTTTAAAGGGGAGAATTTAATTAAGGGAGAGCTAATTTGCAGAGACCATATAACCAGGATTCTTTACAAAAGTTAGTTTCAGATATAAACCAAATATTTTAAATAATTGTGTATGGATATAGTAAATATTATGTCTATCTCTCTCCGCAGGGACTAAGTTACCTCCACAGTATCAACATCGCCCACCGAGACATCAAATGCCAGAACGTTATACTCAGTTTAGATGCTGATATAAAAATAGGTAAAGGAAATCTTATAATGAACAGATTGCAGTATTTTATTTTATATTTTATTTAATAACCAATACTGACTGCACCATCACAGATTGTACAATCGTTGTGTCCCATAAAAAAATATTTCAGTAGTCTAGTAGGGAAAATAAATTGTCTAAAAAAAGTCAATCACCATACACGGACAATCGTGCAATATCAAATATCCGTTATTGTATGTCCAGGATTGTGCATGTATGGCCTCCATATTTTATTTAACAATGAAATAATAATTGTATGATATGTAATTGGCCTGTACCTGGTAAATACTGGATGGGGCCCAATACACATTAATATATCTCACTAGCTATTTATTATATATATATCCTGATGATGGCCGAAGATATTTCAGTCTGTGAATGCTCCAAGATATATATATATATATAGTAACTACAGCTCCAGGGTGCATGGCCATAATCTAGCATATATAACAATATAATGTATAAAAAAAGTGTGTAATCTGTAAATTATCTGTGTATATTTACTAATTAACCAATTTAGTGTTAATAAACCATAATAATTCATTAATACAATGCGTCATTTCAGCTGACTTTGGTTCGGCCTTACAACTTAATGGGCCAAACCAGAGATGTAAAACTAGGCGGAACTCTATACTGGAGTGGCGCCAGAGGTTATCCGATGCAAGTATGATAAGAAGATCTCATATGACACAACTGTAAGTTATATATTAATAATTACTGATATTATAGTATATTGCTATAAGTAGGGACAGTAGGCAAGGATTTATCTAATTCCTATAACGTCGGCCCGGTTGATAATTGGCAATATGGGTTTTTTTATATTTGAACTAGACCGCTCTGTCGTGTTTCCGTTTGTGCTTTTATATCCAATTCTAATGCTTTTCATATCTCTCTAGTGTGATATCTGGTCATATGCAATTACAATGATAGAGGTGGCCCAAGTATTTCCACGTAAGTAAAACTAACTAATGCTGCTATGGGCTAATGTTTGAGAAATACAACGTCACAGAACAATACCAGACTGTCACCCACATGAGTATTTTAATATCCCTTTAATTAGACCAGCGGTTTATCTCATATATCAACTATTTACCTTTTCTATCAATCTGCTGCGGCCAATGAGATTTTAGCTGCAATAAGATAACATGATTGGTTCCATGAGATTTATAGCACAAACATTGCCTTACAGTTACAAATATACATAATTATCTACAGGGGTCTGAGCACAAAGGGAGATAATTCCAATGTACGTACGTGTTTTACTGGTTTTCTAAAGGTGACCATACACATTAGCGACATTAATGTAACCCACGGTCAGCTTTATGGTCGTCTAGAAAGATGGAACATTTTCATTTGACGGGAATTAGATCCCTTTACTTTAAAGAAGAAACCGATACATCGTCCCGTGTATGTCCACATAGCTCCCATGGTAATGTGCCGACATACTAATCACATGTGTATGGCCACCTCAAGAGACTTCAGATTGGCTTTAAACAGGTGTAAATATTCACTACCTGACGTCTTGGGGTCATTTATTAACTTTCAAATGGGATCCACCATCTCTACCAAATAATCTGCCATTTTTACTATTGATGTTTATTTAATGAAGATTATTATAAAGAATTTATATTTGTAGTAGAGTTCTCACATATGTTTTCAACCTTTAGCTTATTTAGAACATTCTAAAGATGAAGTGGAGAAGTTGATCTTAAATGAAAAAAACAACACCGTTGGATCCTTCCATAAAGTGGTAAGTTATTCTTGTACGTTAAATTCCTTCAACCGTTCCCGTAGCAGGTCTACTTGATATTTAGTCTGCGGGAGAAATACATGGATCTGAGATGGATTCCGCTATTGAAATTAAATGTTTTTTTTTTCTCCAGTGAACAATTTCTAGATTTTCTGAACCGGTGCCTGGTGAAAGATCCCAACGAAAGGCCCACGGCTAAGCTAAAGAACTTCAGGAACATCCTTTCCTACTGGAGCAGCCAAATTGTAAATTAGCAAAGTCCGGACTTATAGACTTCATAAAAATGATGCAGCAAAGTAATATGAAGAGAGAACACCGTTGGATCCTTCCATAACGTGGTAAGTTATTCTTGTACGTTAAAGGGACTCTCCACCCCTCTTTTCGAAAATGTATATATTGTAGATAACCCCCAAAACCTAGAGATCGTTTTATCCTAAAGCTTTAAATCGGCTCTCACATTGAGTTATTATACTTACAAGCTCCTCGCTCCACCGCCCCTTCCGGGTTCTTCTCCCAGTCTCCACTGTGGCTGCTCTGTTCTTTTTGTGTTCTTGAGCAGCCACAGTGGAGACTGCCCCGGGAATAGCAGTCAGTGATTGGCCGACACTGACTGCCTTACCTGGAAGTGCAGAGCCGCGGCGATGGAGCGAGGAGAAGCTTGTAAGTATAATAGCTCAATGTGGGAGCCGATTTACAGCTTTAGGATAACATGATCTCTAGGTTTTGGGGGTATTTTACTTCATATACATTTTTGAAGAAAGGGGTGGACATTCCCTTTAAATTCCTTCAACCGTTCCCGTAGCAGGTCTACTTGATATTTAGTCTGCGGGAGAAATACATGGATCTGAGATGGATTCCGCTATTGAAATTAAATGTTTTTTTTTTCTCCAGTGAACAATTTCTAGATTTTCTGAACCGGTGCCTGGTGAAAGATCCCAATGAAAGGCCCAAGGCAAAGAACTTCAGGAACATCCTTTCCTACTGGAGCAGCCAAATTGTGAATTAGCAAAGTCCGGACTTATAGACTTCATAAAAATGAAAAATGAATTACGAGGTTTGCCATGTTTTATTTATTACTGACTAAATGAAGGAAATTAAATGTTGTTCTTGAAATCTTTATTAGATAACTGAAAATACTAACAATATCAATCTTGTGTTTTTTTTAAAGATAAGTATGACGATGATGATGATGATGATCGGAAATTCTTCTCCTGCCAAGTTTCTAATTATCAGTCTGCAGTAACCCACCACCCCATCCCCATCCCTATTACACCCCCTTTAACCCAGCATCACATCCCTATTACACCCCCTTTAACCCACCACCCCATCCCCATTATACCACCTGTAACTCACCACCCCATCTAAATTACACCCCCTGTAACCCACCATCCCATCCCCATCGTACCCCCTGTATTCCAGCATCTCATCCCGATTTCACCCCCTGTAATCCACTACCCCATACCCATTTCACCCACTGTAAACCACTACCCTATCCCCATTTCACCTCCTGTAATCCACTACCCCATCCCCATTTCACCCCTGTAAACCACTACCCTACCCCCATTTCACCTCCTGTAAACCACTAACCTATCCCCATTTCACCCTCTGTAATCCACTACCCCATCCCCATTTCACCCCTTGTAATCCACTACCCTATCCCTATTTCACCCCCTGTAATCCACTATCCTATCCCCATTTCACCCCCTGTAATCCACTACCCCATCCCCAATTCACCCCGTTAACCACTACCCCATCCCTATTTCACCCCCTGTAATCCACTACCCCACTACCATTACACTCCCTGTAATCCACTACCCTATCCCCATTATACCACCTGTAACCCACCACCCTATTCCTATTACTTTTCCTGTAAGCCACCACCCTATTCTCATTACATTCCCTGTAACCCACCACCCTATTCCCATTACATTCCCTGTAACCCACCACCCTATTCCCAATACACCCCCTCTGTTCACCAGTAAAACGGGATTAGCAATATTATGAGTATGTCCCATACTCCCATAGCACCTACCACTGATGACCACAATTTTCCCACCTTGGCATTCTGGGCAAGGTAGCAGCTCCAAAAATGAATTACGAGGTTTGCCATGTTTTATTTATTTCTGACTAAATGAAGGAAATTAAATGTTGTTCTTTAAATTTTTATTAGATAACTGAAAATACTAACAATATCAATCTTGTGTTTTTTTTAAAGATAAGGATGAAGATGATGATGATGATCGGAAATTCTTCTCCTGCCAAGTTTTCTAATTATCAGTCTGCAGTAACCCACCACCCCATCCCCACCTTTATTACACCCCCTTTAACCCAGCATCCCATCCCTATTACACCCCCTTTAACCCACCATCCCATCCCCATTATACCCCCTTTAACCCACCTGTAACTCACCACCCCATCTAAATTACACCCCCTGTAACCCACCACCCCACCCCCATTATACCTCCTGTAACCCACCACCCCATCCCCATCACACCCCCTGTATTCCAGCATCTCATCCCGATTTCACCCCCTGTAATCCACTACCCCATCCCCATTTCACCTCCTGTAATCCACTACCCCATCCCCATTTCACCCCCTGTAAACCATTACCCTATCCCCATTTCACCTCCTATAATCCACTACCCCATCCCCATTTCACCTCCTGTAAACCACTACCCCATCCCCATTTCACCTCCTGTAAACCACTAACCTATCCCCATTTCACAGGGTACCTCCTGTAAACCACTACCCCATCCCTATTTCACCCCCTGTAATCCACTACCCCACCACCATTACACCACCTGTAATCCACCACCCTATTCCCATTACATTTCCTGTAACCCACCACCCTATTCCCAATACACCCCCTCTGTTCACCAGTAAAACGGGATTAGCAATATTATGAGTTTGTCCCATACTCCCATAGCACCTACCACTGATGACCACAATTTTCCCACCTTGGCATACATGGAGGATGACATTAATCGCATTCTGGTCAAGGTAGCAGCTATTGAACTAACGGCTGTGGATACGGAGCACTCAACGGACCTGAGCTGACATCTGCTAAATTTACAAAAAAGAGAGATTGGTATCTCGTTACATATCTCTACACTAAGTGGACTATGTTACTCGCAAACTAATTCCACAAGGTTTGAGATTGGATATCCAACCCAAAATAGGGTGGAAGAAAGTGAATTCATTCTACAATGGCAAGTGATCTTGAACAAATGCAGCACTGATTTAATGCTACTTAGCATTGTTAAACTTACAGATAAAGCACCAATCGGAAGTCAAATTGGCGAGATAAAAACCGTATAGTATCTGACAAAGAAGAGGAGTGTGCTAATAAAATATTTGATGACATCAAAGAGTCTGCCAACAAAAACCGTGAGTCCCTTGCAACCCGGAAAGCATCCAAATTCAACAGGGACACAGAAGATTAGCTACACAACAGAGTACATACCTGGCGAGAAGACAGAGCAAGGCAAAGACAAGATCGGCGTAGACAAGAGGAGGAGTCTTACCGTCCATTGGGGGTGTGTCCTGATCTACACCAGGCTGGGCTTCCGTAGCCTGCAGGAGCAGCGACATCCGCATAAGAACTGGTCTAACTTCGGGGCAGTAGGAGTGACGTCATCAGGGGGTTCCGACTCTCACGCTCCATCTACATCCTCTACACGTGGTGATCAACGAACAATCACAGCCTCAAAGGTTTACCAGCTCCACACGCCAATATAACTCGGGAAGAATGTGCTTCCAGTTCCTCTCAGGATTCCCCTCCTTTTTTAGAAGTAGAGTCTCCTATGGTCGGGATACCCAAAGGAAAAGACCAAATTACCAGACTGCCTCACATCAAAATCCTTATCAGCTCAGACAGCGGAATAACCAAAGGTACCTTCTATTGTTGTAAATATTTCTTCCTATACATTAGCCGTACACAAGCGGAACGGCTAATACTAGAGAAAGGTTTGGGCTTTGTCCCTTCCTATACAAGGGAATTCCATGAATGGAAAATTGAATTTTGTAAATTTGTTTCGGAAACTAATACTTAAAATGCATTTTTCAAATATATTGTACATTCTATTTATAAACATGTGTGACTCTATATTTATCTTTGCTCTTTTTACGTATGTTACTATATATAGTCTATTTATATTGTAACTTTGTACAATTATAACTTTATATTTATTGTTATTGACATATTGAGTGCTTCTCTGTTTCTGGTTGTTAGCCTTAAATGTCTTTGTTATTACTTGCACTTTAAACTCTTACTCTCGTGTTTTTTCATAGGCCTTTAATATTGGGCAGTTTGAGAACTTATCTTGATGTTTTTTAATTCTTTTTCCACAGTCTCAGGAGGAGTTACAGTTTATGGACTTTTTTGGTAGGAGTGGACTCTTATGCTGGACTCATCTCTGATTGGACTACAGAGGGGAGACCTACACTTCCTGTTTGTACAGATAAATTGTGTGGTTACTTGTGGTATATTACACTTGTCAAAGGGTATATATACCCGAAACATGTATTATAAACTGCAATAAAGTATCACTTGCATTCAATCCTGATGACTCCCTGTTTTTCATTCTGAACGTGTTTGTCCCCATTACATTCCCTGTAACCCACCACCCCATCCCATTACACAACTTGTAACTCACCACCCCATCCTCATTACAGCTCCTGTAACTCACCACCCCATCCTCATTACACCTCCTGTAATTCACCACCCCATCCCCATTACATCCTCTGAACCACCTCCCGATCCCCATTACACCTCCTGTAACTCACCACCCACCCCATTACACCCCCTGTAACTCACCACCCCATTACACAACTTGTAACTCACCACCCCACCCTCATACAACTCCTATAACTCACCACCCCATCCTCATTACACCTCCTGTAATTCCCACCCCATCCCCATTACATCCTTGTAACTTACCTCCCGATCCCCATATACCTCCTGTAACTCACCACCCCACCCCCATTACACCCCCTGTAACTCACCACCCCATCCCCATTACACCCCCTGTAACCCAGGATCCCATCACCATTGACCCCTGTAACTCAGCATCCAATCTCCAATTAAATTCCCTCCAACCAAGGATATCATCCCCCATTTAACCCCCTGTAACCCAGTGTTCTATCCCCATCAGACCCCCTGTAACCCAGCATCCCATCCCCCATTTAACCCCCTGTAACTCAGCTTCCCGTTCTCATCCAACCCGTTACTCAGCATTAGAGATGTAATGTGAATTTGAATAGAATCTGGTTTCCAATCGAATCTGAGGGGTTTGAAGTCCGACTAAACTTTCGGAACTTCCGGATTTCACGGAACCTGCAGATGGGATGCCTTTTGCTTCTAATCTAGTGTGTCTGATGCTTTCTCAGTCCTGTCCCCCTGGGGCCCTCTTATTTAACACTAAACGAGACGGCTTGGTCGGAAGGACGTTACACCACCCATCGTAATGTGTGAAGTGATGTCTCTGATCCTACCCGAATACCACCTATTTCAGATATATGAAGTTCTATAAGCAAAACATGGATGTGCTGGGATCTCCAGTTTCATCCGTCATGGTAAAACTTACATGGAAGTGTAAACACAGGCTCTTAACACCTTCAAGGACATTGCACCCAGCCACTAGTTCAGATACCTGGATGACACTGGGCTACAATCCACTAGAAATAAGTACAAGCCCTCACAGAACATCAATGCTGTGGACCAGAACATCAAATTTACAAGAGGTACAAAATAACACAGCGGCATTCTATGGTAAACTGTAAGTTGAAACCCAACAACACTACCAAGACAGCAACTGTTCCATCCAAAAGACCCAATACCAAAACACAAGCAGAGCGACATAATATATGCAGTGAGAGAGCTCTGAGTGAATGTGGTGGGAGACTGAACAGCAGCAAAACCAACATATGTCCCCGTACAGAAGGACATGTCCACCCCAAAGCTAAAATTTAACCCACTACTGTCCTTACCTTCTCTGCTCCAAATGGTTCTCCTACTGTGCCTGTTTAAAGTTAGGAAAAGTGAGAGTAGGTGCTGTCTGTGAGTCATCCAGATGCCTGCTGCTTCCTTGTCCTTATTGAGGTTTCAGGCATACGCAGGGGACTCCTCCCTCAATCCCTCTGGATCAATGTTGGCGACCTCACCTCTTTCTAGTAATATTTTGTTGACATAAGAGGATATTTGCATGGATTGAAAAACTACTTTTAAGTATTTATTGTTCTGGTTGATTCAGGGATATTTTCATGTAGCCATTAAGAGTAAGGATAATTTGTTCCTATATACACACACACATATGTATACATATAGTAAAGCACTGTAGAAGGTTCACTTTACCATGTTTCTATTTAACATGCACTTTAATTGTTGAAGTGTTTTCATTTATATGATATGTAATTATTTTCTTTGTCCTGCACTGATATATTACACAAGACTACATAAAGTAGAGTTGATCCAGGGATATTTCCGATTGCCACTTGGAGTCAGGAAGTGATTTCAAATAGATAAACAATGGTGGAGGTGCACTCTGTCCAACTGTGGGTGCAGACACCTCGTGGGTTCTTCCCTTTGGAACCAGTAGCTTCGCAGGAAAAAAGGCAATAGAGGGTCGCACTCCAAGAAATTAGAACAATTTTATTGTGATCCACACATCAGACGTCACAACGTTTCGGGGGAATACCCCCTTCTTCAGGTGAAGAAGGGGGTATTCCCCAGAAATGTTGTGACGTGTGATGTGTGGATCACAATAAAATTGTTCTAATTTCTTGGAGTGCGACCCTCTATTGCCTTTTTCCCAGGAAGTGATTTCCCCCCTTCATAATTCTGGTGGTTTTTTCTGCCCTTCTCTGGATCAGTTAGGCACAAAATTATGGTATTGCCGAGTAGGTTGGACTGAATGGACATATGTCTTTATGTAACTTCAAATACTATACTACACTGTACTATCTCCCTGAAATGGGTTGTTTTTAATTAGAGTGGGGAGAGTGCAATGATGTCATAGCTTTTTAGTGATGAACAAGGAATAGAAACTGTTAATGGTTGCATGATTTGTATTCACGTGTCTGTCTTTTTGCATGTGTGTATTTGATTGCATGTATGTAAACCATGAAAACATCCTGGCTATGGTGGGGCTATAGGTGGCAGGTTCACACCATGAAATGAGTTTTGGTAAGGTGGAATGCCTGGAAACTTTATTCTCTAGTAAAATCAGTTGACTATTTTGAATAGTTTGAAGTCTGAAAGCTGGAAAACAAAATACAAGGTAACATTCAGCTTCCATATCGATGTGGATACATTTATATAGGAAATTTTCTGGGCATATAGACATCAATACTGGGGTTAAAGGGAACTGTGGTCTCCAAACACAGTTCAGTTTTCTACCTTTAAAACGAGCCATCAACCACCTATCTATGTGCTCCACAGCCCAAGATATAAAGAAATGACTGACCAGAAAGTTTATGGGTGAGAGGCTGTCTTGTGACATTCCTGAAGTTTCTCCTGCACAGTGCCGCCGGCGAGCACAGCCTCAGACTCCCTCAGTGTGTGAGGGAGACAGCAAGTCCCTCCTTCTCTCTGCTGTGTGAAGTTTGACAGAAAAGGTAAGGGAATCTACAGCCCTTCTCTCCCACTATGTGAAAAACACTGGGCAGGGCCACATGGAGCTGTAAGATAATGGGCCGTGGGGGGCCTGCAACTGGAGGGTCCATGAGGGGGAGGACTAGGAGGGCTGCAAAGAGGAGGAGGAGACACAGGACAGATTGACTGACAGTTTCAGAGCAGCAAGCGCAGGGGACCTGGTGATGCTGCTGCCATATCACACACAAAAATGAATATCTTCAAAACTATGCAAAATAAACAATGGAAATACATTGCAAAAATCTCAGGGGAGCAATTCCTATCAATTTACCTAATTTTTGGACCACAGTTCCCTTTAAGAGACATGGTCAATATGTGCACATGCTCCCAAGACTCTTTAATGACTACATAGGCAACAAATGAAACCTTAGTTATAAAATCCATTTCTCACATGTATGTAAATGCAACTAACTAGAGAAGAATCTTACAATATGTATGTGTTCTGTGGAGAAAAGCTTTCACATTAGGTTTCACAAATAATAAGTTTAGTTCTCCTTCAACTTTCCAGAATAAGAAACTCAATATAACCTTTTATTTTACACCTTCTCAGTGTAATTTTATGGTATCATCAAGGCAAATTTCAGCATCAAATTTCTTAAAGAGTCTTTAAAATCTTCATTCTTCAAGGTATAAATAACTGGATTGAATATAGGAATTAATATTATATACAGAACAGTAAAAAATTGGTCCTTCTTTGGATTAAAAGCTTTTATGGGCCTTGTATCCATACAGGTGATTGTGCCATAGAAAACACCAGAATCATAAAATAATCCCCAATAAAAATTCAAAACAGATAATTTATTCATAAAAATACGGAAGTGGTCTCTAGATCACATCCGCTATTGAAAAACGCAATATATTAATGGCTGCAATTTTTGGAAAAAAGCATCCCAAAACAGCACAGTACATAGAATGTGGCTACCTATATTGACATGCGATTCTACATAATAAGCGATTGTTAGCACATAAGAAAGCATGCCAGTGTGGCAGCCCTTACAGTGGCCTAGTCGCCATGACTGTGGTTGTAGGATATAGTTGGCCTGTGTATGGAAGATTGGTCGGAATCATACATTTTTCCCTATTGCCCCAGTCTGAATGGGTTTTTTTATCGCCCAATATGATTGTATGATCTTTTAAAGAAACTTACAGTTGTGTATCCAGCTTATCATTCTGCTGAACAAGCTCTAAGTAATATTGTATCTTTTACTTCAGCTACTGACCTGCTAATCAGTAACAAATACAATGTTGTAAGTGCTCAGAGCTTCACTTCAGCAGAACATAAAGCCGCCTATGAGATTGTAAGTTGTGACGGGCCGCTAAAAACCCTGACGTTCGAATTTGCGAACCCTCGAAAATAGCAACAATATCGTTTTTTAGGTTTTGTTTATATGTACGTGTTCCCCAGATCCTGAGCCATTTACACTAACATACTATTGCTATTTATATCCTAAATATCCTTTTATCTCATTGACTTCTAAGGGTCCATATTTGGATTTTCTAATTTTTTTAACTTTTTGAAAATTCAAATATCCAAAAATGGAACAGCTTTGTGCCCAGACGAGATCCCTAAGATTCCTATTGTTATAGTCTCTTTGCCAGTCTGTGCACCAATCAGAACCTTACAATTGCCCTTACTCTAGGGAGGGATTGTTTATTGTCTTTATCTATTTAGAGATCATTTGTATTTGTAGTTTTCTAATTAGCTGTTGTTGTCCTTCTCTAGTGTTCATGAAATATAGGAAAAGTTAAAGCAATTTACAAAACAAATAAATCCTATATAATAAAATGCAAGTGTGCGTCCCTGTGTCCGTGTGTGTGTGTCCTGCAGTTACCTCTTTTTGCCACTTGGTGTGCATTCTATTCCTCAGGCTGCTGCAATTTCCCTCCAGGCAATTACAGAGTGCATTGACAGTGCTCTACCTGGGACACAAAAATGTAAATACCCTCAAAAGTGTAAAATAAAATAATGAAAGTAAATTGCAAAAATACTCAAGAAAGCAATTCCGGTCAATTTACCTAAAGTCATTATTGGACCACAGTTACCCTTTTAATTTTAGGCATGTAAAGTTACACTTCCTGCTCTGCCCAAACTCTGAGTTTCTGTAACAAACATATTATGAGCTGTTAAATAAGCAATTGTAGTTACAGACCTAGAATTATCCTCTGTCATTTCGACAGAGAGGTCGAGAGGTGAGGTTTCGATTGGTTTCTAGCTGGAGATGTTGTGGTGGGGTGTCAGGAGGAGGTGTTGGGGGGTGAGCAGGAACCCTGGTGGCAGTAGTGGTGCCTGGGATGATGTATCACCTGAAAGTATATATATAAAAAGACCTATATATGATACTGAGTTGTGAACATATTCCAACATGTTTCCTTTAACACAGCAAACCACAAAATGATTGTCAGACAAACCTTTTGTGCTAATAAAAGTTTATATTTTTGGAAAAAGCACTTCCATTGCGGTAAGTTACAATTGTGCATCGTCTTCATTATGTTAAAGCATCTCTCGTTAAGAATTGGCTCATTTACCGAAAGACCATGAAAATAGGGAAAGATGCCGAAATGTCCACCTGTGTGGCATCCCTGGCACAATATCAGATGGAGAATGATCCACCTATCTAATGGAGAATAGCCAATGGATCCATAGAGCACTTGGACCTAAACCAACAGCATTTCCAGGACCAAAGGATGTCATCACTCGGCTCCATTACTAAACAAGCACAGAAACCTTGATACAAGCTTCAAGTTACCCATCTATGGATTACAAAGGGGCCAATAAATGGGGATTTCCCTTCTGTTTGATTGTACAACAAGCAGGATAACAACTTTCTGCCAAAATATTAGGAAGGAAGTAGCAGCCTTGCTTAAAAAGCTTAAGTCCATTTGATCTAACTGAACACAACAGAAACAAAATTTAGTGCAAAAGAGGCAATTGAAACTGGCTGATCTGATCCCACCACATACTGAATCTCAGACTACTTCTTCACTCCATTTGATCCTAAGGCCGTAAAAGTTTACTTTTGTTAATATTGTTACTTTAATTTTGATTCCTTCATCTCCGCACTCTCCAATATATAATGTTTGCCCTAGTTTGGATGCTTGAGGAACAACATAAAATAATGGCAAGAACCCAGACTCAGGTTTTCCTAATTATAGAACTATAGATCATCACCATCGGTACTATATACAAACCCCCACAAATGGCTACTGTTTTTTATTTTTATTCTTAAGCTGTGGCTATTGTATTTAATTAGCTACACTGTTTTGTTAATCCTTTTATTACCTAACTAAACAGGATTTCACATGCTATTTTAAATGTGTGCATTGTATGGTACATTATAGCCTCTCTTACATCACTTATCGTAATGGTTAAGATCATATCCCTGAATATAAAGGGGCTAAACTCAATAACCAAAAGATGGCTATTTCTGAAGGAAACTAGAAAGTTAGACGTTAATGGTATGTTTCTACAATAGACACACATTACAAATTCAGATTCCTTTATAGCTCATCTCATTTATAAGTCATCTACAGTGTATCCTACAGTACTAGTGAGAGAGATTGGATACCTTTCACAAGGTGTTTACTGATTTGGAGAAACCTCCCAGCTCCAGGTACTAAGTCATCAAATAGGTGAGTGATCAATAGCGCTACTCTCGTGGAGATGATAAAAGTCACAAATTTATTAATACATCTTAAAAAACAAAGTCGGTAGACATACAGGAATACAAGCCTACTTCATCAGTGTCTGAGAAAGTGGGTACGCCCACGAAATGTGTAAGGCAGGTAACCCCTTGGGTGGCGCTTTTATTCCTGTATGTGTACTGACTTTGTTTTTAAGATGTATCCATAAATTTGTCATCATCTCCACGAGTGCTTTCGATCACCCACCTATTTGATGATCCTGACTAATCTCTGCAGCTAGCAAAAGGAAAGCTGGAGTGGCAATTTTAATACATAGATCTTGCCCACTAACTTTACATAAAGTATTATCCTGCCCTCGAGGCAGATTTATTATCATATTATAAATTGCTTCCACATCCCAACTTCTTGGTGTGTTGTTCTAAATGCATCTCGGATTCAAACATTTACATATATATTAATTTCTTTAAATCCATTGAGATTTCACTTATTTTGGGAATCCTTTGAGTGTAAGATATTTTGTTTTGCTCCTAGGAATGCCAAATGCACCCACTGTGTATTATAATACCGGTCTGGTTATAGAACATTACCATACCCAACAGTTGTTACATTATTCCTTCAATTTTCAGTATGTACCGTTAAACACTTTTCCAGTATATATGTATGCAAGGATATTTCCATAACATATGGAACAATGGTGCTAAGGCAGTATGACACACAAGGCATTAAAAGATACATGTTTTATTCTAGCAAAATGCGTAGCAGTGACGTTTACATAGTGACGTATTATCCCAGGGACTGGCGGGAGCAGTGAAGACGCTGCGCTTGTATTCTGGATTATCGAGACGGATGGTAACTCGGAAACACTTTTTTTGTGAATATACCTACCTTGCCGTAAACGGATCCCAAGATCGTGCAGAGCCACGTACATAAGTTTGATAGTCCGGGGGACCGAAGCGGCTGACAACCGGGATACACTGTTACTACCAGAGTGCTGAAGTATCAATAACTTTGTCTTGAGCTTTCTCTCGCCCTCCCGAGTTTTAGGTGTGCGCACACCAGTGGGATCTGTACTACCTCCACACTATTTTTCAGTTTTGTAGGATATCTTATACATTGAACATATTACGATTATATCCACCCGTGCTTCTACTTTTAGTGGCAACTGTTTTCGCTATTTTACTTGCTATTTATTAGCCTTGTGGTCATAGGTCGCTATATTAGATTGGTATATTTTTTATTGATTGTATGTAGATTTGCAGCTGGCCAGCTTTGCTACTATAGTGTATGTATATATATATATGGTTTATTTTTCTGTTTAAATATACTCTATATTTTTTTATATTTTTTTTATATTTCCTCTATTTATCCACCGACTAGGTACATTTCTATTTTTTATGTTTTATTCTAGGCAGAGTATATACTATATAGACTTAATGGAAGGTTTTATATAAATTTTCCATTATATTTCATTTATTATTTCTTTACAAATTTTCTTCCATCCTTGGATACATTTTTTGGTAACATCCAAAAGCAGATTATTTGGACATCAGTCGGTCAGCCCAAAAAAATTGCATGTTGTGTACCCAGCCTAAATGGTCTGTCTTTTTCTACTGCTATTTCTTTCACTATTTTTTTTTTTACTTTTTGTTGCAATAGGTAGAAACATAACAGATTTAGCAAGATGCTGTGAAAAATATAATTTCGCTCTTTTTAGAAATTACATACATTTAAAAAAAAATGAATGCTTTTTCAAAATATGATTGGACGATATCTGATTGATAGGACTGAAATATTAAGCAAGCAAAATTGGACCAGGTGTGTACGTGGTTTCAAGGCTCTAATTAAAGCCACAATGGCTCTCTTAAGAGCCAGGGGTCCTGGTTTTGAGCGGTAGGACCCCACAATGGCCATTTTGAGGGTTGCAAGGGCTCTGTTAAGAGCCAATAGGTGTCTTGGTTCTCGTGGTTTGGAGGGGGGACCTGGTTTGAGCTGCCAAATTCAAACCCCAAAAGGCTATTTTAAGGGCCCCTGGTGGTGTGCGGTCTCCCTGCCTGTGGAGGTGAGGGTGGTGACCCGTTAGAGATAGCACACCTTTATAAATATATCCCTAAGTGCTGTATGTATTTACCTTCTATGATATTGGCACTATATAAAATAATAATAATAATATACATGTTTTATATTCTATTCAGTAAATTTAAATGCATAAAAAAATGGTTTTGCTCTTATAAATAAGATGTTCAAGTTTTTCAGAACCAGTTTAAATTTTGATTTATTTAAGACAGTTTTTCTTATTTAAAGGAGAAGAAAATGAAATATCCTTACAAATGTATTTTTATAGTCAGCACTTTGAGACCGTTGGGTAAAAAGTAAAGTATTGAAATCCTGCCATACCCAACAGTTGTTACATTATTCCTTCAATTTTCAGTATGTACTGTTAAACACTTTTCCAGTATATTTGTATGCAAGGATATTTCCATAACATATGGAACAATGGTGCTAAGGTAGTATGACACACAAGGCATTAAAAGATACATGTTTTATACTAGCAAAATGCGTAGCAGTGACGTTTACATAGTGACGTATTATCCCAGGGACTGGCGGGAGCAGTGAAGACGCTGCGCTTGTATTCTGGATTATCGAGACGGATGGTAACTCGGAAACACTTTTTTTGTGAATATACCTACCTTGCCGTAAACGGATCCCAAGATCGTGCAGAGCCACGGACATAAGTTTGATAGTCCGGGGGACCGAAGCAGCTGACAACCGGGATACACTGTTACTACCAGAGTGCTGAAGTATCAATAACTTTGTCTTGAGCTTTCTCTCGCCCTCCCGAGTTTTAGGTGTGCGCACACCAGTGGGATCTGTACTACCTCCCCACTATTTTTCAGTTTTGTAGGATATCTTATACATTGAACATTTTACGATCCGGACATTTATATCCACCCGTGCTTCTACTTTTAGTTGCAACTGTTTTCGCTATTTTACTTGCTATTTATTAGCCTTGTGGTCATAGGTCGCTATATTAGATTGGTATATTTTTTATTGATTGTATGTAGATTTGCAGCTGGCCAGCTTTGCTACTATAGTGTATGTATATATATATATATATATATATATATATAAAATACACAACGTTGGGGTACAGAGCACTCCAAGGACTTAACTTAAACTTCAGTTTATTCAATAGTAGGAAAACATAACCTACGTGTTTCGGCTCAGGGAACGAGCCGTCATCAGGGTTACAGTATTCAGCAGTACATAACAATAAATAGGTGAGTGCCCTCCCTAGACACACCTCCCCCCCGCCCCTCCATCCCGCCCCTCCCCAGGTGTCCAACACACAAAATTACAGGGTTTTAACCCTAACATGCACTCCGTGTATACCCATGTATAGTGCAGCTACCATAAAGGAAGAGTGAGCCACGGCACCAGGGTTATATCATGATCTGGAATCCAACAATGGAACGAGAGTGTACAATAATACTTATAAAGTGCCACGTGTTGAATAAATAGATAAATAGTGATATATATAATAAACAGATAAAAACAAGTAAGAAGCAGATAAAAAGCTAAAACTGGCTATGGATAGACATCAACCCCCACAGTGCAGGGAAATAAAGACACTATATGTCAATATTAATGGGACATTAGAGTAACACAACGAATCATATAAGCATACAATAATTTAAAGATATATCTAATGATTGATAACCATACCAATCCATTATACGGGGAGAACAATCTACCCGAATAGGTACTCAATGTCAGTGGCAAGGTATAATTTCAAACTAGCAATGGCTGAAGAAGCATACATGACCAATAATAACAGGATCACAGGAAGCACGCTAAGGCTACTTGTTCGTTAATCCCCAATGGGGACTGGGTTTCCAATCTACGGATAAAAAATATGGCCTCATACATACAGGATAGCCAACATCTTCTCCAGCTCCTATATGAATTCAAAGGCCCTATTGATAACATCATATTTATGTCCTGTGATGTAAAAAACCTCTACACGATTATCCCTCAAGTGGAAGGGGTTGATATCTGTAGACGAGCACTGGTAAAATCGGGACATAGGGATCCTCCTATCGAATTCCTTATGGATTTACTCCTACTCACATTAGAAAAAAATTATTTTCGATTCGAGGAGAGGTACTTTCTCCAGAAAGCTGGTACAGCAATGGGGTCAAATATAGGCCCAGCCTTTGCAAATTTGTTTATGGAAGAGTTTGAGACTAAATTCATTATCCCTAAGGGAGGCAGTCATATCGTCATGTACAAGAGATACATAGACGACTTATTCTTCCTATGGGAAGGCACTATAGATGAGGCCAAGGGGTTTGTTGAGGCATTAAACAGTCTGGGGTCTCCTGTGCAGCTTACGGCTACAATACACACCAATGTTATTGATTATTTGGATCTTAGAATCTTTAAGGAGGAACAAAAAATTTGCTCCACATTATTCACTAAACCAACAGACCGCAATACCCTTATGCATGCCTCAAGTTTCTTCCCTGAAGCACAAAAGCGGGGGATTATTTACTCACAGGGATTGAGGGTTATAAGGAATAACACTATCCCTGAGAGAGAAGAAGCCCAACTGAATGAACTTACCCAAAAATTTAGGGGCTATAACAAGGAGACAGTGCGTAAAGAACTAGCGAGAGCAGTCTCTACATCACGCACAGTGGTAACATCAAAAGTTGACAACAAAAAAGTGGTGTGCCCAATCCCCTTTATTAGCTCCTACTCACCCTACAGTGGCAGTCTTAAAAAAAGCATAAGTAACCGGTGGGAGGTTTTAAAAAATGATACAAAATCTCCGTTAGCCCTCTCCAAACCCTGCTTCGCATACAGACGAGGCAGGAACCTTAAAGATATGCTGGTTAGGACTGACTTTAAGGTTCAGCCTAGGGGTATAACGCCGTCCTGGTTACCTAGCACCAAATTGGGTTTCTACAAATGCCAGGGTTGCTTGGCATGCAGAAGTGCCCTTACAGGTCCGGATTTTCCACATCCCCACAGTGGACGTAGAATTCGGATCAAACACAGATTGAATTGCCTAAGCACATATGTCATTTATTTCATCTCTTGCCCCTGTGGACTGTACTACGTAGGGAAGACCACAACGACC
The DNA here is from genome assembly GCA_019447015.1 of Hymenochirus boettgeri. Classification (NCBI taxonomy): domain Eukaryota; kingdom Metazoa; phylum Chordata; class Amphibia; order Anura; family Pipidae; genus Hymenochirus; species Hymenochirus boettgeri. Next base: position 13,834,987 of record CM033475.1, read on the forward strand.
CTACGGGAACGGATGGCTAACCATAGGCAGGCCATACGAATAAGTGGAGCCATGGCACCATCCAGGGGTGATAATATGCCTACAATGTGTGACAAATTTGGGGAACAATCAGTGGCAAGACACTTTAGGGAAAAGGGTCACCCACAGGCCACACTAAAATGGATGGCGATTGACTGGGAAGCTCCTATAGAAGGCAGAGATCGCAAACGGGCACTATTACAGAATGAAGTCCGTTGGATCCGTAGATTGGAAACCCAGTCCCCATTGGGGATTAACGAACAAGTGACATTTAAGCATGTAGATTATGCCTGCCGTCCTGCATGTGGCATACTGCTTAAGCTTAATCTCAAAACCTTTCCTGGGATGATTAACCACACTTCTATTTTATAGATCAGGATGGAAGACAGGGTTCCGAATTAGCACTTTATATGCACTTGTTAAGCACTTTATACACAGTGTTACCCTAGGGATTTTATATATATAAGTATTATATTTATTTTTTTAGTCATTTAGCACTTAACATAGAGTATATACTGAAGGATTGTTTTTATTGTACACATTGTGACACTTGAGATGCTTAATATATGGTTTTAATTACAAAGTATTTATGACACAAAATGTATTGATTGTACAGACATCTGCTATTGGTTCCCCCAGATTGGTGGGTGGGACCAAATGGAGTCACAGTCTTTAAATTTTCCCTGAGCACAGTTGCACTTTATCACCTGAAGAAGGGGGCATTCCCCCGAAACGTTGTGACGTGTGATGTGTGGATCACAATAAAAGTTTTCTAATCTTTTGGAGTGCGACCCTCAATTGTCTTTTTTCCTTCACTAGCAACTATAGCTTCTTCTATTCTCATCTTAGACATATGATAATTTCTTTTAGATTGAAGATTCTGTGGACACTGGCGCCATCTTGAGGATTGATTGAAATATGTGTTTCCTCGATATAGAGATAAGAAAATACTATTTTGTGAATATGATCGTATAGCCAGGCCCATATTGTATTATGACTTACTCTTTTTATTCTTCTTTCACAGATTTTTATATCACAGATTATTTTAGAGATCAGGATGGAAGACAGGGTTCCGATTTAGCACTTTATATGCACTTGTTAAGCACTTTATACACAGTGTTACCTTAGGGATTTTATATATATAAGTATTAGATTTATTTTTTTAGTCATTTAGCACTTAACATAGAGTATATACTGAAGGATTGTTTTTATTGTACACATTGTGACACTTTAGATGCTTAATATATGGTTTTAATTACAAAGTATTTATGACACAAAATGTATTGATTGTACAGACATCTGCTATTGGTTCCCCCAGATTGGTGGGTGGGACCAAATGGAGTCACAGTCTTTAAATTTTCCCTGAGCACAGTTGCACTTTATCACCTGAAGAAGGGGGTATTCCCCCGAAACGTTGTGACGTGTGATGTGTGGATCACAATAAAAGTTTTCTAATCTTTTGGAGTGCGACCCTCAATTGTCTTTTTTCCTGCGAAGCTGTTGGTTCCAAGGGGAAGAACCCACGAGGTGTCTGCACCCATAGTTGGATAGAGTGCACCTCCACCATTGTTTATCTATAAAGACAACCCTAATGACCATGTCAGGCTGGATAAGGACATTAAAGAAGACTTGGAAATCTGGTATCATTTTCTAAAGTATAATGAAATTTACAGGAAAACTCAAGGAAAATTCAGTGGAATATGAGAGCAAATACTATATTAATACTGACTGTGCTGTATCCTGTTGGTGTGTGATAGCCTAAGTACAAAAAACATTGTATTTCTGGAATATTTACCGGTATTGAATGCAACTGGAGCATTGGGGAAGATGAAATTTGGACTAAGTAAAGAATATTATTAAACCACTCCGACAAAACAGGATACGTGTCAGCCATAATTCACTTCGGCTAATCTCCCATGCGTTGATTAATGGATTGTAGACTCAATGGATTAAATTATGACTTAAGGCAAGATACTTACACATATAAAATGAAAATAAGGACGCTTAGCCTTTACAGGTTCACCAGGTTAGGAGCCTGGAATGGAAGTGGAGGAAAGGGAGGGACCGTCCTCAGCATGTTTGGACACTAGCGTTTCCCCAAATTTGAGTACTTAAGGCAGCGTTTAGCTCCAAAATGTGTGCAATCTACGGCGAGTAGCTGGAAAGATGGAAATTATTAAACTTGGTCATGGCAAGGATCGTCAGAACTAGACACTCTTGCTGTTATATGTTTAGATTTTGGTCGAGGAACACAGGCTGTCTTCTAGTGTAACATTGGAAGAATGGGGTTATCGTAAACATTTTTTTTTTCTATAACAAGCGTATATAAGGGGACCAAGCTTGTCCGCTAGGTATATGGAAATGAATGGTCTACTCATTCTAGATACAAGGTATATAAGGGGAAACAGGCTGTCTCTAGGTGGGTAGGGGTAATGGAAATGAACGGGTATCTCATTCTACTACAAGGTGATATAAGGGGAAACAGGCTGTCCTCTAGTGTCTAATGGAATGAACATGGTTTACTCATCTATAACAAGGTATATAGGGGAAAAAAGGCTGTCTCTAGTGTATAATGGAATGAAGGGGTATCTCATTCTAATAACCAAGGTATATAAGGGGAAACAGGCTGTTCTTATGTTAAAATGGAAATAAATGGGTTATCTCATTCTATAACAAGTATATAAGGGGAAACAGGTCTGTCCTCTAGTGTAAATGGAATGAAATGGGTATCTCTTCTATAACAAGGTATATAAGGGAACAGGCTTGTGTCTTCTAGGGTATAATGGAAATGATAGTGGTACTCATTCTATAACAAGGTATATAAGGGGAAACAGGCTGTCTCTAGGTGTATAATGGAATGAAGGTGTGGGTATCATCTTCTAATACAAGGTTATCAAGGGGACAACAAGGCTGTCTCTGTATAATGGAAATGATAGGTATCTCATGCTATAACAAGGTAGATAAGGGGAAACGGTCTGTCTCTAGTGTACATGGAAATGATATGTTATCTCATTCTATAAACCAGGGTATATAAGGTGAAAGCTTGCTGTCGCTAGTGTAAAAAAAAAAAAGTGGAAATGAATGGGTATCTCTTCTATACAAGTTATCAGGGGAAAACAGGCTGTCTTCTAGGTTAAATGGTAAATGAATGGGTATCTCATTCTTACAACAAGGTATATAGGGAACAGGCTGTCTCTAGTGTTAATGGAAATGAATGGGGTATCTCATTCTATAACAACGGTATATAGGGGGAACAGGCTGTCTCTAGTGTAAAAAATGGAAGAATGAATGGGTATCTATCATTCTATAACAAGGTATATACAGGGAAAACAGGCTGTCTTCTTGTAAAATGAAACTGCATGGGTATCTCATTCTATAACAAGGTGATATAAGGGGGAAAAGGCTGTCTATAGTGTATAAGTGGAAATGAATGGGTATCTTCATTCTATAACAAGGTAGATAAGGGGAAACAGCTGTCTCTAGTGTAAAATGGAAATGAATGGGTATCTCATTCATAACAAGTATTAAGGGGAAACAGGCCGTCTCTAGTGTAAAACTGGAAATGAATGGGGATCCTCATTCTATACAAGGTCTTATATAAGGGGAAAAGGCGTCTCTAGTGGTAAATGGAATGCATGGGGATCCTCATTCTATAACAATGTATCATAAGGGGAAAAGCGTACTCTAGTGTAAAAATGGAAAGAATGGGTATCTCATTCTATAAAAAGGTATATAATGGGGAGGAAACAGGCCGTCTCTCAGTGTAAAATGGAAAATGACTGGGGTATTCATTCTATAACAAGGTATATAAGCGGAAAACAGGCGTCTCTAGTGTATAAGGAAATGAATGGGATCTCATTCTATAACAGAGGTTATATGAATGGGAAAAAGGCGTCCTAGGTAAATGGAATGAATGGTATCTCATTCTATAACAAGGTATAGAAGGGGAAACAGGTGTCTCTAAGTTAAAATGGCAATGAATGGGTACTTCCATTCTCTAACAAGGTAGTATAAGGGGAAAAGGCTGTTCTATAGTGTACTAATGACATACATGGGTATCTCATTCTCTTAACAAGGTAATAAGGGGGAAAAGGCTTTCTCTAGTGTATAATGGAACGATGAATGGGATCTCATTCTATCAAGGTATTAAGGGGAACAGGCTGTCTTAGTGTTAAAATGGGAAATGATGGGTATTAATTCTATACACAAGTATATAGTGGGAAACAGCTGTCTCTAGTGTATTAATGAAACTGAATGGGTATCTCATTCTATAAACAAGGTATATAAGTGGAAAAGTGTGTGTCGTAGTGTTAAAATGGAAATGAATGGGTATCTCATTCTATAACGGTATATAAGAGGAGTGAAAAGGCTGTCTCTATTGAATAATGGAAATGAATGGGTATCTCATCTATAAAAAAGGTATCTAAGGGGAAACAGCTGGCTGAAGGAAGCATAATGACCAATACAACAGGAATCAAGGAAGCACGCTAAGGCTACTTGTTCGTAATCCCCAATGGGGGACGGGGTTTCCATTCTCCGGATAAAAAAAATCGGGCCTCATACATACAGGATAGCCAACATCTTCTCCAGTCCTATTTATGATTCAAAGGCCCTATTGTAAACATCCAGATTTATGTCTGGCTTATCCTGTGATTTGTAAAAACCTTACACGCTTATCCCTCAAGTGGGAAAGGGGTTGCTTATCTGTAGACGAAGCACTGGTTAAAAACGGGAAATAGGGATCCTCCTATCGAAGTCCTTAGGATTTACTCCTACTCACATTGAAAAAAATTATTTTCGATCGAGGAGGAGATGGTACTTTCTCCAGAAGCTGGTACAGGCCATGGGGTCAAATATAGGCCCAGCATTTTGCAAAATTGTTTATGGAAGAGTTTGAGACATAAATGATTATCCTAGGGAGGCAGTTCATACGTCATGTACAGAGATACAGAGACGATTTATTCTTCTATGGGAAGGAACTATAGATGAGGCCAAGGGGTGTGTTGAGGGATTTTATATTAAACAGCTGGGGTCTCCTTGCAGCTTAGGCTACATACACACAAATGTTATTGATATTGGATCTTAGAATCTTTAGGGAACAAAAAATTTTGCTCCCACATTATCACTAAACCCACAGACCGCAATACCTGATGATGCCTCAAGTTTCTTCCTGAAGCACAAAAGCGGGGGATTATTACTAAAGGGATTGAGGGTTATAAGGATAACACTATCCTGAGAGAGAAGAAGCCCAATGAATGAACTTCCCCAAAAAATTTAGGGGCTATAACACGGGAGACAGTGCGTTAAAGACCTAGCGAGAGCAGTATCACATCAGCACAGTGGTTAACATCAAAAGTGACAACAAAAAAGTGGTGTGCCCAATCCCCTTTATAGCGCCTACTCACCTACAGTGGCAGGTCTTAAAAAAAGCATAAGTAACCGGTGGGAGGTTTTAAAATAAACGAAAGATACAAAAATCTCCGTTAGCCTCTCCAAACCCTGCTTCGCATACAGACGAGGCAGGAACTTAAAGATATGCTGGTAGGACTGACTTAAGGGTAAGCCTAGGGGTATAACGCCGTCCTGGTTACCTAGCCCAAATTGGGTTTCTACCAAATGCCAGGGTTGCTGGCATGCAGAGGTGCCTTACAGGTCCGGATTTTACCCATCCCCACAGTGGACGGAGAATTCGGATCAAACACAGATGGATGGCCTAAGCACATATGTCATTTTATTTCATCTCTGGCCCTGTGGACTGTACTAGTAGGGAAGGACCACACCGCCCCTACGGGAACGGTGGCTAACCATGGCAGGCATACGACTAAGTGGGCCATGCACCATTCCAAGGGGTATAATATGCCTTACAAGTGTGACAAATTGGGGAACAATCAAGTGGCAAGACACTTTAGGGAAACGGTCACCACAGGCCACACTAAAATGGATGGCAGTGACTGGAGAAGCTCATATAGAAGGCAGAGATCGCAAACGGGGCACTATTACAGAATGAAAGTCCGTTGGATCCGTAGATTGAAAACCAGTCCCCATTGCGGGATTAACGAAACAAGTAGCCTAGCGTGCTCTCTGTGGGTGAGTCCTTGTTTAATTATTGGTCATGTATTCATGTATTGTTCTTCAGCCATGCTAGTTTGAAATTATTACCTTGCCCAATGACATTGAGTAAGTACCCCTAGCGGGTAATTGTTCTCCCGTATAATGGATTGGTATGGTTTATCAATCATTAGATTTATATCTTTAAATTATTGTATGCTTATTGATTCGTGTGTTATCTAATGTCCCATTAATATTGCATATAGTGTTATTCACTGCACTGTGGGGGTTGATGTCTACCAAGCCGTTTTAGCTTGTTATATGCTTCTTAACTTGTTTTCATCTGTTTATTCTATATATCACTTATTTATCTAATTTCTCAACACGTGGAACTTTAAAGTATTATTGTACACTCTCGTTCCATTGGTGGATTCCAGATCATGATATACCCTGGTGCCGTGGGCTCACATTCCCGTTATGGTAGCTGCATATACATGGGTATACACGAGTGCAAGTAGGGTTTAAAAACCGTGTAATTTGTGTGTGGACACCTGGGGAAGGGCGGGATGGAGGGGCGGGGGGGAGGTGTGTCTAGGAGGGCACTCACTATTATTGTATGTACTGATGAATACGTAACCCGTGGACGGCTTCGTTCCCTGAGCCGAAACGCGTAGGTTATGTTTCCTACATTGAATAAACTGAAGTGTAAGTTAAGTCCTTGGAGTGCTCTGTACCCCAAAGTTGTGTATATATACTCACCACAGAAGAACCCAGGCCACCAGACCACTGCTAACGGAGTGCGAAGGATGCCTACCTGTATATAATAATAGATATATATATATATATATGTTTATTTTTTGTTTAAATATACCTATATTTTTTTATATTACTCTCTCTACTTATTTATTCCACCGAATAGGTAACATTTCTATTTTATGTTTGTTCTAGGGCAGAGTTATATATATAGACTACCAATGGAGGTTTATATAAATTTTCCATTATATTTCATTTATATTTCTTTACAAATTTCTTCCATCTTGGATACAATTTTTCGGAACATCCAAAGCAGATTATTTTGGACATAGTCGGTCAGCCCCCGCCCCCAAAAAATTGAATGTGTGTACCCAGCCTAAAGGGTCGTCTTTTTTTCTTTTACTGCTATTTCTTTCACTATTTTTTTTTTACTGTTGTTGCAAAGGTAGAAACATAACAGATTTAGCAAGATGCTGTGAAAAGATAATTTCGCTCTTTTAGAAAATTACATACATTTAAAAAAAAAATGAATGCTTTTTCAAAAATATGATTGGACGATATCGATGTAGGACTGGAAATATTAAGCAAGCAAAAATTGGACAGGTGTGTACGTGGTTTCAAGGCTCTAATTAAAGCCACAATGGCTCTCTTAAAAGAGCCAGGGGTCCTGGTTTTGAAGATGTAGGACCCCACAATGGCATTTTGGGGTGCAAGGGCTCTGTAACGAGCCAATAGGTGTCTTGGTTCTCTGGGTGGAGGGGGGACATGGTTTGAGCTGCCAAATCAAAACCCCAAAGGCTATTTGAAGGGCCACTGAGTGGTGTGCGGTCTCACGCATGTGGAGGTGGGGTGGGGACCCGTTAGAGATAGCACACCTTTATAAATATATCCCTAAGTGCTGTATGTATTTACCGTTCTATGTATTGGCACTATATAAAATAATAATAAATAATATAATGTTTATATTTTGTTTACTCAGTAAATTTAAAGCAATAACAAAAAATGGTTTTGCTTCTTATAAATAAGATTTTCAAGTTTTCAGAACCAGTTTAAATTTTGATACTTAAGACAGTTTTTCTTATTAAAAGAGAAGAAAATGAAATATCCTTACAAAGGTATTTTGATAGTCAGCACTTGGAGGGACCGTTGGGTTAAAAGTAAGTATTACATTTGTTGTTCCCTACATTTACGCCTGTAGATTATGCCTGCGTCTGCATGTGGCAACTGCTTAAGATTAATCTCAAAACATTTCCTGGGATGATTAACCACACTCCTCTGATGATGGCATACAAACTGAGCAAGTTACAGGCAGGGGAAAGTACCTTGTAATTGCTCAATGAAGTATGTCTGTCTAGGCCCTATCTCAGTTAGAATATCCGCGTATTAGTTCGTCTCCCCCGCCCCCCCCCCCCCCCCCAATTTTGATCTCTTGTAAGAGAAAAGGGGGGATTGGTAAAGAGAGACCCATAATGGTGGTCCATTTGTACACATTGTGACACTTACGATGCTAATATATGGTTTTATACAAAGTTGTTTATGACACAAATGTATTGATTGTCAGACACTGCATTGGTTCCCCAGATTGGGGGGTGGGACCAAATGGAGTCCAGTCTTTAAATTTTCCTGAGCACACAGTTGCCACTTTATCACTGAAGAAGGGGGATTCCCCCGGAAACGTTGGACGTGTGATGTGTGGATCACAATAAAAGTTTTCTATCTTTTGGAGTGCGACCCTCAATTGCTTTTTTCCTGCGAAGTGTTGGTTCCAAGGGAAGAACCACGAGGCGTATGCACCCATAGTTGGATAGAGTGCACCTCCACCATTGTTTATCTATTTGGACTGATTTTCCCTAGGTAGGTGCACCAACCAACCAACAGACATTATGTCGTTCTCTGATATTGCCAAAACCACACAAGAAAAGGCTAACACTTTGGCCTTAAGCGATGCTGAAAAGAAACGCATACTGGGGCTAATAACTGAAGAGAATGCAATTCCCCTTAACACCTCAGAAAGGGATTATAAAAACCAACTAGAAATACTACGCAAGAAGGAGATTAATCTCCAGTTACACAGCACCACTTTAAAAGAATATGCCATTGCTGAGCGGATCCCCAGAGGGTTAAGGGTTAATCTTCACCCCATATTATGCCAGGACGATAACAAATATAAAGAGAAATGGTACATGATTCTCAACAAATGCAGCATTGATTTAATATACTTAACTATTGAACATCTGCAACAGGCTTTACAGAAAGTAAGGCAGGACATCTTTGCCATTGAACAAGAACTGAAAACTCAAATTACAAGTGAAGAATTGGATACCATCAAACAGCAGATCTCCTCCACCATTGAGGATATCAAGATCGATCTTATTCAGAAAAAACTACACAAATTCCGAAGGGATACTAAGGATTATGAACTAAAAAGAGTTTATACCTGGGCCAAGGAGAGACGCTGGAATCCTCGTGGTGCCGGGAGACAGAGCCGGGTTCCCATGGAGACGACCACGCGCTCTGCAGGAAAGCAGAGAGGACGCCGCACTGCACAACCTGAAAGCGAGGAGGAGTCAAGCCTGTCAACGAACTCGGACAGCTCCAAGGATGATTTTTTAGAGACAGCACGCCCGCTCACAACGATGGCCCCAAGAAGATCCGTAAGACAAGAAGGAGTCAGAGGTTCAGGAAGGAACGAAGAAGCCGGTACCAAAGTAAAGAAGCGACCACAGCGGAGGAGATAGAGCAAGGTACTGTACCCTTTCCATTGATTGCTATTAATGACACTAATGTTACCAACTCTGTTGCACTTAACCCCACAAATGCCAGTAGAGATAGTTTGGTAGTTAATATTTCCAAACATCATCTCACCAAAGAACAGGAAGCTCTAATTAATAAAGGGATGGGATTTGTACCCACTTACAAAGGTAACATGTTGGAATTTAAGAAAGACTGGTTCAGATTTACCCGTAACATTAAATTAAGAATGCACTTTGGACATACTGGCCCTCCATCCTGTGGTTTTAGGAAAAAATCGTATTTCACCCCGGAAATTAATAATGCGTCATAGAGACCATTTAACAACGGTAACATTACAGGTTAATGCGTTCCTTGGAAAAAAATCCCCGATCCCGCTTTAACCTATCGAAACACGAATACAGGCTTTTCCAATTATTAAAAAAGAACAAAAATGTTGTTATTAAAAAAGCAGATAAAGGAGGGGCGGTGGTGGTTATGGACAAGGAGCTATATATGGAGGAGTGTAACAGACAACTAAATGTGAATACACACTACTTAAAGTTACAAACAGACCCCACTGCCGCCATTAAAAAGGAAATCGACACCTTATTGGATGATACATATACCCAAGGAATCATAGATTTAAACACTAAGAATTTTCTATATTGTGAAAATCCTCGAGTCCCGGTATTATACATCCTACCTAAAATCCATAAGAACTTAACTAATCCTCCAGGGCGGCCAATCGTGTCAGGGGTGGAATCTTTACTTCAACCCCTGGGAATTTATATTGATTCTTTCCTGCAACCATTGGTGAAATGTTACAAGACGTGTTTAAAAGATACTACTGCATTCCTAAACTGCTTGGACAGCATTACAGATTTCAATGAAACTAAATTTCTGTGTACACTAGACATTGAATCATTATACACGTCCATTCCACATGATGAAGGTCTGACTATAATGGAGGAATTCCTCCTTGAATTTGGTTATGAACACAAACTTGTTTTCTTTATTATGGAACTAATGACAATCTGTCTGAAGAAAAATTTTTTCCGCTTCAATAAAGACTGGTACTTGTATGCCACATGCAGGACGGCAGGCATAATCTACATGCTTAAATGTCCATGTGGATGGGCCTATGTTGGCAAATCCAAGAGAGAAGTGCGCATAAGAATCTGCGAACACAAACGGGATGTTTCCAACTTTGATGGGACAAATAAGAAATATGAGACCCCCATAAGCAGGCACTTCTTAGAAAAAAAGCACAGGGCGGCTCAACTTAAATGGATGGTACTGGAGGTCGTTGAAAAAGACAGGAGGGGAGGAGATTTCAATAGAAAACTATTACAAAAAGAAATAGGTTGGATAGATAAGCTTGGTACCCTGGCCCCTCATGGTCTTAATGAAGAGTTTAATTTGTCCTGCTTCTTGTAATGATTAATAACTAAATATAGCCTTTTCACTAGCAACTTAAGCTTCTTCTATTCTCATCTTAGATATATGATAATTTCTTTTAGATTGAAGATTCTGTGGACACTGGCGCCATCTTGAGGATTGATTGAAATATGTGTTTCCTCGATATAGAGATAAGAAAACACTATTTTGTGAACATGATCGTATAGCCAGGCCCATATTGTATTATGACTTACTCTTTCTATTCTTCTTTCACAGATTTTTATATCACAGATTATCTTATAGATCAGGATGGAAGACAGGGTTCCGAATTAGCACTTTATATGCACTTGTTAAGCACTTTATACACAGTGTTACCTTAGGGATTTTATATATATAAGTATTAGATTTATTTATTTAGCACTTAACATAGAGTATATACTGAAGGATTGTTTTTATTGTACACATTGTGACACTTAAGATGCTTAATATATGGTTTTAATTACAAAGTATTTATGACACAAAATGTATTGATTGTACAGACATCTGCTATTGGTTCCCCCAGATTGGTGGGTGGGACCAAATGGAGTCACAGTCTTTAAATTTTCCCTGAGCACAGTTGCACTTTATCACCTGAAGAAGGGGGTATTCCCCCGAAACGTTGTGACGTGTGATGTGTGGATCACAATAAAAGTTTTCTAATCTTTTGGAGTGCGACCCTCAATTGTCTTTTTTCCTGCGAAGCTGTTGGTTCCAAGGGGAAGAACCCACGAGGCGTCTGCACCCATAGTTGGATAGAGTGCACCTCCACCATTGTTTATCTATTTGGACTGAAATTCCTTTCCTAGCTCAGAGATGGACAACCCGTGGCAAACTTTTGTGATAATATAGTACAACCATGTCTAATGGGATTCATTGTGTGTGTATTTATTGTAATATATAAAGTTGTGAAAGATTGTGTTGCATTTTTTTGTGTTACTATAGTACAGTAACCATCTCCTTAAGGGTCCTACAGAGTTTAAGGAAAGTTTATATATTGTATTTATTTTGATCAACTGGACTTGAAGTTTATTTCTTGAAAACGTTCCACTAGTCATCCGACTGGATCTCTCAATGTACAAAACTCGTGCAAATCTAGTACAGGTTATCTGAATGAGAGATTCAGTCGGATGACTAACATAATCAGGGTTATTCAATAAAAGTTCTTATTGCTTAAACTGGTGCTAATTTTGCTTAACCAATCAGATGTTATCTTTCAAATATTAAATAAGATCAAATGGTTGGGGAAAAATTAGCACCATTTTTAATAAGAACTTTACTGAATAACCCTGAATGTCTTGAGAGCTAAACTTCAAGTCCAGTTAATCTAAATGAAATACCAGATATACCATGCATGACCTGGAGGAAAGAAATCCTTAAAAAGCATTTAAAGAAAGTCAAATAGAAAAACAAATATAATCTGTATCTAATACTGGTTATAAATCTGTGGAGGAAAAAAGAAATCTTTCAAGAATTAACCTTACTCTTTATTAAATGAACATTTTAATTGGTAAAAGCCATTCTGGCAAAATGCTCTTCTACTGATAGGTCACCCTCTTTAGTTTCAGTCTGGCGTTATACTGTACTGTATGTTTCCACTTGTGAACAATATAGTAAACAAATACTGTACTACTGTATGTGTATAACAGGGTTATATAGTCTATGTTATGATCAACAGAATGAGCTAGACTCACCACTTATATTTACCAGTATTAATGACCCAGTGTACTGACCTAGTCTATTAAGAGAATTTTGTTATATCCGGATATACGTAGATACAACAATAATTAAAAAAATTTTTACATTTCTCCTGCAAAATATGCTCATGGCACCTGAAATTTATACAAATGGGTGAATTTATAATCCAAGGCCTCTCTGAGACTCCTGATTTCCAGCTCTCTTTTTCTTCTATTCCTCAAATCTATACATTCATTGTAATGGAAATCTCATCATTTTCCTCATCATTTTGTTCAGTTCTAATTTACACAGACCTATGTACAAATTCCTACAGATTCTCTCAATCATAGACATCTTTTACCTCTAATGTTTACCTGGTGTTATATCTCTTACTCAACACAATGACATTACATTTTTTGGTTGCATGACTCAAATGTATCTTAAATGTCCTTGGGTTGCAGTGAATACTATTTGTAACAGCCATGTCATATGATCGGTACGTTGCTATTTGCGATCCACTTCATTATGTTAACCGAATGAGTAAGAAGCATTGTGCTTGGCTTATATCTGTAGTATTTTGTGTTGGGTTTGTGAACCTTTAGGCTATGTTGTCCTATATCTAAATCGTCCTATTGTAAGTCACACTTAATTGACCATTTTTCTGTGATCTGATCCCATTGCTAAAACTTCTTGCAGGACACCTTTAATGAAGAGATGTTAACCTATGTTTTTGGGACGTATTGGGCTTCAGTTCCTTTCTACTTACTCTGATCTCGTACATTTATACATCTCTACCATCCTGAAAATCCAGTCAACACATGGACGTCAAAAGGCATTTTCTACCTGTGCCTCGCACCTGACCTGTGTTATAATTCTTTATATGACCCTATTGTGTCTGTATGTGAAACCCACTACAAGCTATTCACTGGATAGAGACAAGTTGTTTTCCCTTCTGTACATAGTTCTGGTCCCTCTGATAAATCCTCTTATTTACACTCTAAAGAATTCCTAATTGCCTTTAATAAACTGATGCAAACAGTTTAATCGTTCATAGTCCCAGTTAAAAGATCCCTTTAATGTGAAGATTTTATTAGTTTCTTTAGTTCTACTTACTCTTACATTTTATATGCTGCAAAGCCACGTAAAACTGATGTTAACCCAACATAAATCACGTATTTTAGGGCATTGCGCCATTATCACATGTTTTTGAAATAGCGCACACACACACCCCGATACAAAACCCTTGGTTAAGTTTTACACACCTTGTAGCTCGAAACTTAACAGGGGTGTATGAGGATTTTAAAGGAGAGCGAACCCGGAGCCTTTACGTGATCCCCCGTGCAATACCAGGTGTAATCTCATTACGTATTGTATTGTGGGATTGTGCAAAGGAAAGTAGCGCACTCGCAGATTATTGAATCTCCCGGTGAACTTTTGTATGTATTTTCTACCTATGCTCACACCTGACCTGTATTCTATTTCTTTCTATGACCCAAATTGTCTGTACCTCTACATCCTATTCATTGAAAAGAGATACTTTTTTCTGTTTGTACATTGTTCTGGTCCTTTGCTAAAGCCGAGGCCGCACATTCCGTTATTTTTGGGGGTCAGGGCACATGTGAATCACACAAATGCTGGATCACCTGATCTCAGCACAACGGGCCCCCAGCGCACAACTGGGCACACACTAGTGAGCGCTTTTTAACTAAAATCGGATTGCAACCGCGAACGGAAAGCATGTTAAAAAGCGCTGATGATGTGGCCTAGCCTTATATCTTATTTAGGGCTCATTCACACTAGGGGGGCATATTTTTTCTCCATTTGGCTATCGCAGGACATCACAATGACAAATAGCTCTATTTGTTGCGTTAAGTGTGGTATCACTGCGAAAAGAGAGATTTCTCTCTAGTGTAATAGGGAAAAACAAACCCTTAAAGCGAAATCTCAGATCGTATTACAGTAAATGCTGGGAAATAGTCTAACACCCCCCCCTGGGTACTTATTAGTATTGAGAAACACTCCACAATGTACTGACCCTCCATGGACCCATTAGCAGGATAAATAAATGGCCACTTATGCGTTTTCGCCACCTCAGACTTGGCGAATCGGAGTGGCTGAACTTAACGCAAAAATACACTTTTCGCCATATAAATATGCTTGAGTGGTAACTGCGGCGATGTATGGCGAAAAGCGAAAAGTAGCGGTAATGACCTTTCGCCACTGGTTATCACTGCTTTATAAATAGCGAAAAGTCCAAATTTGGCGAAAGTTAACGAACCTTTATAAACATGCCCCTAGGTCTGTGTGTCTGCATGTACAAGTTTATTTTTAAACTAATTGCTGCAAGCACGTCTGTCTGGAAACGGACATATATTAGCCTAGAGACAGGAATAATAGACCACAAAACATGGACAACAAACAGACTGTTAATTTTCTTTCCATTCTGAATGGGGCCTTACACTCTGGAAATTCTTAAATTGCTTTAATAAACTGGGGCAAACAGTTTTATATTTTATATCCTTGTTAAAAGGTCCCATTAACATACCTTGAAACAACACAAATTCTCGTGTTAGTCCAGACCAATTAATTTCCAACAGTGTACAGTAACCCAAAGTGTCTTCTAATTAATGACTGAGGTTAATTTACAGAAAGGGCTATCCTGAGTACTTTTGCCACAGAGGGGTGTTCTGTCTAAAGAGATATGTCCGCAAATAAGAAGGGTTTTTACAGAATGACCTAACCATGTGGCTATTCTCTTTGCTTGCAGTCTATTGAGATATGTCCACCAATCAAAAGAACGCTGCATATGACACACCCATGCGGCTATTTTTGGACTCGGGGTGAATGTCAAAACTAACCCTTTATAGTCAGAATCCGTTAAACAAGCAGGACTTTGATTTAGAATTTCCATTAGTGATTTTTCAAATCCAGATTTGTTTGTTTTAATCTGGCTGTGTACAAGTAGCATATTGATGTTAGATTGAATCAGTTTATCTGTGTGTAGTGATAAATTGGATATGTACTAATATGTTTGCACTATATATATATTATTATATATATATATATATGTATATATATATATACAAAGTTCAAAAAGAGTCACGGCACTCCAACGTCCAAAATTATAGTGTATTTTATTCCAAGCACATCATATGGTGCATCACAATATGCGACGTTTCGAGGATCTAGTCCTCTTTCTCAAGCAGATGCAAACAAATGAAAAAATGGTATAACAAAACCAAGGTTCCGCCTTAAATAGGTAAGACAGGAAGTAGTGACATGTATAAACACATTGTATACCTCATACATGTAATCATCATAGAGCATCCTGTAATCTATAATAACCTTTATATGAGTATCTACCCCCCATTCTGGTAGGCTAAAAGGAAGATTTTCATCAAAGACAAACAGACCCCCAAATATTATTACAAAAACAAATGTAAATCGTAATCACAATTAAGACCCATAGGGTGTAGTGAATCCAACTATGGACCCACCACACCTCTCATCTCTTAAGTTTTAGTTCCCGGTCCCCCCTCTCCGTGGCACCGGGGAACGATTCCCAAACCAGAAACTTCAATTGTTTCTCTGAATGACCCATTTTAATAAAGTGTTCAGAGACGGGTAATCTCATATTACCAGTTCTGATGGACGACCGATGCTGTGAGATCCTGCTCTTCACAGGTTGGGTTGTCTCACCAATGTACAGAAGTCCACATGGACACATAATGCAGTAAACTGCAAATCTCGTATTACAAAGTATAATAATCCTGTAATTTCCATTCTCGGGATGTACGAGGATGTATAAAAGTGTGGACACTTAAATACACAAACACATGTGCGCATGACCTGCACGGGAACATACCCCTAGTAAAGGTTTTAGCTCTACCAACCGGGTCATCCAGAGTGAACCAGTTGCCTGGATAACGTATTCCTCTCTTTATATGAAATCAGGGGGGGGGCAATCGGAAAGCCTCAATTTCCGGATATGCCTGTTTCAATAAATGCCAGTGTCGTTTCACAATATTATTAATCATTGAAATGTTATTACCATATTGGGTAACAAAGGGAATTCTTGAATCACTAGTCTGGTCCCTTTTACTAGGTATTTCGGATAGAGTCCTAGATCTGTGTAAAGCTTCATCTAAGACGTGAGTAGGGTACTTAAGTTGTACAAATTTCTCATACATATGTTTTAATTGTTCTCTCCTTTGTCATCATGGTCACTATCTTTGCACCCTGGAAAATTGACGATGGGTAAACTTTTCTTGATGTGTGCAGGATGACAAATCAACCGCAGTATTTGGTTTCTACGTAGGTTTACAAAATAACTCAGTGGGAGAAGCCATTATTATTAATAATGATCCACATATCAAGAAATGATATCCTGGATTTATCAAATGTCATGGTAAATGATTTATAGTAGGGGTATCTGATTCAAGTATTGGTAGAATTCATTAAGGATCAATGTCACCCGCCACAATGCAACACACATCATCAATGAACCTCCACCAGACAATACAATGCCCGGTGAAGGCCCCAAGAACTGAAGATGTGTGTTCCTCCAGATGGTTCATGAAGGTATTAGCATATGAGCAGGCAGCGAGCAACATTGGATCCCATCGCGGTACCCCTCAACTGGGCATAGAATTCAGATTTGAATCTAAAGTAGGAGTTAAATAGTATGAATTCAAGTAAACAGATGAAAAAAATCAATCTGTGCCATGGTATTATGACCTTTTATTGAGGCTCATTCGGCATGCCTCAGTCCTTCATTGGGGTATGTGAAGTATACAGGTCTACCCCACCCACCCCACTTGTTGCAAAGGTAACCATAATTTATTCATAGTCGTCGCTGTGTAGCGAGCTTTGCCTCCTTTGCTGTGGTTCCATTGAGTAATATCTCCAACCTATGTCAGATTCGCCCCATGACAACCTTGCTTACAAAACAACCAATTACATGTGTTATGTTATCACGTTGTAAGCGTCTTTTTCTGCACCTCGTACCAATGGGTTCGGCAAGACCCGTCGTCCCAATTTTTAATCTGAGCGCCCGCTTTTTCACTGGATCATTGAAACTTAAAGAGTCCATGCCCATATACAATTTTCGGACGACCGGATGTGATTGGATCGGGTTTTCTCTCATCATGCACTTCTTTGACTCTTTTGTGTTGAACTGTTTTTTTCTTTGTACATTATTGGTGGTCTCCTTTGGGCCGATTCTTGCCCCCTAGATTTAAGCACGGAGCACCCTACATTAATTGAGTCGCTTTGTTTAATTTTCTTTATTTTCGCGGAACTTGGTCATATTCTATATATTTTACCCCTTTGGTTTATAAGATGTCATTTCAGATTGCATTTTGATTTTTAATATGTTAATTGTAATGGAGACTTGTTTGAACTGTGCATTCCTACCGCTACTCTTAATGTTGTTTGTTCTATAAATGTCCCTGACCAGATTTCAACGTAGAACCCCCTCTTCTGCAAAATTGTTTTTTAATTGTAATTTAGCCCTAAGGTTTATTTTCTTCTCGTGCCATTACACTAATCCTTCCGATTTTTAGTGTTATTTTATTAGGAAGCCTTGCGTGTCAATGCCCGTTCCAGCGTGGAGGTCCGTTAAATGGAGGTCCTATGCCTTAATATAAACAAGCACTGCCGTTATTTCCTTAGTTTCCCAGCCTTCTCCCCTTCTCCTCCGACTATAATTTAAAAACAATAGTGATCCATTAGTCTTATAATTGAATATGCACCAAAGTTGGCCTAAACGGTCGATTAAAGTTATTTATCCTATCCCCAAAGTACCCATATATTCCGCTTTGAGTTTTTTCCTTTTCTTTTATGAACTTCCAGGTTTACCCCTGGCAGCACTACCTGCTCTGTGGCCGTTTGGAAGGGTCTTCTATATGTTTACACAATAACCCTCCTCCCGCTATTCCAGTTTGTGAATTGCTATAATATGATTTGTATTGGTGGTTTCCCAGGAATTGTGAAGTATTATTTTTATATGCTTTTTTCTTTTTTGTAACTATTTTCCCGTAAACCGGTTTCGGCCTCTGTTCCTGTTTCTGTTTGTTTTCTTGTTTGCGTACCCCATGTAAGAAGTCTATCCGAAAATGGTGATATAGTTTGCGTTACTGTGGCCTCAAGAACAATGATAATGGATTCAGTGCGTGGTCCAGTCCAGTTTAGATAATTAATTCCCTGGGCTGGAGGCATTACTAATATAAAGGAGGTGTAGCTGCTTTGGGGAAAGAGTGGACCAGCGCAAGGAGCCTGTGGGTTCTGCAAGGCAAGGCAGACCAGTACCTATCGTTAGTGGCCTTACGTTTAAACCCCAGTAGAGAATGGGTCAACCAGCTAATCTCATTTTCGGGATTTGAGCACACCCACGAAGCCTTGTTTGTTGTCTAGCAGTACTGGAATTGCTGAGCTGGTCTTTCCACAACACTGTTTTTCAGGGACACTATTTGTCCATATTAGCTACTCGGAGTCCCCTTGTGTTGCATTTTAGGGATTTTTATTGTACCTTTTTGCTATGGCCTGTCGAGCTTAACCCCGTACACACTACAACCCCACACGGGCATTTTCATCGACGGTCCACGCTTTGCGTAAATTCAACCGCCAAACCATATTTTTCTAAAAGATGTCTGCCTGCCTTATGTGGGTTTTAAAATTGTGCACCAAAGTTGGCCATTTGTTTCCCCATGGCCTGAGTTACCCTAACCTGTCCCCCCGTTGTTTCCATACCTGAAAACTGTTAACAACGATATTATTTATGAGCCCTGAGTGCCCACAAGGTGGCTCCAGCCACCCTCGAAACTTTTGTGATAATATAGTACAACCATGTCTAATGGGATTCATTGTGTGTGTATTTATTGTAATATATAAAAGTTGTGAAAGATTGTTGTTGCATTTTTTTGTGTTACTATTAGTACAGTAACCATCTCCTTAAGTGTCCTACAGAGTTTAAGGAAAGTTTATATATTGTATTTATTTTGATCAACTGGACTTGAAGTTTATTTCTTGAAAACGTTCCACTAGTCATCCGACTGGATCTCTCAATGTACAATAACTCGTGCAAATCTAGTACAGGTTATTCTGAATTGAGAGATTCAGTCGGATGACTAACATAATCAGGGTTATTCAATAAAAGTTCTTATTGCTAAAACTGGTGCTAATTTTGCTCTAACCAATCAGATGTTATCTTTCAAATATTAAATAAGATCAAATTGGTTGGGGAAAAATTAGCACCATTTTTAATAAGAACTTTTACTGAATAACCCTGAATGTCTTTGAGAACTAAACTTCAAGTCCAGTTAATCTAAATGAAATACCAGATATACCATGCATGACCTGGAGGAAAGAAATCCTTAAAAAGCATTTAAAGAAAGTCAAATAGAAAAACAAATATATCTGTATCTAATACTGGTTTATAAATCTGTGAGGGAAAAAAGAAATCTTTCAAGAATTAACCTTTACTCTTTTATTAAATGAACATTTTAATTGGTAAAAGCCATTCTGGCAAAATGCTCTTCTACTGATAGGTCACCCTCTTTAGTTTCAGTCTGGCGTTATACTGTACTGTATGTTTCCACTTGTGAACAATATAGTAAACAAATACTGTTACTACTGTATGTGTATAACAGGGTTATATAGTCTATGTTATGATCAACAGAATGAGCTAGACTCACCACTTATATTTACCAGTATTAATGACCCAGCTATTACTGACCTAGTCTATTAAGAGAATTTTGTTATATCCGGATATACGTAGATACAACAATTTAATTAAAAAAATATTTAAATTTTCTCCTGCAAAATATGCTCATGGCACCTGAAATTTATACAAATGGGTCTGAATTTATAATCCAAGGCCTCTCTGAGACTCCTGATTTCCAGCTTCCTCTTTTTCTTCTATTCCTCATAATCTATACATTCATTGTAATTGGAAATCTCATCATTTTCCTCATCATTTTGTTCAGTTCTAATTTACACAGACCTATGTACAAATTCCTACAGATTCTCTCAATCATAGACATCTCTTTTACCTCTAATGTTTTACCTGGTTTGTTATATCTCCTCATTACTCAACACAATGACATTACATTTTTTTGGTTGCATGACTCAAATGTATCTTAATATGTCCTTGGGTTGCAGTGAATACTATTTGTTAACAGCCATGTCATATGATCGGTACGTTGCTATTTGCGATCCACTTCATTATGTTAACCGAATGAGTAAGAAGCATTGTGCTTGGCTTATATCTGTAGTATTTTGTGTTGGGTTTGTTGAACCTTTAGGCTATGTTGTCCTTATATCTAAATCGTCCTATTGTAAGTCACACTTAATTGACCATTTTTTCTGTGATCTGATCCCATTGCTAAAACTTTCTTGCAGTGACACCTTTAATGAAGAGATGTTAACCTATGTTTTTGGGACGTTATTGGGCTTCAGTTCCTTTCTACTTACTCTGATCTCGTACATTTATATCATCTCTACCATCCTGAAAATCCAGTCAACACATGGACGTCAAAAGGCATTTTCTACCTGTGCCTCGCACCTGACCTGTGTTATAATTCTTTATATGACCTTATTGTGTCTGTATGTGAGACCCACTACAAGTTATTCACTGGATAGAGACAAGTTGTTTTCCCTTCTGTACATTGTTCTGGCCTTCTGATAAATCCTCTTATTTACACTATAAGAATTCCTAATTGCCTTTTTAATAAACTGATTGCAAAAGTTTAATCGTTATAGTCCCAGTTAAAAGATCCCTTTAATGTGAAGATTTTATTTGTTTCTTTAGTTCTACTTACTCTTACATTTTTATATGCTGCAAAGCCACGTAAAACTGATGTTAACCCAACATAATCACGTATTTTAGGGCATTGCGCCATTATCACATGTTTTTTGAAATAGCGCACACACACACCCCGATACAAAACCCTTTGGTTAAGTTTTACACTACCTTGTAGCTCGAAACTTAACAGGGCTGTGTATGAGGATTTTAAAGGAGAGCAACCCGGAGCCTTTACGTGATCCCCCGATGCAATACCAGGGTGAATCTCATTACGTATTGTATTGTGGGATTGTGCAAAGGAAAGTAGCGCACTCGCAGATATTGAATCTCCCCGGTGAACTTTTGTATGTATTTTCTACCTATGCCTCACACCTGACCTGTATTCTTATTCTTTCTATGACCCAAATTGTCTGTACCCTCTACATCCTATTCATTGAAAAGAGATACTTTTTTCTGTTTTGTACATTGTTCTGGTCCTTCTGCTAAAGCCGAGGCCGCACATTCCGTTATTTTTGGGGGTCAGGGCACATGTGAATCACACCAAATTTGCTGGATCACCTGATCTCAGCACAACGGGCCCCCAGCGCACCAACTGGGCCACACTAGTGAGCGCTTTTTAACTAAAATCGGATTGCAACCGCGACCGGAAAGCATGTTAAAACGCGCTGATGTGGCCTAGCCTTATATCTTTTTATTTAGGGCTCATTCACACTAGGGGGGCATATTTATTTTCTCCATTTGGCTATCGCAGGACATCACAATGACAAATAGCTCTATTTGTTGCGTTAAGTGTGGTATCACTGCGAAAAGAGAGATTTCTCTCTAGTGTAATTTAGGGAAAAACAAACCCTTAAAAGCGAAATCTCAGATCGTATTACAGTAAATGCTGGAAAATAGTCTAACACCCCCCCCCCTGGGTACTTATTAGTATTGAGAAACACTCCACAATGTACTGACCCCTCCATGGACCCATTAGCAGGATAAATAAATGGCCACTTATGCGTTTTCGCCACCTCAGACTTGGCGAATCGGAGTGGCTGAACTTAACGCAAAAATACACTTTTCGCCATTTTATAAATATGCTTGAGTGGTAACTGCGGCGATGTATGGCGAAAAGCGAAAAGTAGCGGTAATGACCTTTCGCCACTGGTTATCACTGCTTTATAAATAGCGAAAAGTCCAAATTTGGCGAAAAGTTTAACGAACCTTTATAAACATGCCCCTAGGTCTGTGTGTCTGCATGTACAAGTTTATTTTTAAACTAATTGCTGCAAGCACGTCTGTCTGGAAACGGACATATATTTAGCCTAGAGACAGGAATAATAGACCACAAAACATGGACAACAAACAGACTGTTAATTTTCTTTCCATTCTGAATGGGGCCTTACACTCTGGAAATTCTTAAATTGCTTTAATAAACTGGGGCAAACAGTTTTATATTTTATATTCCTTGTTAAAAGGTCCCATTAACATACCTTGAAACAACACAAGTATTCTCGTGTTAGTCCAGACCAATTAATTTCCAACAGTGTACAGTAACCCAAAGTGTCTTCTTAATTAATGACTGAGGTTAATTTACAGAAAGTGCTATCCTGAGTACTTTTGCCACAGAGGGGTGTTCTGTCTAAAGAGATATGTCCGCAAATAAGAAGGGTTTTTACAGAATGACCTACCCATGTGGCTATTCTCTTTGCTTGCAGTCTATTGAGATATGTCCACCAATCAAAAGAACGCTGCATATGACACACCCATGCGGCTATTTTTCTGGACTCTGGGTGAATGTCAAAACTAACCCTTTATAGTCAGAATCCGTTAAACAAGCAGGACTTTGATTTAGAATTTCCATTAGTGATTTTTCAAATCCAGATTTGTTTGTTTAATCTGGCTGTGTACAAGTAGCATATTGATGTTAGATTGAATCAGTTTATCTGTGTAGTGATAAATTGGATATGTACTATATATGTTTGCACTATATATATATATATATATATATATATATATATGTATATATATATATACAAAGTTCAAAAAGAGTCACGGCACTCCAACGTCCAAATTATAATGTGTATTTTATTCCAAGCATATGGTGCATCACAATATGCGACGTTTCGAGGATCTAGTCCTCTTTCTCAAGCAGATGCAAACAAATGAAAAATGGTATAACAAACCAAGGTTCCGCCTTAAATCAGGTAAGACAGGAAGTGACATGTATAACACACATTGTATACCTCATACATGTTACATCATCATAAGAGCATCCTGTAATCTAACATAATAACCTTTATATGAGTATCTACCCCCCATTCTGGTAGGCTAAAAGGAGATTTTCATCAAAGACAAACAGACCCCAAATATTATTACAAAAACAAATGTAAATCGTAATCACAATTAAGACCCATAGGGTGTAGTGAATCCAACTTATGGACCCACCACACCCATCTCATCTCTTAAGTTTTAGTTCCCGGTCCCCCCCTCCCGTGGCACGGGGGGACCGATTCCCAAACCAGAAACTTCAATTGTTTCTCTGAATGACCCATTTTAATAAAGTGTTCAGAGACGGGTAATCTCATATTACCAGTTCTGATGGAAGACCGATGCTGTGAGATCCTGCTCTTCACAGGTTGGGTTGTCTCACCAATGTACAGAAGTCCACATGGACACATAATGCAGTAAACTGCAAACTCGTATTACAAGTATAATAATCCTGTAATTTCCATTCTCGGGATGTACGAGGATGTATAAAAGTGGACACTTAAATACACAAACACATTGTGCGCATGAGACCTGCACGGGAACATACCCCTAGTAAAGGTTTTAGCTTACCAACCGGGGTCATCAGAGTGAACCAGTGCCTGGATAACGTATTCCTCTCTTATATGAAATCAGGGGGGGGGCAATCGGAAAGCCTCAATTTCCGGATATGCCTGTTTCAATAAATGCCAGTGTCGTTTCACAATATTATTAATCATTGAACTGTTATTACCATATTGGGTAACAAAGGGAATTCTTGAATCACTAGTCTGGTCCCTTTACTAGGTATTTCGATAGAGTCCTAGATCTGTGTAAAGCTCATCTAAGACGTGAGTAGGGTACTACGTTGTACAAATTTCTCATACATATGTTTTAATTGTTTCTCCTCTTGTCATCATGGTCACTATTCTTGCACCTGGAAAATTGACTGATGGGGAACTTTCTTGATGTGTGCAGGATGACAACTATCAAACCGCAGTATTGGTTTCTATCCGTAGGTTTACAAAATAACTCAGTGGAGAAGCCATTATATTAATAATGATCCACATATCAAGAAATGATATCCTGGATTTATCAAATGTCATGGTAAATTTGTAGTAGGGGTTATCTGATTCAAGTATTGGTAGAATTCATTATAGGATCCAATGTCACCCCGCCACAATGCAAACACATCATCAATGAACCTCCACCAGACAATACAATGCCCGGTGAAGGCCCCAGAATGAAGATGTGTGTTCCTCCAGATGGTTCATGAAGGTATTAGCATTATGACGGGGCCAAAATTGGATCCCATCGCGGTACCCCAACGGGCATAGAATTCAGATTTGAATCTAAAGTAGGAGTTAAATAGTATGAATTCAAGTAAACAGATGAAAAAATTCAATCTGTGCTGCAGTATATAGACCACTTTTATTGAGGCTAATTCGGCATGCCCAGTCCCTTTCATTGTGGGGTATTGAAGTATACAGGCTACCAATTGTCAAAGTAACACAAATAAAATTGTCATGGTCCTCAACCTGAAAGAGCTGACAATCTTTGCAAAAAATGGTATGTATCCACGATATGTAAGAGTCGACACCTCGTACCAATGGTGCAAGAACCCTGTCCAATAAGATCGCCGATGGACAGAACAAAGAGTTCATGCCCAATACAATCGGACGACCCGGAGGATGGACAGGGTTCTATATGCCGTGACTCTTTTTGAACTTTGTAATTATTGGTGGTGTCCTGGCCGATGCCCTCACTCACGAGCACCCTCCATTAATGGAGTGCTGTAATATTTGAACTTTGTATATATATATATACCCCTTTGTTTATAATGTATGCAAGATTGCAGATAATATGATATTGTATGGAGCCTTGGAATGTGCATTTATTATCTTTAATTTGTTTGTATAAATGTTTGACCAGATCAGTAGCACTTCTGCAAAATGTAATTGTAATTTAGCCTAAGGAGTGCTTCCACAATCCTTCTATTTATGTATTTATTAGGAAGCATGGTCAAGCTTCCATGTGGAGGTCCTTTAATTGGAGGTCCTATGCCTTTAATAAAAAGCACTGGATAGACAGCCTCTCCCTCGCTATAAAAAAAACAATATTGATCCAAGTAAGAGAAATGCAAAAGTTGCTAAAAGTGATTTAAAGTAAAAAAAGTAAAACGTTAGGACCTTCCAGACTGGAGCTACCTGATGTGGTTGGAAGGCTTTTCATAATGTATACCCAAACCCTTTGTATTCCAGTGTGCAGATAATATGATATTGTATGGGGCCCGGAATGTGCATGTATTATCTTTTATATGCTTGTACATATTGTAAAGGTGTAAATGTAAAAAGTCATAAAATGGTGATATAGTTTGCTTTACTGTGGCTCAAGAAACTAATGATAAATGGATTCAGTGCTGGTCCAGTCCAGTTTAGTAATTAATCCCTGTGGATGGAGCTTACTAATTAAAAGGGCAGGTGTAGCCTGTTTGGGGGAAGAGTCTGACCAGGCAAGGAGCTGTGGGTCTGCAAGAGGCAGACCAGTACCTCTGAGTGTCAGTAAACCCCAGTAGAGACTGGGTCCAACCAGCTAATTCTCCAGGGAGAGACACAGAGCTGTGTGAGATGGACTGGACTGTGAGTGTTTCAAACAGTCGGGACACTTATTTTGTATAGTAAGGCCGGTGTGGCATAGGATTATTATTTTATTGTGTGAGCTAATACCCTAAATAAACCTGACTGAGGTCAGTTTGAAAATCAAACTAAAGACTGTTGCCTGCTTCTGTGGGGTTAAATTGTGCCCAAAGGCTGTCTCTTCCTGGGAACATGGTCCGTGCTACCTGAAATGTTACAATATATATATGAGTGAGGACAAGGGTGGCAGCACCAGAAACATATTTTTATGTGCTGTTCCCCTTGAAGCGCCACAGGAGGAAGGTCAGGAGGATGCCGGAAGTTGTAGTTTTACATCCATCAGGAGGGTAACAGGATAATTAGAGGAGACATGTTTGCTCTGATACTGTATTATGCATGATGGAATTTAGTCCAGACACATAAATAGGGACTGTGTGTGTGATTGGGCTGTACAGATGGAAAAACAAACACTGTGAAAGGAAAGGCACCCAGTGATACAAGGTAGAAAGAACAGTGGAGAGAGAGTGGATTATACTAGTACATTATAAACTGCCTGTACATTCACCGGTTAGGACTAGTGCGGTGCAGAATGGAACTTATATGGATATCAGGAATGCTCTGTTGTTGCATGTGAACCACTGAAGACTTAAAGGGGCCCTTCCATTCAAACCACCTTTGTCTCCTCTCTCTCTAATACTGGGTTATTTAAGGGTTACTGTGTTCTGCAGTTTTGTGTTTTATGGAGGCAGCCATTGATTCTCCTCCTCTAAAGTGGGCAGAAACCACACTCTTTATGGATATGTAACCAATCTATGCAGATGTTCACCAATTATTTTATTATTGTGGATTTATATAGTGCTAAAATCTTCCGTAGCGCTGTACAATCACATGTAAACATTCACATCAGGCCCTGCCCCGAAGAGCTTAAAATCAAGCACATTATTTGACACATACAACCTATCATGTATGTCTTTATAATTGTGGGGGGAAACCGGGAGTGCCCGGGAGGAAACCCACGCAAAAAACGGGGAGAAGAGGGGAGAACATACAAAACTCCTTGCAGATGTGTCCTAGGGTGGAACGAACTCAGGACTCAGTGCTGCAAGGGATCAGTGCTATTTCACTTAGCCAATGTGCTGCCCCCAATCAGAATGTTTTGCATAATTTCATGCCAATATGGCTAATTTCAATGACTGTTCTAGATGTAGCCCACAAGAGTTCCACGTATAGGATCAGTTTTAAAACAAGTGACAAAGGATTTTAGATTAGGAAATCTATAGAAACATGGGAATCCACAAGTAACTCCTTATTAGCACTACCAGCATTATGTAATCATTTTTATATTGGGAGTTGCAACCAACTAAGGTTACTTTTCCTTAAACTTAACACATGGGAAGAAATATTGGTTTAAGCTCACACAAATAAACACATATAATCATTTAAAAACCAAGAAATTTTACTCCGAATAATAATATATCCAAATCTCTTTACCTTAATTCCTAAATCATATGCTACCTAAATTATACCAATAAAACTTTGCATTTAAAATCAAAATCGAACGTCTTCATTATACATATAAAGTTAGTTGAGTCCACTAGAAATTTCTACACAAATGATTTTCTTCTAGAAGGATTAGCTTTGTACTAATTGCAGGGCCTGATCCGTGATGGATGATACAGTAGTGTATGAATGGTCGAACACTTTTGTTGAGATCTGACCCAGCGGCCAACCAGGCACCATACACTTACTGATAGTCGGATGAAAAGGGCGTTCCAACACCATTGTGCATTGTGGGTCTGGCCCTGCGGTCGCTGCTTCATTTCTGCTACTTTGAATGAAAGTCTCTACATTACATTCAGGGAGCATTAGGATCAGGCCACCTCATGACAACAATTGGATCTGCCACTAGTTCTTTAAAGGATAAGTGCACTGTGTAAAATCAAGTTATGTTTATTGGGAAGTGCAGCTTTAAAAATACTGTTGCCATATTTTTTTACCTATGGCCCTCCAGAGCTAGCTTTGTGCCTTGGAAGTTGCTGACATCTGTTACTGGTTTTGCATGAATGTTAAGCTCCGCCCCTCTGAGATTTCCTCTGCTTTCTCCTGCTTGAGCCTCAAACAGTAATGCTTCTGAGTCATGACAGTGCACGGAATACGATATGTTGAGCTTAAGCAGGAGCGTGCATGGAACTCACAGGCATTACTGTTGGAGGCTTAAGCAGGAGAGTGCACGGAACTCACAGGCATTACTGTTTGAGGCTTAAGGACAATATACTCACCTTCCCTCCGCCCAGATCTTCATGTAGTAGCTTTTACCCAGGGTGGGACCTGAACCGCTAGGTCCTCACCCCGGGATTCACGAAACCTCAGCAGCGTGTTGCAGCAACGCTGCTCTCTGTAGGCTCCGCCCCCTCTCCCCGTCGGCGACGAGGCGAATAGGAAGGCACGCTCTGCAAAAGCGTGCCTTCCTATTGGCCTCGTCGCCGACGGGGAGGAGGGGGGGTGAGCCTACAAGAGCAGCGTTGCTGCAACACGTGCTGAAGGTTTCGTGAATCCCGGGGTGGGGACCTAGCGGTTCAGGTCCTCACCTGGGTAAAAGGTACTACATGAAGTCTGGGAGCGAGGGAAGGTGAGTATTAATGGCCTTAAGCAGGAGAGTGCACGGAACTCACAGGCATTACTGTTTGATGCTTAAGCAGGAGAGTGCACGGAACTCACAGGCATTACTGTTTGAGGCTCAAGCAGGGAGTGCATGGAACTCACAGGCATTACTGATGTCACCTGCTCGGCGCTGGAAGTGAGACAGGCACCAAGTAGTGATGTCAGTGGATGCGAAGCGAGCGGCAGCCAGATTGCAACAAGTGAGGTGAGTGACCCGAGTATAAGCCTAGGTTTTTTTTTTTTTAGGCTTGTTTTAAAGCCTCAGCTTATATATTATAAGTATATAGGTAAATATTGGAAAGGCGCATACGTATGTGTGTAATTTCGCAATATTAATCTAATCTAAATGACCATAAATAAATCTATATAAAGTATAGTACTGACATGTTAAATAGAAAACAAAATATAGAAAGTTATAAACTTAGTTACAAAACCCGTACCCCTATTTAAAGACGGAAACGTCAAAATGGAAGGTTTAGCCACACCTCTGTCTCTGCTAAAAGGTCTGTATACTGTATAATTCCAGCAATTCAAACTGAAAGGCAGTAGATGTCACTATAACACAAATATGTGTTCATTTAAAAACATGTGGCACTCTTAGTGTCGTATTAATAAACGGCCGTTAATACCGCAAATCACCACGGCGAAAATAATGTTTTCGCCGTATTTATAAAGGAGAAGCACATCAACGCGAAAAGCATTACCGTGGCAATGTGCGGCGGTAGTTTGAACTCCCGCTGGGGGGTGGAGGGACCCTCCAGTGGGGGTACTGATAAGTGCCTTTTGGGGCTATGGGGGTCCCACAGCTTATATTTACCTATCTGGGTGATCTGGACATGAGAGCATCTTATATGTACCCATCTGGGTGAACTGGGCATGAGGGCATCTTATATTTACCTATCTGGGTGAGCTAGGCATGAGGGCATCTTATATGTACCTATCTGGGTAAACTGGCCATGAGGGCATCTTATATGTACCTATCTGGGTGAACTGGGCATGAGGGCATCTTATATTTACCTATCTGGGTGAGCTGGGCATGAGGGCATCTTATATGTACCTATCTGGGTGACCTGGGCATGAAGGCATCTTATATGTACCTATCTGGGTGAACTGGGCTTGAGGGCATCTTATATGTACCTATCTGGGTAAACTGGCCATGAGGGCATCTTATATTTACCTATCTGGGTGAACTGGGCATGAGGGCATCTTTATTTACCTATCTGGGTGAGCGGGGCATGAGGCATTTTACATGTACCTCTTATCTGGGTAAACTGGCCATGAGGGCATCTTATATGTACCTATCTGGGTGACCTGGGCATGAAGGCATCTTATATGTACCTATCTGGGTGAACTGGGCTTGAGGGCATCTTATATGTACCTATCTGGGTAAACTGGCCATGAGGGCATCTTATATGTACCTATCTGGGTGAACTGGGCATGAGGGCATCTTATATTTACCTATCTGGGTGAGCTGGGCATGAGGGCATCTTATATGTAACTATCTGGGTGAACTGGGCATGAGGGCATCTTATATGTACCTATCTGGGTGAACTGGACATGAGGGCATCTTATATGTACCTATCTGGGTGAACTGGGCATGAGGGCATCTTATATGTACCTATCTGGGTGAGCTGGGCATGAGGGCATCTTATATGTACCTATCTGGGTGAACTGGGCATGAGGGCGTCTTATATGTATCTATCTGGGTGAACTGGGCATGAGGGCATCTTATAGTATCTATATGGGTAACTGGGCATGAGGGCATCTTATATGTACCTATCTGGGTGAACTGGGCATGAGGGCATCTTATATGTACCTATCTGGGTGAGCTGGGCATGAGGGCATCTTATATGTATCTATCTGGGTAAACTGGGCATGAGGGCATGTTATATTTACCTATCTGGGTGAGCTGGGAAAGAACAGGAATTTGTTTTTCGATCTAACTGCTGAACTTAAATTACGAAATTGGCACTTTTTTTAGGATATTAAATTATAGGGAATTATATTCCAGGAATGTTTAAAGGTTATTAGATGGCATAGGGATTTAATAATCCCTGTGCCATCTACACCATAAATAACTCTGTGTTAAGTTCCTCTGTAATGGAAAAAGATTTGGGGGTTCTGGTAGATAACAGACTTAGCTGTAGCAAACAATGCCAGGTAGCAACAGCTAGAGCTAGCAAGATATTGTCTTGTATAAAGAGGGGAATGGAATCAAGAGAGAAAAATATTATTCTCCCTCTTTACAAGGCACTGGTAAGGCCACATTTGGAATATGCGGTGCAGTTTTGGAATCCCATATACAAAAGGGACATCTTGGAAATTGAGGCAGTTCAGAGAAGGGCAACTAAATTAATAAGGGGAATGGAGGGGCTTGAATATGCAGGCAGATTAGACAAGTTAGGGCTGTTTACATTGGAGAAGCGGCGGTTGCGTGGGGACATGATAACCTTATACAAATATATTAATGGCCCATACAGTGAACTCTCTGGTGCATTGTTCACTAATAGGTCATATCAGAGGACTCGTGGACATCCTTTAAGGTTGGAAGAAAAGAAGTTTCATCTTCAGAAGTGGCAAGTACAGAATTTACACAGAGAGGCTCTTACTTACAATTTTTTGGACTTTCATCAGGACCTGCAGGAAAACTACTAGGAGTAGAACAGAAAGGTAGGAATATTTTAACACAACAGCTGGGGGTGGACATACCCTTTAAATTATAATTATACTCCCCTCCCCCTCATTCCTATTCCTCCATTCATGCAAAGTACCCAGGGTGAGGACCTGAAATACTAAGTCCTCACCTCTAGGTACTTTACAGAAGTCCTGCACTACTTACTTAAAGGGTATGTCCACCCTCAAAACTATTTTTTGCTGTAGTGTAGGGAGCGCTATCCTGTGTAATTTTGCCATATACTTTCATTATTTTTTTGGAACAGTTATCAAGTTATTTTCATTTTTGTGTTTCTTATGGGTGTAGCAATTGGTTTCTCTCTTCCTATAGTGGGCAGTGTGCTTGTAGTCTATGGAGATATGTCCACCAATCAGAAGGGGTTTGCATAATGGTTAAAATAGCCCTTTCCCTATTTATTAATTAAACATGCATAATCCGTTAAACATGCAAACAACTGATTTGCATGTCACACATGGGATTCTGGGATTTTACATTAACCCTTTCCCTTCTTCTATAGTCTTCAGAACGACATCATCTGATATTGTTGTGTGCAAGTAGCATGGAGTTTGATAGGATCTTCATTACTAAATTCCATCACTCTAGTCTTGGTAAAGTTTGATGTGGAAAGTTTAAAGGACAATTATACTCACCTCCCCCTCGTTCCTCTCCCAGGATGAGGACCTAAAATGCTAAGTCCTCACCTCTGGATAC
The DNA here is from genome assembly GCA_019447015.1 of Hymenochirus boettgeri. Classification (NCBI taxonomy): domain Eukaryota; kingdom Metazoa; phylum Chordata; class Amphibia; order Anura; family Pipidae; genus Hymenochirus; species Hymenochirus boettgeri. The sequence continues at coordinate 13,867,364 of CM033475.1, forward strand.
TTTACAAAAGTCCTGCACTACTTACTTGTAATCTCCCTAGTCGCTCCAGTCCGATCCTCCCTATTGGCACTTTGAGTGACAGGTCGCGGGGCAGCCAATGGGAAGACGCGCACTGCAAGGAGGCGTGTCTTCCCATTGGCTGCCTCCCGGACTGTCACTGTCAGTGCCAGTGGGGAGGATCCAACAGGAGCGACGAGGGAGATTACAAGTAAGTAGTGCAGGACTTTTGTAAAATACCCAGAGGTGAGGACTTAGCATTTTAGGCCCTCACCCTAGGTACTTTGCAGGAATGGATCGGGGAAATAGTAAGTATAATTGTCCTTTAAATAACTTTGTTGTTTGTTGTGCAATAAATGATCTCAAAGGAAAACATATTATTTTAACCGCAATTAATTTAGAATTATTGTGAGTGTTTTGTTGTTGGTTTATGTATCATTTATATGTAGAGCTCGTCTCCCACATTAAAGGAGAAGTAAACCCAATTTTTTATACTCCAGAATCTGAAAACAACTCCCCTAAAAACACCAATAAGCTATAAAATCCCACTTCAATAAATTGTATTAAAGTAAATGTAAGCCTCTTAAGAACTGGATGAAGTATCTGTGTGTATGTGAAGTCAGACCACACCTCCTGACCTTAGTCACATGCTTCCTTGCTTTATCTGTCCTGTAAAGGGTGTGACCAACTGTAACACGTTTCTGCCATAGCTAAGGACTGAGCATGTGCAGAACATATAATGGTCGTTGACCAAACTGTGTGATACTAGAATGCTGTGAAGTAAAGCACAAACCATAGGTTATTTAGGTAAATTTCCCAGCACCCGTATCAAAATGAGAGGTAAGACACAGATTAGTGGTGTCAAGGTGTTCTGCCTTCTGGTTCAGTGTTGTTCTGTGGCTTTAGTTGTCCTTTAAGTCACTGGTGGAGCTTTGCTATTTTTCCACTGTCTCTCTCATGTTTCAATTACTTATCTTTACATAGTAACATAGTAACATAGTAATTAAGGTTGAATAAAGACATTCGTCCATCAAGTCCAACCTATTCCCTTTTTTTTTTTTTTAACCCTACCTAACAGTTGATCCAGAGGAAGGGCCAAAAAAAACCCAGCTAAAAAAGGGGGGAAAAAATCCTTCCTGACTCAAACGGCAATCGGAAAGTATCCCTGGATCAACCAGATCATATGCATTAATACCAGTAATTCTCAATATTTTTTAGTTTTAGAAACTTATCCAGGCCTTTTTTAAAGTTATTCAATGGAACTTGCCATTACCACCTCTGCTGGAAGACAGTTCCACAGTTTCACCGTTCTCACTGTAAAGAAACCTCTCCTAACTTGAAGATGAAACTTCTTTCTTCCAACTTAAAGGATGTCCACGAGTCCTCTGATTGACCTATTAGTGAACAATGCACCAGAGAGTTCACTGTATGGGCCATTAATATATTTGTATGAGGTTATCATGTCCCCACGCAACCGCCGTTTCCAATGTAAACAGCCCTAACTTGTCTAATCTGCTGCATATTCAAGCCCCTCCCTTCCCCTTATAATTTAGTTGCCCTTCTCTGAACTGCCTCAATTTCCAAGATGTCCCTTTTGTATATGGGATTCCAAAACTGCACCGCATATTCCAAATGTGGCCTTACCAGTGCCTTGTAAAGAGGGAGAATAATATTTTTCTCTTTGATTCCATTCCCCTCTTATACAAGACAATATCTTGCTAGCTCTAGCTGTTGCTACCTGGCATTGTTGCTACAGCTAAGTCTGTATATACCAGAACCCCCAAATCTTTTTCCATTTCAGATGCACTTAACACAGAGTTATTTATGGTGTAGGGGGCACAGGGATTATTAAATCCAAATGCATCACCTTACATTTATCAACATTGAATCTCATCTGCCATTCTGCTGCCCATTTTGATAATCTATCTAGGTCTGTTTGCAGCAATTGCACATCATTTGAAGTTTCCAAAGCTCTGCATAGTTTAGTGTCATCAGCAAACACAGAGACCTTGCTCTCAATGCCCCCTTCTAAGTCATTTATAAACAGATTAAACAGAAGCGGCCCCAGTACAGAACCCTGAGGAACTCCGCTTAGAACTTTAGCCCACATAGATGTATTGTAAAATATTGCTTAGACCTGTAGGCTACTCACAGGCAGGGTAAAATTTTAATTCTATTGATGAGAAAAAGACAAAAAATATAAAGCACCTGAAATGTTTGAAATAACATGGAATCTAACCATCCTATCCAGCTTTAGGATCATTTAGCCGAGCATTCAAATCCTAGTGCACAGGGGATTATACCTAATGCCTAAAATAATAATACAGAATTAAACTGTAAAGGCCCCAAGGAACTGACTGTCTTATATAAAACAAGAACCCACTGATCTCTCACTATTCTCTTGTAACCAGCTCACATTCAGGAAATGATCTACAAAAAACATGCAAGGTAAATAAATATGGAAAGATATAGCCAGTTTATAGATAAACACCATTTTGTCCTCATTGTGGATTTAAAATTAATAATATTATATGCAATGACATTGGGTGGGTAACTTCATGTAAGGCCAGGAATGGAATGTACATAAAATTATAATTACATGGACATCCACAGAATTATTTTTGATGGTAGTAAAACAAACAGAAATAAATCCACACAATAGTAGTAAAAGGCCATCCGGTCTCACATTGTGCTTTTGGATACAGTACATGGGACATTAGCACATTGTGTTTATTGATTTTTATTAAAAAGGAACATTCCGGTTCAGTATTATTTCTATTATTAGTTTTTATTATTAATTACCCATTTACTACTGCGTGTGGATTTATTGTCTGGATATGGTATTCACCTTGCAATGTATAGGACCTATCTTGTTGGTAGTAAGGGTTGTTTGCTACAGATACCATTTGCTTTTATAAACAAACAGAAATAAACCTACAATAATTTCTTTCTTTGGTCCCCAATTAGCCACATATCATGAACATTTGTGACTGCTGTCACAGAATAGTCTTTATAGCAGAACACAAATATTTTCTCTTCCTTTAGCATTGAAGATATGGGGGATTGGGATCATATCATTATGTAATTCACAAATTTGTAGGGCTAAAAGTTTTTATTTGTCATGATTAGAGATGTTCGAAACTGTTGAGTTTCGTTTAGTTTTCGAATCTTCAAAATTTTCGGAAATTTCGAAAGTTCGAGTTTTGATTTTCAAAATCGTCTACTTTTGATTTTTGATTTTCAAAATTGTCTACTTTCGATTTCGATAATCATCTACTTTCGATAATCATCTACTTTCGATAATCATCTACTTTCGATTTCGAAAATCATCTACTTTCGATTTCGATAATCATCTACTTTCGATAATCATCTACTTTCGATTTCGAAAATCATCTACTTTCGATTTTGATAATTACTGAATTTTCAACTCGGAAAATTCGGGTTTTGGTAAATTTTTGGAGTTCCGAAAGATTTGAAAGATTCGATTCAAAACTGGGTTCTATTAGATCCAACAGTACATCTCTAGTCATGATGTTGACTAGCCAGTAGTTTTTTTAGGTAGCAAATCCATTAGCAGAGGCTAGGCACAAAGCACCTAATGGCAAAGCAACCTAGACACTGTGTGTCATTAGTTCCTTAAACAATGTTTTTAATATTTTCTTGGTGCCTGCAAAATCACAGTAATAACTTTTCAACCAAGCCCTTAAAGAGGGAAGCCAGGGAATGCTGGGAGTTTTCAAACTTCTGGGGGTACACTGTTTAAAAAAACTCTGGTCTAGGTTATATGCTATACAGATCTTATGGTAGTTAATTTGGAAAATTTCTCTCTGCATTTTCTGCACTTTATGCAGAGGTTTGAATATGTGATGAGGTCCTGCATATACAAATCATCTTAACAATCACTTAACAATACAATTGTTATAATATGGGCCATTCCTGCAAACATTCTTCTTCTCCTGAGAGGTCCACTTCTTCAGCAAAAGTCAAGTGATATGTTTCTGCTCTCTTGTAAATCCTGTATTTAATAAAAAATATCCGTCCTTATACATCAGGCTCAGTAACACATAATATCTATATTTTTCTGAATATAAAACAAAACTCATCATGACACCTACATATCAGGGAAATCTATCTGAATTCATAATCCAGGGTCTTTCTGATACTCCCGAGCTCCAGCTTCTTCAGTTTGTTCTGTTCCTTATAATCTATCTTTTCATTATAATTGGAAATACCTTGATTTTTCTCATCATTTTGTTCAATTCTGACTTACACACACCTATGTACAAATTCCTCCAGAATCTCTCAGTCCTAGACATCTCTTCAACCTCTAATATTTTACCTGCTTTGCTACATCGTCTTTTCACACAAGAGAACAAGATTTCATTTTCAGGTTGTATGACTCAAATGTATCTTTATTTGTCCTTTGCATGCAATGAATACTTTCTGCTGACAGCCATGTCATATGATCGGTACGTTGCTATTTGTGATCCACTTCATTACATTATCCGTATGAGAGACAAGCATTGTGCTTGGCTGATATCTGCATCATACTGTGTTGGGTTTCTTTGCTCTGCTGGCCATGTTGTTCAAATATCTAAATTATCATATTGTAATTCCCACATAATCAACCATTTTTTCTGTGATCTGATCCCATTGCTAAAACTTTCTTGCAGTGACACCTTTAATGTAGAGATTTTAACTTATGTTATTGGGACATTATTGACCTTTAATTCCTTTCTACTTACTCTGATCTCGTACATTTATATCATCTCTACCATCCTGAAAATTCAGTCAACACATGGACGTCAAAAGGCATTTTCTACCTGTGCCTCGCACCTGACCTGTGTTATAATTCTTTATATGACCCTATTTTGTCTGTATGTGAAACCCACTACAAGCTATTCACTGGATAGGGACAAGTTGTTTTCCCTTCTGTACATTGTTCTGGTCCCTCTGCTAAATCCTCTTATTTACACTATGAAAAATAAAGTGTTTCTAATTGCCTTTAATAGATTAAGACAAATGATAAGAGCTTTCTTATTCCCTGGTAGAAGACTCCATATCTAAATACAACATGAACAATCTCCTGCTGAGTTTTTTTTATATACAAATTAATAATTAGACAAATGCATTTCCCACAGAACTTTATTGGAATATCATTTTACTTCTTCTGCTATTTACTGTCACTATTTACCAACCAGTGTTGTAAAATATAATATCCCTTTAATTAACAATAAAACCTGCTTTAAAAACAATTAATACAGTTATTCCATCAAGTCATATGTAGCTAAGCCTCAGTTAATTATTCTTTCAATTTCTGTGACTATATACACTGTAAAGTAAACAATAAAACTCTTAAACATATATAAATATATAACAAGTACTGTAAGTAAGTTAATCTATTGCCTATTCTTGAGTTCAAATTAAAATAACCTAGAGACCAATGGCTCCTTTTCTTTTAACAGGAAGAGGTAATCCAAAGTTTAAAGGGGATTCCAATGTTTAAAACTTGAAAGGGAAAGTTTAAGTATAAATATGACTTGAAAGTTGCATTTTGTAAGGAAATGTGTGTGTCTGTGATGCAGATTTTATAACTCAATAATGGCAATAATGCTGACATTGTTGTGTTTTTTTAGTTACTCTTTAAGTATAGTTGCCATGGGAATGGAATGATAGGTCAGGAGGTGTGTGTTGAAGGGCTAAAATAGTATCTTTTTTGATGATTGGTTAAAATTTGTTTTTTTACTATACTTACCCTTTATATATAGCTGCAACATGAATGTATGGGTAGGTCTGTTGGTGTGTGTACCTGTGTCAGGGTGGGAGGTAAAAACAACCCTTTTTGAATATACAGTAGTTACCCTTTTAATATGGATACACTGCTACAATTGGAATGGAGGGGTGAGTCAGTTGGTGTTTGTACCTGCGTCAGGTTGGGGAGTTAAAAATTAATGTTTTTTTTTTTAATGTTTTCAAAATTTGTTTTTGGCTCTGGTTACTCTTTAAATATAACAGCCACGTGAATGAACAGGTCAGCTGGTGTGTGAACCTGTGTCAGGTTGGGGGTAAAAAAAACTTTTTTGAGGATTTGTCAAAATTGTTTTTTTTTTTACTATACTTACCCTTTAAGTATGGCTGCCATGTGAATGGAGGGGTAGGTTAGTAGGTGTGTGTACCTGTGTCAGGTTGCGGTATGTATTTTTGTGTTTAAACCATAAAACTACCTTTTTTTTGATGATCGATCGAAATTAAATTTTTGGCTATAGTTACCCTTTGAGTATGGCTGCCAAAGGAATGGAAGAGGTGGGGGGGTATGTGTTTTTGTGTTTATGGTGACCATAAAACTAACTTTTTTAAAAGATCAAAATATATATTTTTTTTACTATAGTTACACTTTAAGTATTGCTGCCACGGGAATGGAAGTGTAGGTCAGTAGGTTGGTGTAGCTGTGTCAGTTTAGGGGTGGTTATATCAGTGTTTGCATTTATGACCATAAAACTGTTTTAATCATATAACCCTGGAACCTCAAATTTTCCACATTTGAGGATTTTTCCCATTATAGTCTATGGAGAGGAAAACCTCTGAAATTTGCAGATAACGCTTCCTTAGCTAGAAGATAGAAGAAAAAGAAGAAAGAAAGATTCAGTCTGCCACATGCGCTGCTGGCTGCAGCCACTGTTACTTTGACAACAGTAATCTGTCCTGGCAGGGCTCTCACACAAAGCATATGCTCAGTTGGGACACATGTATTATATGTATCCAGACAAAATGGTATTAACCTGCAGATCTGAACACAGATCCAGGCAATCCTGCCACAATGTGCAAGTCAACCTGAACAGCTCCATTGGACATAACAAAAGAAGAAACGGCACTGCATCAACCAGGAAAAGAACAAGAGAACTCCGGATACAACATGAATGAATGAAATCACAGCTTTATTAACAATACGCCTGACGCGTTTCAGACCTCCCGGTCCTTAATCATAGGCCATTGGACATCCTGAGACCCTATACAGGATCTAGAATAACATGCTAGGTTCATACCTATTGGTAATTACCACAGCAAGTTCCAGATTTACAGTCACTATGGGGTTAGGAAACAGGATTCTGATTAGCTTGACAAATTATGGAAAGGTTTGGATAAAGGAGCTAAAAGCTCCCCAAAGGGTATAAAATGAAGTAGAGCCTTCTTATAACTGAAGGTACCTGACAGACTCATGTTTAAAGTGCAAGTCCAGCCCTAAAATGAAAACTTACATACAGGTAAATCAGCCCCCAAAACCCTAAACGGTAATAGTTTGAAATGTGAAATATATAAATCTAACCTGAAATCCTGCACAATGTCCTGTTTCCCGTTTCTGCTTCCAGGTTCTTCCAGTTAGTAACTGTCAGTTATGGATTCGACAGTTGACATCACAGCCAATGACTGAATGTTAATCCCCTATCTGGTTAGCTTGACAAAGGACCTGGGATATCCGAAACGTTGCATACCTAGTTCTGTGAAATTTAGCCATTGATAGTGGAAGAAAATGTAATTGGATTTTAAACTAATTTGAAATAAATGATATGTTTTATGCTCATTTGGAATTTTCTTAATCCCCTATCTGCCTCTTCTGAGCATGCCCAGGCTCAGTACAGGCTCAGTACAGGTTTCTAAATTGCTCAGTTTCCACGAGGCATCCAGAAGCATAGCAGGCATACAGTAATGAATTCATAGGACAAACTATGATATATCAACATGAGGCCGTTCTTTCTAAAAGATGTTCTTATGAGGGTGGAGTTGTCCTTTAATATATTAATATTGGGGTAAAAACTGCCCATTTTCTCTAAGAATGCTGGGTAGTTTCAGAGACATGCAAAGTAATTTAATCATAAACAGACACTTCCTGTCTAGCAAATTGTCTCATTACTTTCTATGGAGAAGGGAGGGGGAGTAAACTTAGCTGGCTTGCTCCAATGGACATACCCCACACCTGATTGGCTTCTCTCCCAGAGTATGCACCATGTAAGGGAAAATGAGGAGATAAAAATAACTGTCATTGGTAAATTTGGGACATGTGGCTGGATTGTTTCCACAGATTTGAAAAATTCGGAAAATTTGAAAATCCTCAAACATTCGATAAGTATCAAAAAAAGTTCGAAAAGTTTGTTTGAACTAGTAAAATCTGATTAAACTCTGGATTACTTAAGTGTCCTTTTATCTATTTTATATACAGTTAAAGGAATAGTTAACTGCAAAAGTGAATTATTCCTTTAATGCATTGATTGTAGACCAGGGGGTTAAGGAGCTATGTCTTACCTCCTGTTCTTCAATCAGTTTTTGTAGAGCCAAGAACGAAGACAGAACAAACTAACCTTTCATTCAATCCTCCGCTATCACTATTCCCCATCGCTTCCTGGTTCTGTTTATTTATAGTGTCCATTATCGCACATGCGTGCTATGATTTAACAGAACCAAGGGGCATATTTATAAACAATTGCTATTTTCGCCATTTCGCTATCGCAGGACATCGCAATGATAAATAGCGCTATTTTCACCTTAGTATCGCAAAGTATCGCTGCGCCATGTGTGGCGATAGTTTTCACCTTATTCATTGCGTTAAGTGTGGTATCACTGCGAATAGAAAGATTGCTCTCTAGTGTAATTTCAGAGCTATTATTGTCACTTTTTTTATTTAAAGCCATTTATAAATAGAGATGTTCGAAACTGCTAAAAAAAATGTGAAAGTTTCTATCAATTTTAAGGATGAAATAGTAATAGTAGGTTACTGTAAAGGACACAGGGACCTGGGGAATGGTCTGGGGAACCTGGAAATAGAACCAAAACTTATTTTAAAACTATCTTTCCTCTTGATCAGACTGTTTTCCAGCTTCCACATTCTATTTTCAAGGGTTACCGAAACTGAGCGCTACTTTCGAGGATTACTAATATTACAAATTTGAGGGTTACCGATATAACAAACTTTTTCTATTAATTTTCATTTTCGATAATCATCTACTTTCAATTTTGATAATTATCGAATTTTCGATAAAAATTATAACTCGGAAAATTCTGGTCGTCGGGACTTCAAAACACTTGGGGGCATATTTATAAAGCCTTGTTAAGTTTTCGCGGCCGTTTTCCCTGACCTTTCCGCATAAATCGCGTTTAACGTGATTTATAATTGTCGGGAAACGGCCGCGAAAAGTTAACGAAGCATTAACTCTTCGTGCCGATACCCACCCGTTACTGCCGCTTCTATTTATAAATAGAATATTTGCTTCAAGGTGGCGAAAGTGGCCGATACAAGCCGCCCTGTGGCGGAGATGGTTGCACCCACCCAGGGAGGCACGCCCACCATCCACGGTGACCTCCTTCCCGGCATCCCCTCCCAACCAGGATCGCCGGGAAGGGTTTTTAAGTCCCTTCGTGGCAATACTGGACTATTACTGCGCTATTACCGTGGCCACGATGTGCGGCTGTAATTTTTTTGCGTTATTTTTGTTTTTTTATAAATATGCCCCTTGGATTCAATTCAAAACTGGGTTCTAGTAGAACCCACAGTTCATCTCTATTTATAAATAGGTGAAATTTTGCCTTTTTGCCCCTTTTCTCCCTTTTGTTGCATTTTTTGCAGTTTTACCAGAATTTTCACCAAACATCATTACTTACTGGAATGTTCCATTACATGACTATTTCTTACCCAGCGCTATGGTATGTTCCCATATTAATGGAACTGGTTTTATAATTAGCTGCAGTTTGCTGAAAATAATAATGTGTCTTATTAATAAAATAGAGAAAATTCGCTTTTGAGTTTTACACTATTTATTACATCTTTGGCTGTAACTCATACATTTTATAAAACAGTTGCTATAAAAAACATTGGCTAGAAAATATCAGCCAAAACCAGCTTAAAAGATTACAACTGTACAGAGAAATTTGGAGAAAAGGGATATGAGTAAAGCAAACTAAAGACAATTCAGGAAGAAATAAAAATATTGACACAGAATCTCAAAAAACACAACAGACAAATCCACAATTACAATTCAACACTGGGTTTAATAGAAACAGCAATACAATAATAAGAATATTGAAAAAACATTGGCATCTCCTCAGACAAGATAAACACCTGAATCCTATTTTACCCCCCGCAACAACTATTATCCACAAAGGAAGAAAATATATTAAAGAATTGGTAGCACCTAGCGATCTGGAACAGAAAAATAAAAAAATCAACACAAATCTTAGATATAAAAAGGTTTCTTTGGTTGTGGAGAATGCATAGCCTGCAAAACAACATCTAAGCAAAAAACACAGCACAAAAGAATTTTTAAAATTCATCACTTTATAACCCGTAATCCTGTGAATGTAATATACCTAATTGAGCGCACCCGTGGCAAACAATTCATAGGCAGAACAGCTCTGAAATTGAAAATAAGGTTAAGAGAACACCTCTATAGTATTAGGAAACATTTCAACGAATTTCAAACATTTTAAGGCGAGAAAATTTGAATTTCATGGTATTGATAAATACCGAACAGGAGACGTGCAATCTGGACTGTCTAGAAACTAAACAAAGTAGAAATACAAATTGGACACAATTGTACCAAATGGAATTGTCAAAGATGTAGATCTATGGAGCTTCTTAAAAAATAATATGGTGAAAAATGTGGTTTTATATATACTGTATGTGTACATACTCATTTTTAATCTATATATTTTAACATCTATATGCATTTTAGATTACAAATATTTATTTTTATTCCTATATTTATATTTAGAATAAATATAAATGTTTGTAGATATCCATGTTGATTTTTAGACTGAACAGTTTTTTTGAACAATAGTAGATTTATAGTGTAATGAGGCTAATTCCAGTTTAAACCACTACCAAATATAGATATAAATATAAGTAACCATATAAATAAATGTAAGATCCCTTAACTGATGTCTAACAAAGGTAGGAAGAAAGAAATAGGGTGGATAGACCCTAAGAATACAAAAAACTTTTTTATCCACACTAGAAAAGTAAATACCAAAATGGCAGTGGAACTCAAAATCGCTGTGAATGGAATGCATGATGTCATTACATTGTGCATACCACCCGGAAATGGCACAGACTTGTTTAAGGTTTATTTAAAGAAAGTAAAAAGCAACAGAACTTTTGAAAAAGCTGCTTTAAAGCTGTTGAAACGCGTTGAGTATAGAGAGCTAATATAAACTTAAAACCCAGTCTTGGTTCCCAGAGGATAGGTACCTGTAATATCGCACTTTGCACTTTAAAACCCCTAACCTAATACTCCGAAATGATTGGATGTCTGAATGGGATGTTTATACTGACTTGCCATACATGTGCAATTACTCCAGAACTGTCTACTTATTGAAGGCAATTCATTTTAGGTACCAATCACAGCAAAAGTGGGAAGTCAGGTTTTCTAGATGACATGAAACACACAAGTCTACAGCCTACAGTGGAGCCTCAGCCTACTTCTCTTCATGCAACAACAAAAAAGAAGGCACCAAATGCACTGAGACTGATATTACATAGTAATGTAAGTTTAATAATTACATATGTCTAAATGTCCTGTTCAGAGATACATCACTGAACAGGAAACCTCCTAATAGAGAAATATTCTACACACTGCACTACCCTATGGGCCTTTAGCACTTCTGCATTACCTAAGTACTGATGTTTACCACATAAAATAAAATAAATCTCGTGCTGCGGGACCCCTTAAGCCCCAAAAGGCACTTGTCAGTAATACAAGGGACCTTCCAAGGGTCACAAGGGCACTTATAAGGACCTTGCATGTCCGGCCGTGGGACTTTCAGTTCCACTTAATCCTCAAACTGCTGAATTCAGAAATCCTCGAATGTTCGGAAATCCTCGAACGTGTAAGGATTTTCTAACATTTTTGAGCAGGATTCAGAAAAAAATGATACTTTTAATATATAAAAAGAATACTTAGCTGCAATGTCAACGGGGTATATAGGAGGAGAGAAAGGTGTATGAGAGAAATTCTGCGTTCGTGGGGTGCTTTTAATATTTCTGATAAAAGGGAGGAGGGTGTCAATGGTTCCAGGATTTGCAGAGAAATTGATGGACATTTGTTTTTTTAAAGTTGATTTTTAAATGAAATCAAAAATTCTCTGGGAGGGAGAATTATGTATTCCTACCTCACAATATTATTTGTAGTAAATTCAGTAAAGTTCTCAAGATACTGTAGCAGTTAATTCATAGGAGCATGTGCACTTATTTTAGAGATGGTGGACTACCTAAGTGGAGGACAGTCACCGGGAGAGTAACAGATGCAATTGTCAGAGCACGGGGTAGAAGTGCTCTTTTTTAACTCCAATTAAAATGTAAAATTAAGAGTTAATGCTCTCAACTTCTTCCATTTCCAAGATGTCCCTTTTGTATATGGGATTCCAAAACTGCACTGCATATTCCAAATGAGGCCTTACCTGACCAATTTTTTTTTAACAGAGATTCACTTATTTATGGTGTAGGTGGCGCCAGGATTATTAAATCCCAAATGCATCACCTTACATTTATCTACATTGAATCCCATCTGCCATTCTGCTGCCCATTTTGATAATCTATCTAGGTCAGCTTGCAGCACTTGCACATCATTGGAAGTTTCCAAAGCTCTGCATAGTTTAGTGTCACCAGCAAACACAGAGACCTTGCTCTCAATGACCCCTTCTAAGTCATTTATAAACAGATTAAACAGAAGTTTCTCTTCTACAGAAGCCTGAGACATCCCATTTAGAACTCTAGAAAACATAGACAAGGCTCCATTGACAACCACTCTCTGTATGGGACCTATCAACCAATTCTCTATCCTTGTACAAATGTGGTTTTCAAGGCCATAATACCGTATTTTATACATACAAACACAGGATTGTTTGTTTGTAATGTATGCCAGTGTGCAGATAATATGATATTGTATTGGCCAAGGAATGTGCATTGATTATCTTTTCTATGTTTGTATAAATGTTTGACCAGATCAGTAGCACTTCCGCTAAATATAGTTGTAAATTAGCCTAAGGAGTGCTTCCACAATGTTTCTACATAGTAACATAGTAATTAAGGTTGAATAAAAACTGTGTGAAAGGTTTCTGCTTCCTCCTTGTCCTCTGAGAGGACAGTGGCATGTGTAGGGGGCCCTTTCCCCCTCCCTCCATCCCTCAGGAGCCCTCTTTGCTGCCAGGTGGCCTCCTAACATATTGTAGGGCACCCTAGCCCACACCAAACCACTAAGTTCATTTGTTAAAAAAGCTGCAGAACTCTACTTACAATCCCTTGTTCTGTATTGCAGCAGCCGCATCTCTGATTGGCTGCCTCTCAGCCAATCAGAGATGGCGCTGCCGGTCCTGCCCCCTGCTTGCAGTTCCGGCAAGCAGAGTGCTGAGATCAGAGCGCCAGGGGATCAAAGGATTGTAAGTAGAGTTCTGTACCGTTTTTTAACAAACAAACCAAGCTGTTTGGGGTCGGCTGGGTCCCCTACAATATGTTAATAGTTTATTTGGCAGGTGGACATGCCCTTTAATCATATGCATATGCTGTAGGTTTGTTTGACAGTTTCATTTGCAGTAATAATGCACATCTAGCTGCAATATTTTAATTCCTACTTTCTTTAAATGACATGTAAAGTCTTTATTTTTCAGAGTGTAAATAAAAGGGTTTAACATAGGAACAAAGGCAACGTAGAGCAAAGCAAAGAAGGAATCCAACCCTGGATTGTAGGATTTAGTCGGTCTCATGTATGAACAGGTCATGGTCCCATAAAGAATGATAACACAAGTCAGGTGGGAGGTGCAGGTAGAAAAGGCTTTTTGTCTCCCTTGTGTTGACTGAATTTTACATATTGTGTGAATGATAAAAATATAAGAAATAGATGTAAATCCAAATGAGCTGATGCACATTATTACCCCAGTAATATAAGTCATGATCTCTATGGTGGAAGTATCACTGCAGGTGATCTTAAGCACTGGAATAAGATCACAAAAGAAATGGTCAATGTGATGAGATGAACAAAATGACAAGTTAGTAATCAGAATAGAATGTGCCACAGGGTCAAGAAAACCAACAACCCAGGCAACAGTTATTAGCCTAGCACAGTGTTTACGGCTTATGAGTACAGTATAATGAAATGGGTGACAAATTGCCACATAGCGATCATAGGCCATGACGGTAAGAAGTAAACATTCAGTGCAAGCCAAAGACAAGAAGAAATATAACTGAGTTATACAGCCTGTAAACGATATGGTCTTCTGCTGGGTGTAGACCATGTGTAATAACTTAGGGAAGGTGGTGGAGATATAAGAAATATCCAAGAATGAAAGGTTTCCCAGGAACATGTACATGGGGGTGTGTAGCTTGGGACTAAGGGATATAGTAGTAAAAACTGTTGTATTTCCCAATATAATGATGAGATAGATGAGTAGAAAGAGGATAAAAAGAGGCAACTGGATATTTGTATTTTCTGAAAAGCATTGTATTGTAAAAGTCAATAATGTTGATTGATTTCCCAATGGTAAAGTATAAATTATCATTTCTGAAAAAGAAAAAATTGTTTAACCAAATACATATATCACTTCAACCAACTAATTGGAGCTTCCCTATTGTACATCCAACAAAATGTTGTGTTAGATTTTAAAGGATAAGTAAACTCCAAAAACAAAAAGTTTAAATAGAAGCTGTGTCCTTAACTAACCTTTTCCCTATTTTTTTAGGTCTCTTCAGAGCCTACCTGTTCCCTTGTAAAGTGCTGGCCATCTTGGAATATGTGTGCAGTCGGCTCCGTGCACGCGCTGACATCACGTTGCGCTCGTCAAGACGTCACTTTTGACGTCCAGAATGACACTTTCGATTTTCGATAAAAAACGAAAATTCGAAAAACCCAAATTCAAAAATCCAGGTTCTGTGAAATTCATGAGTTCCGAAAGTTTCGTCGGGATTTCAAAACCCTCGGATTCGATATGAAACTGGGTTCTATTAGAACCCACATTAAAGTTCTGTTCTACATGTGTATATATTTTGTGTAGTTTAATATCTCTATTATTTAATGCTAGTTTTGTTATTTGTTTATCTTGTATTTTGTTTTGCCCTATAATGGTTTAAATAAGTATTGGGTTATTAGGGAGGCGTGTCTCCTTTCCCTTTTAAAAGGAAGTTGTGTCATGTACAAATGTTTTTTTTAGGGTCCTCCGTTTAAACGTTTGTCGCCTATGTGGCACAGTATAAAAAGCTTTAGCAAAATCCAAGTATAGAAGAAGTACCGGTACATCTTCTGCTATGCCAGAATCTGAATTCTTACTTCTTCATTAAAAACAAGTACATTTGTCTGACACAATCTGCTCAGCTATTTCTCATAAATCTATGCTGACTACTACTAATAAGATCTGTTCTGGAGACAAAGTCAAGGATATGATCCTGTAACAAAGTTTCCAGCACCCTCCCTACCACTGATGTTAAACTTACAAGTCTATAGTTACCAGGCTGGGAATGACTGCCTTTTTGAATATTGGTAGGCTGTTTTCTAATCCAGCGGCACATCACATCAGACAAAAGTGTATCTGAAATGATAAGTGAATCTGAAAATATAAGTATATGGCCAGATTGGTCTAGGGTAAAATTCTTTATTTTTTGGGTCAACTAAAAATATTTTTAAGGAAAAGTTCAGAAGAAAAAAAAAAATTTTTTAATGGTTTATTTATATTACAAAATGCAAATTTTATACCCTTTGCTATGCCCTCCTGAGGTCATCCCCCGAAACGGTGAGCTGCTACTGTATTTTAGGTTTGATGATCCTTTTTCTTCCCATACTTCCTTGTAATGGTCCTAACAGTCATTTTCTTCACGATTAGCTGTTTGTTCATTCAAATATGCTCAGATTACTACTGAACAACTGATCACTTGGTGGGTTGGTTCACATGGAAAGAGTAATGAACACTGCTGTCAGGTGATCCTTCATATTGATGAACAGAGATATTGTTGTATGGGCAGATTAATATTGATGGTTTGCAGTTACTGTCAAATATTTTGTGTTGACAACATAATCTTATTTCTGATTTTGATAAAAAAAAATGTATTAGAAGACAAAATAATTCAGGAAGGCAGATATATTGTTAAAGTCCTCTCTGTGACACTTTCTAGGGTGTTACACGTTTGTGTATTGCCTGTTCAGTGCAGGATTCTGTAAAATCTCTTCATTACTACAATCCGTGTGGAGCAACAAGGAGACCCTCTGCGGACAAGCATTCAAGAGATACATTTATTGCTTCCTCAAGTCAAGTAGTACTAAGTATCACAGGGTACAGCACATTTTATCTTCAACTATGGAAGATACTGAATATAGCTGAATGAAGAAGCAGCTAACCAAGTTGATCAGGAAGAAAGCACAAATCAACATTGCCATCTTTTCCCCCCATAAGCTTTAATAATGTGCTGTACCATGCTTATGAAGGTTCTCATTCATCCAGGTCATGGTATATCTGTTATACCAATTAGATCAACTGGACTTGAAATGTAGTTCTTGAAGACGTTTCGCTAGTCATCCGACTGGCTTTCTCAATTCAGAATGCAGTATTAAGTGCTGTACCGTTTGTTATTTAGTACTGCTTGACCTAAGGAAGAGAGAAGTTTATCTCTCGAAAGCTTGTCTGTCTGCTTCATTATTAACAATAATTGGGGGGGGAGGATTAAAATTAATTTGTCATTCAAGCAAATTTTGTTATCACCCAGATGCTCTAGTGAACTTACCTGATCACTTCTAGATTGAATGGTCCGGGTGAGTGATGAGTTTTGCACAGACACTCTTTCTGCCTTCGCCTTCCAGTAAACAAAAGTAGGAGCTAAATCATGGAAAAGTTTCCTCCAATTTATAATTGAGTTAAATTATTTAAATGTTTCATTGATTCCTTTTTTTACTTGTACAGATCCATCATCTCTACCATCCGAGCTATGTGGCCAAAACAGATCTTGGAGACTCCAACTTATATATTTTCTACTCTAGTCTGTGCAGATCTTTTGTAGTATCTCCTTACTCTGGGGAGTCATTTTTAATGATATTCCATATTTGTAGTTTGTAGTTTCCTAATTGTTTCTTTGAAGTTTAATTAAATACGCAATGCATTTAAGTTTTATAGAATACAATCAAAAAGAATATTTAAACATTCTTAATACTGTAATACATCTTTGGGCTTTATATTTTTTTTCCTTTTCTATACTTTTAGTTTGATTTAGGGCAGAGCGTCTATAACATTCAGTGTTATAAAACATTCATTATTTCTAATTTATTATATTTGTGTTACATTGAGGCACAAAGGTCTTTGCCTTATGTTACTTCTCGTGTGCTCCATTCATGCACCAATGCATATTTAGCATGTTTTGTACCAAGGTTATAATGTATAATTTTCAAAATTTGAATATGAAAAGAAATAATTTGAAAATGCCATTAAGCAGATTTTTTGGGGTGTTGGGGTTGAGTGTTATCCTATTTACTATCCAGACCCTGCAACTACTCCCATAACCTTAACCTTTTAAGTTCCAGAGGTGTGCCGCCAAGAGCAACATTTTGCCTCATTAGAGTGGCACCCCTATGGAACTTCAATGAGGGGCCACCTCAAGGTCCTGAGTGGACTAAGTTTGAATTCACCCTTGGACACATCTGCAAGTGTGTTTGTATGTTCTCCCCATGAGTTTCCTCCAGTTTCCCCCACAATCATAAAGACATACTGATAGGTTGTATGTGTCAAATAAATGTGCTTAGATTGTAAGCTCTTCAAGACAGGGCCTGATGTGAATGTATACATGTGATTGTAAAGCGCTACGGAAGATGTTGGCGCTACAATATTAATAATAATAATTATATCTACAAGTCTGTCACCAGTTTAGCTTAAACACATTCTTCATTGGTTATCATCACTCACAATCAGAAAATAACATAGCTTACTGTATGTAGCTCTGATCCTCTCCACCAATCTGAGATACATCGTCCAACTGTATCAGAATAACACGTATCCAAGAGGAATTACGGAGGTGCCTTGCTGAGTCACAGTAAAGTAGAGCTAAACAAATAACGATCTGTGTGACTTTAACCTGTAGTTTGTGGTGGCCACATGAGTAGCAAAAGAAACAATTGTGTAGCCGCGTTAGTGAGTGATATAGGATCACTCCCCAAGTCCCCTAAAAAGACATATTTATAATGCAGGGTAGTAATGGACCCAATCCAAACAGAGTTTTCTGAACTCACAGACTTATTTTCTATAATTATAAAATCTGTAACTCTGGAATGTAATGTTTGAATTCAGTAACCTTTGAATGTAGCAGTCAGTAAACCGCGAATGTAGCATTCGATTTCGGTAACCCTTGGATGTAGTGGTCGGTAACCCTTGGATGTAGTGGTCAGTAACCCTTGGATGTAGTGGTCGGTAACCCTTGGATGTAGTGGTCGGTAACCCTTGGATGTAGTGGTCGGTAACCCTCGAATGTAGCGGTCAATTTCGGTAACCTTCGAGTGTATTGGTCAATTTCGGTAACCCTCAAATGTGTTGTTCGGTAACCTTCAAAAGTAGCATGCGGAAACCCGACAGTTGCCCGATTGTGGGGAAAGAAGTGTTTAGACGAGTGATAGTGATAGTGACATGTTCCCTAGACCATTTCCCAGGTGCCACAGCCATTTACAGTAAGTTACCATTGTTATTTTAAAGGGCATGTCAACTCCTAAAACTAAAGTTTAACCCCATACTGGTCCCACTGTTTAGTGCTCAAAATTCCTTACCTTACATCTCTGCTCCAAATGGTTCTCCTGCAGTGTCTGTCCAAAGACCAAGAAAGTGAAGAGTTGGAGCTGTCTGTGCGTCTCTCCCGGTCTCTGCTGCTTCCTTACCCTGAGTAAGGACTGTGACAAGTGCAGGGGAGCCCCCCTCCCTTTGGATCCCTTATGTCTGCTGCATCCCCCTAGCATTAAAACATTTTTACTATGTGCAGTCTATCACATCCCACCCCAAACAGCCAAGTTACATTTGCAAGAAAATCCTCAGAAAGTTACTTACAGACCTTCTTTACCCCAGTGCTCTGCCAGCTTGGCAATCACAGACGTGGCTACCGGTCCCGCCCCTCTCTGCTGTTTCCGGCTAGCAGATAACCAGGAACAGAGTGCCGGGGGATCAAAGGTGTGTAAGTAACATTTTGGGGATTTTTTAACTCAGCGGTTGGGGGTGGGATGAGCTACACATAGTAAAAGCTTTTATTAAGGGGTGGAGAGGTGGAGATACCCTTTTCTGTTATTTCTCTGAAATTTTCGAAATATATCTTTAAACATAACTAGCCTATTTAAGTACCAATATTGTCAGTATTTAAGGGACAGTGTTACAGTGATATATCATTATTGGGTGTTTTTAATATCCTTTTTCTGCTTAAACAATGGTCACTTTTAATTCTTGTAACACAGTAACTGTTTTAAAAGGACACTTTGCACTAGAGACACTTTCACATTTATAATATGTACCTTTAAGATGTGTTTTAAAGAATTATGTGTAATTATTAACCCTGGTTTAGTATAAAGATTTTATGTATGTTACTGGTTTTGAACACTTTGGGGTATATATATATATATATATATATATATATATATATATATTCTCAGTCTCAGAGTTAAATTCAGTTTTTCCCACATATTGTAGGTTACAAAGGTAATGAGATAAATGACGAGCATAGTGGTGTAAGTAATGCAATGTTTAATAGTGAATTTCTCCCCCCTATTTGATTGAAATATCTGTCCCGGGGTCATGGCCTTGCATGATGTACATTTATAACACTTAAAGCACTCACCCTTTTGCGTCAACCAAGTTGGTCGAGGGTGATATGAGTCTACTGGATGTCTTGACCAACATGTCCTTAAGGTTCCGTCCCCTTCTAAAACCCACTGTGGGTTTATGTGGGAGTAGGTTTTTTAGTTTTTCATCCACACATAGAATATTCCAATTCCTAGTAAGGTCTCTTTGCATATTATTGCCCAATGTGGAATAGGCTATACTGCATATGAATGCATTTTCCATTTTTGGAATTTTTAAGTCAGTGTTATCAGTCCTGCTTTTTAGCCAAGCCTTATCCAAGGCCTTGTTTAAGATATTGATGGGATATCCCCTTTGTAGAAACCTTGTTTTAATTTCCTCAATTTGTTTAAGTCTTATATTTGTGTTGGAGTTGTAGCGGATAACACAACAAAATTGTGCAATCGGCAGTGAATTTTTCAGTTTTGCAGGGTGAAAGCTGTTGAAATGAGTGCATTGCGATTAGTGCTTTTCTTATACAATGAGTAACAAAGCTTAGGATATTCTGCCCCTATTAATTATAAGAATCAATGCTTATTTTGCCACACTTACATGTGAACTTGATTGAAGTTGGAAGAGCATTCAATTTATCCACCATCTCTGTGAGTTGTTCCATGGTACCACGCCATATTACAAAGATATCGTCGATGTATCTGTGATAACGTAGAAAATGTTTACCAAACTCATTTAGAATATATTGGTGTTCAAATGTATGCATAAATAAATTGGCTGTGCCATTGTGTTGTAAATAGTAGCCATTTTCAAACTGGAAAAAGTTACGTTTTAATGTTTTTGTTGATAAATCACCAATAAAGTTCCAAAACTTAGGTGGATTATCTCCATACTGTTCCCTTGTTTGCATAATGATATCAATGCCCAAGTCAGGTGGTATGTTGGTATATAGATTAACAGCATCAAGGGTAGCTAACCATATGTTATTTTTATCCTCTGATGGAATGGTGACTTCTTGTATGATTGAGATAAAGTGTGGAGAATCTCGGAGGTAAGTATCCATCTTTGAACGTATGGTAGTAGGATGGTACCTATATATTTGCCCAACGGTTCTAGTAATCTGCCCCTAGTAGATATAATAGGGCATTCTGGGGGGTTAACCAAAATGTTGTGTATCTTTGGTATACCATATAGAATTGGGCAGCGTGGGTGCTTCTGATAGAGAAAATCCATGGTGGATTGATCAATAATATCTAAACAAACTGCTTGTGTCAGTATTTCTAGGATATGTCTCTGTAAGGTGGGGTTTTCCTTAAGTTTGGTGTACGGTATGTATTACCATCATTTAATTGTCCCAACAGATCCTTTTTGTTAAATTGTTTTAGGTAAAAATGCATTTAAGCCTTACTTAAAAGAGTAAGCCTCACGTTGTTATACAACAATATTTTATATAACTCTTCACACAGCACTTTTAAGAGCACTTTATATACCACTTTATATAGAACTTTATAATACAATAGCATTTCGAATAAGCATTTTACTCTGCACTCCACAGTGCACTAGCCCTTTAAATTTGCAGTTATTCACTTTGATGAAGTCACTGATGAAGGCGTGGTTTATGTTTTAAATTGTTTAATCCCATGATACACTGTTGTTATTTGGCTTGAAAAAGGGACCTAAACGTTGCCTGCACCTGATGTTTAAATAAATTATTTGCACTAAACAAGACCTGTGAGTGCACTGGACCACTTCATCTATATACATATCCTAGATATCCCAGTGGCACCCGGGCAGTTAAAGGGATGGAGGAGTGAGTGCCTGTTTCAATTTGTTGAATATATATATATATATAAAAGGTAAGTGTTACAACAGCACTCCACTTGTTGAAGATTATAAGGTTGGTGCAAGCACAGGTGAGGATAACCTGTACTCTTTCAGTAAACATAAAAAAGAAACAAATCTGTGCAGCACTCGTTGAATAATTATTTCTTATAAATCATAATTTTCAGGTAAATGGTAGTTTTTACCTGAAAAAACTTCAGTAGTATCCACTACCTTTCTCAAGCCATATTCTAATATGGCTTGAGGTATATATATATATATATATATATATACTATCCTCGTGGGTCCCGCACTCCAGCAATAATGGTTAAATGCCTCGGTGCTTCCAACAAAGTGAAGATATTGCAATCGTGGAAAGGAGCACCCGTAGGACTTTTTCAAGTAATCTTTTAATGGAGTCACATCATATCGACGCGTTTTGGCAAAAACGTATGCAGTTCTCTTGATATCTTGATCGTGTGACACTTCTGAGTTCCTAGGTCCCTTGGATAACAGCTGAAACATCTAGAAATGTTCCCAAAAACCATTGCACCCAGTTGTTATCTCACTGTCACAGCTACGTACCGAAATGTAACTTCCAGTTTTATTATTGCTGGGTTACATGAAGCCCCTTATAGCTATATGTCACTTTATTATGGGCCTTTATTAATAACATTTTATTTATTAGCACAACATCTTTTTATTACACCATACCATTATTACAGGTAGTTCGGTTAACACATATCATTACAGCTTCTTATGGTTCTCCTGCAGTCCATGTCCAAAGTCCAAGAAACTGAGGAGTAGTGGCTGTCTTCCTGTCCAAAGGTCTCTGCCTCCTGTCTTGCCTCCGTAAGGGGTTCTGGCATGTGCAGGGGAGCCCTCTCCCCCTCCCTCCCTCCAGATCCCATCTGGCTGCCCTGCCTCCTAGCATGAAACCTTTTTATTGTAATGTTCCTCATGCTTGCCCACCCCCAATTGCCATATTAATACTAAAAAAAAAGTTTCCGATTCATACTTACAGCCCTTTGCTCCTGCGCCTATCTTTATCAGCCAATCACAGACTCAGCTGCTGGTCTGGCCTCTCTCTGCTGTTTCTGGTTAGCAGAGAGGGGAGAAGATAGCTGCGGGAGCGAAGGGACTGTAAGTAACTATCGGAAAGTGTTTTTTTTAGTATTAACATGGCGGTTGTTGGTGGGCAAGCCTGAGGAACATTATATTAAAAGTAATTTTTTTGGGTGGACATGCCCTTTAACCTCTACTGAATAAAATATTATGCCACATGCATGGGTGCTACCAAATATTTTACCTCAGATCTTAAATCATAAGGAGCCACAGAGACATGGCCAGCAAATAGTCCCCAATGGAGCTGATGCCTAATCGTCTAACTGGAAACTTGCAATTCTTTTATACATACATGACTAAATCAGGATATAGTTCTTTGTAGTCTTTCACATTTGTATCAGATTTTCTAAAACAAAAACACAATTTGCTGTTAAAAACATTGGAGAGAAAACCCATTATAAGAGAAAAACTTTGAGGACAACTCCACCCTCATAATAACATATTTTAGAAAGAATGGCCTCTTTAAAATATGTTGATATATCCTTCTTTGTCCTTTGAATTAATAACTGTATACCTGCTATGCTTCTGGGTACCTTATGGAAACTGAGCAATTTAGTGACTTTTAGTGAGCTTAAGCATGCTCAGGAGAGGCAGCTAGGGGATTAACATTCAGTCATTGGCTGTGATGTCAAATCCATAACTGACAGTTACTAACTAGAAGAACCAGGAAACAGAAACAGGGGAAAAGGACATTGTGCAGGATTTCAGGTTAGATTTATATATTTCACATTTCAAACTATAACCGTTTAGGGTTTTGGGGTGTGATTTACCTGTATGTAAGTTTTCATTTCAGGGCTGGACTTGCCTTTTAGGGGGGTTGGATACTACAGTTGTCCTTTAAGATACAGAGCTAATTTAACCTTACCTTAATCTGACACTCCCATGATGAGATAGATTTGAATTGAGAAAAAGGGAGATGAAATTAGTGGGTCCCTAATGTTTCCTGGTGGGCCCCTAGTGTTTCCTGGTGGGCCCACTGTGTATCTTCATAGTGCTAGTAATAACTTGTATTTCTTAACAATGCGGTAGATTAATAAGAAAATAATCACAAAAGGGAGCTGGAGATCTTCTGGGAAACCTTGCACAGTAAAACTGGTTCCATTTGACTGATTTCCTGATGTTATTGAGTGAATCATCTTCCCTGGAAAAGATAAGAAATGGCAACTGATCATGGAAATCAAAATGCAGGGTTTCTCAGTACACAAGATATCAACCCAGTCAACAAATTAGAGCTTCTCTACTATATTGACAATGTCAGATCTCATTGTATGTGGGTCAGTGTCTGAGGTGCTTGATTGCAATATTAACAAACATGTGAAGCAAATTTATCTGCTCTTATACTGAGGGGCATGCATTATTTGAGTGAAGGAGACTGCATTTGTGTTCAGTTTTGCAGATTCTGTCGATTTAAGCATTTCTGAGCCGATGGACTGTTTTCCATAACTATCAGACAATGAAAGGGCAAGTCCAGCCCTAAAATGAAAACTTACATACAGGTAAATCACACCCCAAAACCCTAAACGGTAATAGTTTGTAATGTGAAATATATAAGTCTAACCTGAAATCCTGCACAATGTCCTGTTTCCCTGTTTCTGCTTCCTGGTTCTTCCAGTTAGTAACTGTCAGTTATGGATTTGACAGTTGACATCACAGCCAATGACTGAATGTTAATCCCCTATCTGCCTCTTCTGAGCATGCCCAGGCTCATAAGGGATCAGTACAGGTTTCTAAATTGTCAGTTTCCATGAGGCATCCAGAAGCATAGCAGGCATAGAGTAATGAATTCATAGGACAAACTATGATATATCAACATATTTTGAAGAGGCCATTATTTCTAAATGATGTTGTTATAAGGGTGGAGTTGTCCTTTAAACATTTTTGAATTTAAAAACTAAAAATTTTCAAATTTCTAAAAAATTGTATTTTAAAATCGAAAAATTTAAAGAATTTGTAGAAATCTTGAGAATAAAATCAGAAAACCCAAACAGGAAGTGCATGAAGCATGCTTTTTTTTTTTTTTAAAGATTTTGGACATTGATATGTGTTCCATTTCCCAGGTCTCTGAGCCATTTACAGTAAGTTACTTACACCTTAATTTTATATCCTATTGACTTCAATGGGTCCGCTTGTGCATTTTCAGATGTTACCATGAATCTGCAAGCAGAATATATTCAGTGACTTTGGCCATCTCTACTGTGGTATGTGCTCTGAGGATTCATTTACTTTGAGATAGTTACACTATTGAGAAATCTATTGAACAGAGCTGTGCTAACTGATCAGATTAACTTCATTATCCTCCCTGTGTGATTGCAATACACATTTAATCATCCACGCTGCATGTGGTTTAAATATATGCTCCTACAGTACATGTTTTGATGAACTGCTACACAGCCTTGTAATATGTAGATTTCATATGTGTTAGGCTCAATAAGTCTCCTAGATTTTGCTTTCAATCTGCCCCAATCACAAATCTGCAAATCACAGGGAAACAATGAACAAGAAAAACTAAAACTTTAAAGTCGAAACAGACAGATGGTGAGTGGAAAAAAGGGTGTGCATGATGCCCTTAATAAGGTTTTTAACCGGTGGACTATTAAAACAGGTTACTTACCATCATTATTCCCAAAATTTCTTATTTTGCATATTAGAGAAAGCAAATGTTGATTGCATTATCAGATATAATATTCTAATATCCAAGTACAGCTTCAGTCCAATGAATTTTTAAAAAGGTATCAAACAACAATGTAATATTCTTATATCTAAGGATTCAGTACAATGGACTGGTGTATACAATTCTATATCTAATCAGTAGAGCATTCTCAATGCTTACTAAGGATAACTGCCTAAACATTTATTGTAACATGCTTGGAACACAACATTTTGGGCTTGTGTCTTCTTCAGGTTCCTATGTATTTCTGCTAACTGTATACAACTTAACTCATAAAGCATAGGGATCCTAGAGAGATGTACAATAATTCTCCCTTGAATGAGAAAGAAACTCAAATAAAAATGACTTTGTGCTGGAAGATTTTATATTAATTTATTTTTTAATCACGCAAAGTAACTTTTGATCTTACATTTGATGCATTTCTGGTATCATTGTGGCCGATTTTATGTGTCATTTCCTTAAGGAATGTTTAAAATCATTATTCTTCAAGGTATAAATAATAGGGTTTAATATAGGAATCAATATCATGTACAGAAGAGCAAAGAATTTGTCCTGCTCTGGATTAAAAGCTTTTATGGGCTTGTATCCATACAGATGATTGTGCCATAGAAAACACCAACACAAGTCAAGTGAGAGGTGCAGGTAGAAAAACTTTTTGTTCTCCTTGAGACGTTGAGATTTTCGCTATTGCAGTATAATGAAAACATAAGAGGCTGCGTGAGCACCAATGCACCAGATCCAACCAACGCTCCATTAATGTAGATCAAGATTTCCAAGATTGAGGTGTCACTACAAGTGAGTTTTAGGACTGGACTCACATCACAGAAAAAATGGTCAATGTGATTGGATGAACAGTAAGACAAATTTGATATTAATACAGCGAACAAACCCGGGTCCAAAAAGCCGATAATACCAACAACTGCTAATAGTTTCGCACAATGTTTTTGGCTCATAATTAAAGAATAGTGAAGTGGGTGACATATTGCTACATAGCGGTCATAAGCCATTGCAGCGAGAAGAAGGAATTCAGTACAAACAAAAGAAAGGAAGAAATATAATTGAACCATGCAGCCCACAAATGATATAGTTTTGCGTTGTGTGTAGATCATGGTCAGGAGCTTTGGTAGGGTTGTTGAGACATAAGAAATATCCAAACAAGAAAGAACACACAAGAAAACATACATGGGGGTGTGTAGATGGGAATCCAAAATAACAGTTGTTAAAATAACAGTGTTCTCGAGTACAATTAAAAGAAAAAGGAAGAGAAATGTTACAAAAAGTGGCATTCGGAGTTCTGCTTTCTCTGAAAAACACTCTACTGTAAATGTGGTCACCTTTGTCAGATTTCTTACTATTACTTCAGTCATTCTTTTGGCAGGAAGCTAAAGGTTTCAACAAATACAGAAAAATGTGGAAAATGAATGTTTATCTAAAGCATAGAGATGGAGAAACTCCCCCCATTCTCTCTGATGCAGTGAGTGCATTAATTTACTGAATCTTCGAAATATCAATTGGTGGTAAAGGCCAGATGGCTCAAGGTGCTAGCTCAAAGGGCTTTTTTTTTGTCCCCACACACTAGGGATAAAACACAAGACAAAAGGATTTTTCTCTATGCAGTTCACTAACATCAAGAAAGATACAGGTGCGTTTATTTAACTATCTTAGCAGTGGCACATAAGAACCTTGGACTATTTGTACAAAAGAACCATATACTGTACTAGCAAAAGAAAATGTGTTGCAGTAGTTATATCATGAATAAATCATTCTATTTAATGCTTGTGAAGGTTCTCATTCATCCAGGTCATGGTATATTTGTTGTATTCAATTAGATCAACTGGACTTGAAGTTTAGTTCTTGAAGACATTTCGCTAGTCATCCGACTGGCTTTCTCAATTCAGAATGCTTGTACAAGAATCGTGGCAATATGTACCCTGGAAAATCCCAATTAGCATATCACAGCCAGGTGTTAAGGGTGTGATTAGATAGTGGCTAAGAGGTGTTATAGGAACGCCCAGAGGAAGGTGTCAAAACACCTCTATTTAATAGTAAAAACTGATTAAAATACAAAATAAAATCTATACTGTAAGACTATTACAGAAACATAAAGTACTGGATGCACTAAAACAGGAACAATAAACTGGATGACCACAAACAAAGGTTTGATCTCAACATCAAGTCAATCTGGGTAACCTTTAGAGACCACCAAGGTGAGCAGTGAAACTCTAGTTTCTCTCTTTTATTGTGGGTCCATTGTTAGGTTTTTTTTGTGTGTTTTGTGTGATTAAACCTGACCCTGAGTATGTAAGTAAAATGCACAAATTTTACCCAGTATGCATAGTATACAAGACACATGAAATCCAAATGTTCTGTCCAAAACCGGATGGATTGTTCGTATTTCGGGACTTCAGTGATTATTGAATGTTCAAAATCTTTGAAAATACGATTGGAAACTCGAAAGTAGTTTCCAATCATATTTGCGAGGATTATCAAACGTTCAAGTAAGATCCAGACATCTCTAGAAATAACACTCTCAATAAAAATTCAAAAAAATAAAACTCAAACTTTACTGATTTCACCTTACATAGCCATTACAGACAAATATTAAAGACTAAGAATTGGGCATAAATATAAGATTATTTAGCAAATGTGTCTAGTTATACTGAGACCTACCATTTCCGTTGGATCCTCTCAGGCAGTCTAGGCTATAATACTGTGGGTTTATATAGTTACTGCTTCAATGTTTACAGAAGCAGATGGCAATCCCTTAGCTTTTGGTTCCTCTGGGAACTGAGTTTCTCTTACTTCTGGGAATCCTGAAATATTCCACCATTTTTTTACCTGATGAAATCGGATGAATAGTTTTTGAAAACTGACTTTATACATATACAGGGTTATTCAATAAAAGTTCTTATCATTTAAAATGGTGCTAATTTTGCTCCAACCAATCAGATGTTAGCTTTCAAATGCTAAATAAGATCTGATTGGTTGGGGCAAAATTAGCACCATTTTAAACGATAAGAACTTTTATTGAATCTCCCTGTTAATTTATTAGATAATATACAGTATATAAAAAGGCATGTTCACCACTGAAATAAAAGCATGTATATAAAATGTAAATCCCCCTCGTAAAACTGAAAATACAATAGTTAGAAATGTAACGTAGTACAGCCAATCTGTAATGCATGAAATGCCACTCTCCCCCTTCCGTCTGCCTTTAAAAAGGTTTACACAAACTTCTGTCTAAACTCTTTATGCTCAGAGAAGATAGCTAGGGAAATAGCATTAAGTCATCAGCTGCAATGTGAAATGTACATTCTTTATTTCCCCTTTAAAAATCAGCTACTGAATTACCCACTAAACATAAAAACCCAATAGTGACTTTTAAGGCTAGGATAACAATCTAATTACAATAGGATAACCAATCTAATTACAATTAGGATAACCAATCTAATTACAATTGGATAACCAATCTATTAAACATAGGATAACCAATCTAATTAAAAATAGGATAACCAATCATAATACATAACCAATCTAATTAACATAGGATAACAATCTATTAAACAAGGATAACCAATCTAATTAAACATAGGATAACCAATCTAATTAAACATAGGAAACCAATCTAATTAAAATATAGGAAACCATCTAATAAAAATAGGATAACCAATCTAATACAATTAGGATAACCATAAATTACAATTAGGATAACCAATCTAATTAAAATATAGGAAACAATCTAATTAAAATTAGGATAACCAATCTATTAAAATTAGGATAACCAATCTAATTACAATTAGGATAACCAATCTAATTAAAATATAGGGTAACCAATCTAATTAAAATTAGGATAACCAATCTAATTACAATTAGGATAACCAATCTAATTACAATTAGGATAACCAATCTAATTAAACTATAGGATAACCAATCTAATTAAAAATAGGATAACCAATCTAATTACAATTAGGATAACCAATCTAATTAAAATATAGGATAACCAATCTAATTAAAATTGGATAACCAAATATAATAAAATAGGATAACCAATTAATTAAAAAATAGGATACCAATCGAATTAAAATTAGGATAACCAATCTAATTAAAAAATAGGATAACCAATCTAATAAAAATAGGAAACCAATCTAATACAATTAGGTTAACCAATCTAATTAAAATATAGGATAACCAATCTAATAAAATAGGATAACCAATCTAATTACAATAGGATAACCAATCTAATTAAAAATATAGGATAACCAATATAATTAAAAATAGGATAACCAATCTAATTACAATTAGGATAACCAATCTAATTAAAAAATAGGATAACCAATCTAATTAAAAATAGGATAACAAATCTAATTAAAAAAGGATAACCATCTATTACAATTAGGATAACCGATCTAATTACAATTAGGATAACCAATCTAATAAAATAGAGATAAACAATTAATTAAAAAAGGATAACCAATCTAATTAAAAATAGGATAACCAATCTAATTAAAATTAGGATAACCAATCTAATTACAATTAGGATAACCAATCTAATTACAATTAGGATAACCAATCTAATTACAATTAGGATAACCAATCTAATTACAATTAGGATAACCAATCTAATTACAATTAGGATAACCAATCTAATACATTAGGATAACCAATCTAATACAATAGGATAACCAATCTAATTACAATTAGGGAAACCAATCAATTACAATTAGGATAACCATCTAATTACAATTAGGATAACCAATCTAATTACAATATAGGTATAACAAATAACCATCTAATACATTAGGATACAATCTATTAAAATATAGGATAACCTGAGATGTAATGCAAATGTCCATAATGGCTTCTGGTGCATCAAGATCCAGTGTAAATATTTGCGGGATATTAATTGCAACTCCTCAGCGTGTTAAAAACCTGCGAAAGTGGCTGGGATGGGCTGGGGTGGTCTTACTGTATATGATGAAAAATCAAAATCAAAATGACATTTAAAGTTTGAGTTAAGCTGGAACACTGGTAGCCTTTTTAAAAAAACAGTAAAAAGAATTATTTATTTTATGGGATTTTTAAAGGTTATGCCCACCCTAAATTAAAAAATTAAACGTATGTAACTCTCCCCCAACCGCCGAGTTGATATCTAATAAAATCTCCGATCATCGTTACAGCCCTTCGCTCCGTGCTCTCTTCTCCGTCTCTCCCACTAAGGAAGCAGCAGAGAGAGGCTGGGCTGCCGGTAGTGAAGGGCTTTAATTTTGATCCGGAAGCTTATATTAGAGATAAACTCGGCGGTTGAGGGTTGGCAGAGGAGCGCAACAGAGGAACAATATGTCCAAAGGATTTTAAGCTAGGTGGAATGGCAGCAGCAATAGAGGGATCCGGAGGTTGGGAGGGAGGGGGCGGAAGGCTCCCCTGCGCATGTCACACTACCTCCTGGAGGACATCTAAGGCAGAGAAACCTTTTGACAGGAGAAAACTCCTACTCTTCAGATTCCTGGACTTTGCACATACACTGCAGGGGAACCATAAGGAGCTAAGGAGGTTTTTCTAATTACACAGACAGTGGGCCCGCGCCGGAGCAAATTTTAGTTTTTGGGGTGGAAATTACCTTTAAACAAAGATTTTTAAGAACTATTTCCAGCCATTAAATTTTCAGACTAAAATCCAATGTATGCCTTTTTAAAAATACTGCTATGGTTTCCACAAGGTATAACGCAAATAAATAGTGTATACGTGACAGATTTTAAATACCCAGTTTTAATCCTGTCTTGTTTTTTAATACAGATGTTATATTCAACAGGATGTACCACTGAGTGAATGGAATAATGCAGTCATTATTCGCAGCTTAAAGGAACACTAAATCCATAAATATTACTATTGCCAATCGTTTGTATTATCACAGGGAGGTGAGAACGCTTATTCCCACCTCCCTGTGAATAATATTACGCTCGGGGGAACTGGAACTTACTTACCCGCCGCTCCACGCAAGCCGCTACTGCACAGAACAGCTGTTTCTCCCGATCGGGCGCCCTATCTTTTGATTAGCGCACATCCGCCGGGACAGAGCGGCTGTCAGTGAAGGAGCGGCTGCGAGTGGAGCGGCGGTAGGTAAGGTAAGTTCCAGGTCCCCGAGCGTAATATTATTCACAGGGAGGTGAGAATAAGCGTTCTCACTCCCTGTGAATAATAGAAACGAATGGCACAGAGTTGATTTTATGGATTATGGGAGTTTAGTGTTCCTTTAAAGCCACATAAAATGTATTGCAGAAAACAGTGTGAAAAGGGGGGGATGTGCCCAAGCTGCGTTGTGTAGCATTCTGTTCTCGTTCCATTTAATAGGAAAGGACCCTGTTTTCCAATAAAAAAAATGTAAAGAATTATTTGTTAAATCACTAATCCCAAAGGTAATCAATGGGCTTATTTTTTTTAAATTCAAATTAAAAAATTCCATTTAACAATTAGAAGTTCATTTTAATCCTTACAATTTATTAGAAAAAAATGCTGCAATTTTATTGTATTCATAGTCCACTATATTATTATATATTATATACACATCAGTGAAGGAATAAACATATTAAATCGACGTATCCCCATGAGACAACGTGCTGCATTGTAACTAATATTTTAGAGCCTGTGGCCTTGTCGACTAAATGGTACAGAACTCCATGGTGACTTATAATATCTTTATAATTACAGAAGGGGGTACATTATCCACTATATTTATATCCCCTTTCATATATATTATATATCCATTATATCCCCATTTTAGCTTCACTTTCCTCTCCTCTTGAATGTGAATTATCACATCTAGAACTAACATATGTGATTTCAATCTGCTCCATAATAACAAAACGTCTTTACAGTAAATTGGGATTTCCCAAAATGTCACAGTTGGGGAGCATCAATGTAATATCTAATAAAGTTAAATAGAATATTCTTTGAAGTGCAGTTTATTTGAAATACTGTATCTTTTGCTGATCCACACTGATTGCAACCTAGCAATGAAATAAAATATTAGAAGGATTTTTTACCCGTGGGTGGCTGATACATGCAAGGAGGCACCCAGGAATAGTAATGCTTCCACTTTTGTTTGCTTTAATTAATACTCCCCAATGATAAATATACAGTCTGAGGAAGCTACAACTGTGCCATGTAGGAAAAAAATGGTGATCAGAAGCTAAATAGATCTCCAGTGGGACAGGGCAACACAGATTCTTAACACTGTAAACTGCCAGAGAGGATTTAAGGAGACATAACTGTCACCAACCCTCCAGGCCATGACGCCTTATCCACTATCAGTTAGTGGAAAAACGCACTCCAAGCAACCGACAGGCGGATGAAACAGAACAGACCAGGAGGGTTAGTGAACAAAGCAATATAGCACCAAATAATATTCTTAATATATATATATATAGTTGCTGCCACCACTTCCTTAAATATAGGGAAGGACTACTAAATATATCTATGGGGTTATCCACACTATTATATATATATACCTAAATAATACTTCTTCATAGTAGCGTAACTTCAGAGACACAGGTTCGTTTTGGGATATACTCAGAATAAGACAATCAGCCTATAAATGATTTTATATCATTTATTAAAAGTAACAAAAGAGTGCATAACAAAATTACAGAAAAAACTAAATTAACTTACTGAACCTAAAAAGGGTAACACACAAGTGAGGATAGAATGGGTGTGAAAGAAAGAATACTTAGGGATAAATGGCATCTGAAAGTCCGCGAGAAGAGTCTGGAATCTTGTAATCCGAATATGGAAAAAAGTGACAAAGTCCAAATAATAGTTCTTGAAGAAAAGCCAATGTATGGTCCGTCTGATGGGAGTGTTTATTAGATGTTATGACGAACTGCTTTCCATTGTGAGTATCTCCTTATCTACCCCGACACAGGGTGTACCCAAGCTTTCTTAAGCCAATCACCTACAAGTGTAGATTGGGCTCAGGTATGTCCAAAAATTTATTACCCTCAGTATGGGCTACTAAAAAAACTAACAATGCTGTCAGTACCATACCTTGGATAATAAACATCTTACATTTTTTTACCCTAATATTAACACCCTCATGAATTTACACAACTAACAAGACCAACATGACATATGTACCATATTTACATTTGGTTATGGTGTTTGGTTCCCACAGGATTCTCTTGTCTACCAGAATCCATTTTGGATGGTACCGTGTATGGTATCTGCCCCACAAACCAAGTTATGGCGATTATTGAAAACTGGTGTTATAATCCCATAGAGTTCAAACAAGGGTCAAACACAAATAGTGGACACAGGGTCAAATTGTCCACCTTATCAGAGCACCTGCTTGCTTACGATAATGAAGTAGGGAAGGACAATGTCCTATTGAGGTTATGGCACTTGAACCATATGGCAAAGCAAATACAGGAAAACGGGATAAAACAAAGGTACCAATACAATAAAACCAATGGAATTTGCTATTACAGACACCAAACAATCATTAACATCATGAGATCTGCTTAAGGGGAAGGAAGCTCAAAATCTACAACTGTTCAAGCAGGAATTTTAACCCCGTGACTGCCTGAAATGTTAAAAAAGTGGGAGCTGCCATTCTGCTTGTCATGCCGGTAAAGTGAGGTAATTTGAAAATAAGAGTGCAATTCCAGATAGTGTCTATGGGGTTTACATGACACTCCTGTTCGTTACAATTACTTTTCTTTTTTAATTCTGGAATTTATTTCTTTTTACTTGGAGTTTGCTGTGAGCAGAAACGAATAAAGTTTCTGAAACTAACCAAATGATTTTACACATGGTTTTGCTATTTTTTTCTTTCTTTACTATTTTTGAGGCTACAAACTAAAACCCTTTAATCTATCTATGTAATGAGTAGAAGATAGTGGAGTGATGATTTTCCAAACCAACCCTGAAACTGTGTTGTAAAAATAAAATGGGAGGTGAGGTGATGCAAAATCTCATTAGGAAGACTTAAGGATTTGACAAAAGTTGGAAAAAGACTGAGGCATCACACAATAGAAACTAACCAAATCTTTCCTACATTTTGTCTTTCTAACCTAAAATTACGTAACTGGATAAACTTTAGGTGCAAAAGCCAAGTATGTCCTCTCCTATTGAGAATATTTGAAAATGTGCAGAAAAAGTGTGCTGTAAAAGTATTTAAACCTCTTAGAAGGGATGATATTCTGATGTGACTGCTTATAAATTATAATATAAAAATGCATTGTCTTTATATTATTTTGTGCATTAGGACACATCAGGACAATGCTGTGATAAAGGAACAACTGGCTGGGTGTATAGTTTCTTATTTTTAGGCAGCTTCATTTTCATTGTTTAATCAGATTCGTCAATGACTTATTGACTCCAACATCATGGAAATCCTGTTCCAGATTTTAACAGAATTTCAAAAATCAGGTTGAGGATCGAAAATCACGGTCCAGGGGGGAAATATGTATGCCCAGCTGATAAATTCACAGTTCTGACAGAATTTCTTAAAACTCATATGGAAAGATCAAAAATTACAGTCAATAATGCAGAAATCAAAGTTGAAAATTTGAAAATCAGGGTCCAAGGCAAACATCGTGGTCAAAATCTGTAAATTGTGGTAAAATTAATTAGTATCCTATTTTCATGTTTTTATTGGGTTTGAATCAGATTTTCAAATTTCAATAAGTTTTGCGGAAACTCATCAATTTCATTTATTGGTGCTAATGATTGTTTACTGTTTTTTCTGTCATCTCAAGGGTAATGCTAATTCACAGCATGAACATCTCACAACCTAATGCTCTACGGTGTTACACACCAGGGAAAAACAGTGTCTGATATAAAGAAACAAAGAGAAACATTATCACAGAGTCACGTACAAAACCTTTCCAGATTCTATTAAAAGGAATTTTTATAGTTCTCTGTGAGTTCAGTGTCACAGCTCAACACCCATCCTTTGTTAGACAAGGATTGTAAATTATTTGATATTAGGATGGAAAATTCATTTGTAAATCTTTATAAAAATAAACCCCCTGCTTTTAATTACAAACTAAAAGGTGGTAGAAAAAACAATATTTCTAAAAATGAAAAAATAATTTTTCGTGTGATCATACAGTATGTGTTTGTGTTTATGTGTGTTTTTTGCATGTGAGCATGAGTGTGTGTTTGTATGTGTGCAATTAACATGTTTCACATAGTTCCCTCTAATTTATAAATTGATATATATCTTCTGCGCAGTTGCAAATTTACATTTTGTAGGTTGCTGAACTTTTGACTCTACATTGCGGTGTTAATAAACGCTGTGGCCTGTGAATAGGTAACTAAGGGGTTTAAAAAGGAACCAGCAATGTCCCTTGTTCATAATAAGAGTATGCTACAAAACATGGTAAAACCTGCAAAATGACCGATAACATTACAAGGCTGCTGATATCAAAGGGAGAGGACACAGTGACCCATTGGGTATAACATACAGAATCTGTTCAGGTGTTTTATAGATTTTCAATCTCCTTCAATTCAGGAGTGAGGAGCAGATTATTGAAGGTAGTAACAATGAGCCAATGTACACCAGTTGGGAATTTAAAGCTCCGTCGTTAATCACCTAATTGGCCATTACAAAACTGCAGCATTGTAGTGTCTGATA
This sequence comes from Hymenochirus boettgeri, assembly GCA_019447015.1. NCBI lineage: Eukaryota > Metazoa > Chordata > Amphibia > Anura > Pipidae > Hymenochirus > Hymenochirus boettgeri. Next base: position 13,903,381 of record CM033475.1, read on the forward strand.
TGTCAGGTTTATAACTATGTTCCCGTAGTGTCAGATATGTCAGGTTTATAACTATGTCCCGTGTGCTGATATGTCAGGGTTATACTATGTCGTAGTGTCAGATGCAAATAGAACAGAGCATCTTAACTTTGCAATAGTGAATGAAACCTCAAACTTCTTGCTGTTATCTGCAAACCAGAGATATCAAAATAACACTCAATATTATTACCTCAGCAGAATACTGATGGTGAAAAGTAAGAAAAATAAGAAATATATGCATAATCTCTCTATATAAAAGTCAATGGGTGTTATGAATGTTCCAGAGAAACAAACAGGCCAATTTTGATGAGACTTGGTAAACATATGTTTCAGGAGGACTGGAGTTTACAACCCCCTTTTACCTTATTGGGCCATATTTATAAAATATCGTTATTGTTTTTTTTTTATGATCGTTGTAAATAACGATTGGTGTTCTAGATACCACATTGATATTTTACGATATTGATCATAAATGTGTGATATGGCCATCGTAAATCATGGTGCGATATCGTAGAATAACGATTGATATCGTAGATAAACGATCGTTATCACAGAAGAATAACATTTGTTATTCTATGACGCCGCACGGCTGGAACCGTGCAGCTGTTGTAAAATAACGATCGTTACTCTATGATAGCGATTGTTATTCTACGATACGATTGTTATTTTACGATATCAGCACCAGTAGTAGAATTATGAGGCGATATTGTAAAAAACGAAGTTAACGTAAACACTGATCGTTATTTATGGCGATCGTAAAAAAAAAACTAGAAATGATATTTGATAAATATGGCACCTGGTGTGCCATCTGGTAGTAAATTGGTGATTGCATTAATAAATTGGGGACTATGGGCCATATTTCTAAATCCACAGTATCACTTTTTAGCGATACCATGGGTTCGTTTAATTTACGATCGCGGTCGTTTAACAATCGTAAATTTACGTACCGTTCGTTAAAGTCCTGGTATCGCTAAATTCACTATTAGTGAATTGGATTGTGAACGATTAATTGGGCATGATATATGATCTCTGCATGGGACTGGGTACCCACGGTTTACCGATTTGCAGGACAGGTTTAGGTAAACCTAAGTTAGTTTGAATGGGTGTGGGTCAGGTTCGGTTAGAAAGCTATGAGTCCAGATTGGGACAGGTAGTAGGGTGGTGTGTAGTAGGTCTGTTAAATTTCATGTACGGGATTTTAAAGTTGGGGCCAGGTGTGGTCTGAAAATTTAGACTGCTGCCATTGGTTGGGGAATTGCCCCAATGTGAAATAACTGGGCCCAGCAAATTTTTTATATGAAAAAAAAAGGGTAAAGCAGGAACTCTGCCAGCAAGAAAATATCTAGACATGGGCTACACTCATCTTTAAACTGATTTCAGGAAGAAATTACTGGTGAACATTCTCCATTCAAGATATCACTGAAAGACTACAACAGAATTGTGATGTGAAAACTTGTTGAGGCAGAATTTTGGTGCTGACGTTAACTAGAGTTTTTTGACCCATTGGCCAGGTTGAGTCATTTCTACTAGATTCTAATTTTAATTCTCATTTTCATTTCATGGTTTTAAATGAACATGACAGAAGTCAGTGGTCAGAGAGGAACACTACGCATAAATACATACCAATGGAAATGATGAACAGAACAGCAAACTGCAAAAAAAAGCTGAGCTAACCTGTTTGTGGCCAACATGATTTAGAGCAGTTTAGAGGGTTTTGCAGCAGCATTTCTGGTAATGTTGTGATCCTTAAAGGACAATTATTCTCACCTCCCCTCGTTCCTTTCCCCCACTCCTGCAAAGACCCAGGGTGAGGACCTAAAACGCAAGTTCTCACCTCCGGGTGGTACTTTACAAAGTCCTGCACTACTTACTTGTAATCCGGTCCGATCCTCCCCACTGGCACTTGAGTGACAGGTCGCGAGGCAGCCAGTGGGAAGATGCACTCTGCAAGGAGGCGTGTCTTTCCATTGGCTGCCTCCTGGATGTCATGTAGTGCAGGACTTTTGTAAAGTACCCAGAGGTGAGGACTTAGCATTTTAGGTCCTCACCCTAGGTACTTTGCAGGAATGGATCGGGGAAATGGTAAGCATCGTTGTCCTTTAATGGCGCTAGGTATGAACTAAGATTTTTTTAATCACATGCAAAATATAACACAGAAATTGCAACGTAATACAAGATGCAATGCAAGCCAATAGCTGGAAGCTAAATTGCAGCTCTCGAAAAATCTCCAGAAATAATTTTCCGAATTCATGATAAGTGATATTTTATTATCTACTCAATGTTACTTTTTTAACAATCAGACCAGATAAATGTCAACAGAGAATCCAGGAAAGTGTCGGAATTCTCAATCCCAGGTTTTTCAGATGTTCCGGGCTACAGCTGCCACTTTTTGTGCTCTTCTAGGCACTACCTGGCCATTTTAATGGGAAATCTCACCATTTTTATTGTAATCACTATCAGTTCTCACTTACACACTCCCATGTACCTATTTGCTGAACTTGGCCCTCATGGACGTCTCTTTTGCCACCGATATTTTACCAAATTTATTATACATGCTCTTCACAAACCAAAGGACAATTCATTTTCAGGTGTTTATCTCAAATGTATCTCTTATATCCTTGGTTACCCATGAATACCTTCTGCTGGCCATCATGGCATATGATCGTTATATTGCATCTGTGATCCCCTCCATTATATTACCCGTATGAACCTTAAACAATGTGCATGGCTTATTGCGGCAGTTTGGTAAACTGGATTTCTGGTAACAAGTGGACACACCTGTCCTCATATCTAAATTGAGTTATTGCTCCTCCACCTTGTTACCTATATCTTCTGTGACGTGACACCGTTACTACAACTCTCCTGCAGTGACACGTTTACGTGCAGATGTTGACTACATTGATGGAGCACTGTTGGCCGTCAATTCCTTCTGCTCACGTTGACCTCGTCATTTTTATCCTCTCATATATGAGAATACGAAACAACGGAGGGGAGACAGAAGGCCTTTTATACCTGTTCCTCCCATTTGATCTCTGTTGCAATGTTTTTTATATTAGCTGTATGCTTGTATATCAAACCCACTAGAATATATTCTCCTTTTAGAGACAGGATCGTCGGGATACTGTACGTTGTATTGATCCCTATGCTGAATCCTCTTTTTATACTCTGAAAAACAGAGAATTTCAATCAGCTTTTAAGAAATTAATGCAAACATTTAATTTGATTATTTTCATAAACAACATTGATATGAACATTGTAAAAAATTTGCCTTATTGAGAAATGTTGTATATTAGATAGAAAGAGGACTGACCAAAAAGCTGCTTTTGTACAATGATCAACAATGTTTTTTATCTGTGGTTTGGAGGATTGGACAGTATGGTTTTGCGACACATTACATCCAGTTCATTAGCTGTATTAGTCAGCCCTCCAGTTAATTACCCAGTGTTAGTCAGCCCTCCAGTTCATTAGCTAGTGTTAGTCAGTCCTCAGTTCATTAGCTAGTGTTAGTCAGTCCTCCAGTTAATTGGCCTGTGTTAGTCAGTCCTATAGTTCATTGGCCAGTGTTAGTCAGCCCTCCAGTTCCCCATGTTCAGCCACTATGTGTTAGTCAGTCCTCATTCATAACCAAATCTTCACTGAAAACCCCTAAATGTAGAGGCCAATAGGGGGCGGATGCCCCCTGATTTTCATGCAGCCACGGGTCGCTCCTTCCATGATTAAGATGAATAAATAGTGAACAGGAACATGTTGGCAGAGGGGTGAGGAGAGGGATAACTTCCCCTATTTATACCCTGTTACACCATGTATAGGGCCCAAGACAGTCAATCCTGACAATGAGTGGTGGGTTTACGAGAGATTGTAGTTCAGTTTCTACTAGAAGAGCTCACCCCTAGCACATCCATATGGACCGCTTCATAACCTTATTTCCTTTGCAGTATTACTGTTTGCAGACATGTGGTTCCACACAGCTGTCATTCCTACTGCAGCGGCCCAGGAACTGGTCAAGTTGCTCGGAATGAACTGTTCGCACCTGGTTCGATAAACTGGCGGCGCGGTAAGTTAAAGGACAAGTTCAAATATCCGGAATCTTGTACAGTAGTATGACTTGTTGGGGTGTACGGTTATGGACAAAGGGTAAATTAGGGTTAGCAAACATTATTTGGGTGAAATGGAAAGAGGGGTCCCTGATTAAACTTCTACATACGATGTGTCTAGTGCGATTGCACCCTCCAGATGTTTTGAAAACTACAACTCCCGCATCCCACCGCGGCCCAGAATTAAAATCAGGACATCATGTGGCACAAAAACCTGGTTGCCTTTAGGCCCAACCCCTAAATACAGAACACACCTCCAAGCCAAAGCAACATTCTCAGGGGGGACAGCCGCCCCTCCAACTACAACGCATCCCAGGTTGATGGGAGTTGTAGTTTTCAAACATCTGAAGGGCAGCAAGTTGACATCCACCTGCAATAGACCAACTCTTCAATGAGAGCGCGGGGCTCTCATTATGCGAAGACTGGGACGCCCTTGCGCAAGGAGTTCGCTATTTTTTAAAGAGAAAACGCATGCGATCGCGGTGAAAAAAATGCTTGACCGCAAAAACGCGAACGGAGCGCAATCCGCATAGGAAATCGAACAGGAATTTATTGCGTTCCCACGATTTCCATGTTAGCAAGATTGCTTTTGCCAATCGCAAACGAAAACGCAAAAAATACGATGTGTGGCTAGCCCTCGTGAGGATCTGGTATTCTCACAATATGGAACGCCAATCGCATTTATTATTCTAGCCTTGTTCTGTAAGGCACGGATATAATATAAATCCTTCACAATTAAACAGAGAGCCTATGGAGTGCGGCACAATATAAATCGGGGATGTGTATGCACCAATCACAGCGGATTGCATTGGATCCATCTGTCTGTGTCGTGTACGAAGGATAGGATCACCGCAAACGGATTACACCCACGGTCTTCCTTTACGTTATCCTAGAAGATCATCCAACTGCGCATCAAGATTTTGGGCGATTGTTACTACTGTATCTGCGGGCTCCCCGACTACCGAGAAGACCACGCGGGCATGTTCGATATGATGGGAATGGAGATGGTAAGATGCCATTTCGTAAGTAGAAAGAATTAATATCGTTTTTTAGATAGAACGTTGACAGCTCCTCTATTCCCTATGGCATGCCCCTCCCTTACAGTCACGAGAGATAGCTGTGTTCCGTTTTAAAGGAATAATTTAGTCTGTGATATCACCAATGGTTGTGGAACTAAGGGGCTGATGACTATTAGAGGCAATGTTTGCCTGTGCCATTAATTTGCAGCCAGCCAATCAGGTGTTACCTTTTAACTAGGTTATTGCAGTTAGATAACATCTCATGGTTGATGCAAATTTTCATCTTTTATGAAATCAGCCCTTTAAATCTCTTAAGAGGGCTACACGGCATCGATATTCCGATTGATTCTATCAATTGACAGGACTATCGATGACACTTTCCGGGTTTTTTTTTGATAGGGACCGATCGCACAATATGAAGTCGGTCATCGAAAAAAAAACTGATCGGGCAAGATGGAAAACTTTCAAGCGGGCCTTCATCTACAGAATCAGACCTAAGATTGCTGGTGCAAGCGTAGGGAGATTCGATGGGTTCTTCCGATCGGATCTTCGATCTTTCGGACGATTGCAAATTCGGTCGGAAGAATATTGGGACCAGTATGCCCACCTTTAGAATTTATCTGTAGGTTCAGAGAGATGTGTTTGGGACCGGCAGGTTTAGACAAAATAATACGTTATTGTATGTAGGGATCATTTAAATTTTTTTCTCTGTTTATTTCATTGGGTACCGTTTGAAATTACGTTGAGGGAAAAGACCAAGATGACGTGGATATGCGCGTGGAGGCCACTCGGGGACAGTCATTGGGGGGGGTTCTGGTCAGAAGCGGCTGGCAATTGTTATTGTGGTCTACAGATGTGTACCTTAGCTAACAAGATGGAAGCTGGTGGAATCCCAGGGTAAGTAATGTTACCTAGTAACATAGTGATTTAAAAGGTATCTCCAACTGGGGAAAAAGTAGTTTGGAGGTTTCAGTAGGTATGCTTTTGGGGCGGCAAAAAGCGCCATTCAGTATAAACTCAATTGGGTATGTCAGAAAGAACAGCGGGAGGAGCGGAGGATGGGTAAGTTTCTTCTTCAGTTCCGGGCTCACTGCAAGGGATTTAGTGAAGAACAGGAGGTTAGACACCGATACATTACCTCCCATCTTAAATAATACTGAAAACCTCAAACTTACTTTTCCCCAGTGGAAGAGATTTACCCTTTAAGGTTGAAAAAAGGACATCATCCATCTAGCCAACCTGGTAGACCCTACCCATAATGTCTGGATAACAGTTACATAGTAAACATAGTATTGGGGTTGTATAAAGACATACAAATCCATCTTAGATCCAACCTTTATACCCTCCCATAATGTCGTATAACAGTTACATAGTAACATAGTATTGGAGGTTGTAAAAGACATTAGCCATCTAGTCCAACCTTTAAACCCTACCCATAATGTCTGTATAACAGGGTAAATAGTACATAGTATGGAGGTGGTATAAAGAAATCGTCCATCTAGTCCAACCTGATACCCTACCCAGAATGTGTAGAACCAGTTCTAGTAACATAGTATGGAGGTTGTATAAAAGACCTACGTCCATTCTAGTCCAACGGTTATACACTACAATAATGTCTGTATAAAAGTTACATAGTAACATAGTATTGGAGGTTTTATAAAGGACATAAGTCCATCTATCCAACCTTATACCCATACCAATAAGTCTGCTAACAGTTACATTAGTAACATAGTCTTGGAGGTTGTATAAAGACATAAGTCAATCTAGTCCAACTTATTACCCTTACCCATAATGTCTGTCTAACAGTTACATTGTACCATATTAGTGGAGGTTGTATATTAAAGACATGGTCCATCTAGTCCATCCTTTATTACCCTACCCATAAGGTCTGTCTACAGGTAAATAGTGTAACATAGTATTGGAGGTTGTATAAAGGACATTCATCCATCTAGTCCAAAACTTTATACCCTACCCATAATGGTCTGATAACAGTTACATCGTAAACATAGTATGGAGGTTGTATAAAGACATTCATCATCTAGTCAACTGGTATACCCTACCCATAATGTCTGTCTCAACAGTGACATAAGTAACCATAAGTATGAGGGTTGTATAAAGGACATTACGTCCCCTCTAGTCCAACCTTTACCACTACCCATAATGTCTTGTTAACAGTTACATAGTAACTCAGGTATGGGAGGTTGTATAAAGACATACGTCCATCTAGTCCAACCTTTTACACGACCCTAATGTCTGTATAACAGTTACATAGTAACATTAAGTATTGGGAGGTTTTATAAAGACTTTACATAATCTAATTCAAAACGTTATACCCTACCCATAATGTCTGTCTAACAGTAACATAGTAAACATAGTATTGGAGGGGTATAAAGAATACGTCCATCTAGTCAACCTTTATACCCTACACATAATGTCTTGGTCTAACAGTTACATTTAAAGATAGTGGAGTTGTATAAAGATCTGCGTCCATCTAGTCCAACCTTTATACCCTACCCATAATGTATGTCTAACAGTTAATAGTAACATTATTAGTGGAGTTGTATAAAGACATAGGCCATCTAGTCAACCTTTATACCCTACCCATAATGGTCGGTATAAACAGTTACATAGTAACATAGTATTGGAGGGTGTAAAGACATACGTCCAATATGTCCAACCTTTATACCCTATCCATAATGTTGTCTAACAGTTACATAGTACATAGTATTGGAGGTTGTATAAAGACACCTCCATCTAGTCCAACCTTTATACCCTACTAATGTCTGTTAACAGTGAACATGTAGTAACACTAGTATTGGAGGTTGTATAAAGGACATACGACCATCATGTCCAACCTTTATACCCTACCATAAGTCTGTCTAACAGTTACATTGAAAAATTAGTGGAGGTTGGTATAAAGGGAAATGCGTCATCTAGTCCAACCTTTATACCCTGCCCATAATGTCTGTTAACAGTTACATAGTAACATTATTAGTGGAAGGTTTGTATAAAGACATTCGTCCATCTAGTCCAACCTTTATTACCCTACCCATAATGTCTGTCTTAACAGTTACATTTGGTAACATATAGTGGAGGTTGATAAAGACAGCGTCCATCTCTAGTCCAACCTGTATACCCTTACCCATAATGTCTGTATAACAGTTAATAGTAACATAGTATTGCGGGTGTATAACGAACAACGTCCATCTAGTCCAACCTGTATAACCCTTACCCATATATGTCTGTCTAACAGTACATAGTAACTTAGTATTGAGGTTGCATAAAGGGAACATACGTCCCTCTAGTCCAACCTTTATACCATACCCATAATGTCTGTTATAACAGTTACATAGTAACATAGTATTGGAGGGTATATAAAACATACGTCATCTAGTCAACCTTTATTACCCTACCCTTACGGTCTGTATAACAGTTAAATAGTAACAAAGTATGGAGGTTGTATTAAAAGCAATACGCCCATCTAGTCCAACCTTTATATCCTACCATTAATGTCCATGTTTATAAAAGTTAATAGGAAACATAGTATTGAGGTTGTATAAAGACATGCGGCCATCTAGTCCAACCTTTATACCCATCATATGTCTGTATAACAGTTGTACATAGTAACAAGTATTGAAGGTTGTATAAAGACATACGGTCCTCTAGTCCAACCTTGTACTACCGCCATAATGCTTGTATAACAGTTACATAGTAACATAGTATGGAGGTTGTATAAAAGATACATCCATCTAGTCCAACCTCTATCCCTACCCAAATGTCTGTTAAACAGTTACATAGTAAATAGAATGGAGGGGTCTAAAGCATACGTCATCTAGTCCAACCTTTATACCCTACCCAGAATGTATGTATAACAGTACATCGTGTACATAGTATTGGCAGGTTGTATAAAGGACATACGGGTCAATCTTAGCTCCAACCTTTATACCCTCCCATAATGTTGGTCTACAGTTACATAGTGACATAGTAGTGAGTTGTATAAAGACATACGTCCATCTAGTCCAAACTCTTATACCCTAACCATCTAAGGTGTCTGTATAACAGTTAGTAGTAAATATATTGGAGGTTTGATCAAAGACTCACGTGCCATCTAGTCCAACCTTTATACCTACCATACATGTCCTGTATAACAGTTACATAGTAACATTGAGTATTGGAGGGTGTATAAAGACAACATCATCTAGTCCAACCTTTACCCATACCAATAAGTGCTGTCTAACATTACTAGTAACAAAGTTTATGGAGGTTGTATAAAGACATACGTCCATCTAGTCCAACCTATACCCTACACATAATGTCGTGTATAACAGGTATATAGTAACATAGTATTGGAGAGGTTGTATAAGGAGACATATTAGAGTCATCTAGTCAAACCCTTGATACCACTACCCATAATGTTGTATAAACAGTTACATTAGTACCATAGTATTGAACGGTTGTATAAAAGACATACGCCATCTAGTCCAACCTTTTATCACCTACCCATAATGCTTGTATAACAGTTACATAGTAAACAAAGTATTGGAGGTTGTATAAAGGACATAGGTCCATCTAGTCCAACCTTATTAACCTACCCATAATGTCTGTCTAAACAGTTACTAGTAACATAGTATTGGAGGTTGTATTTAAAGACATTACGTCATCTAGTCCAACCTTTATACCCTACCCATAATGCTGTCTAACAGTTACATAGAACATAGTATGGAGGGTTGTATAAAGAACAACGGTCATCTAGTCCAACCTTTATACCTACCCATAATGTGTCTGTAACAGTACATAGTACATAAGTATTGGATGAGGTATATAAAGACATCGGTCCATCTAGTCCAACCTTCATACCCTACCCTTAATGTCTGTAAACAGTTACATAGAAACAAGTATTGGAGGGGTATAAAGACATACGGTCCATCTTAGTCCAACCTGTATATCCTACCATAATGTCTGTATAACACAGTTTCATAGTTACATTAGTATTGGAGTTGTTAAAGACATACGTCCATTAGTCCAAACCTTTATACCCATTATCCATAATGTTGTATAAACAGTACATAGTTAACATTAGTATTGAAGGTTGTATAAAGAACCATACGTCCATTCTAGTCCAACCTTTATTACCCATATAAAATGCTTGTATAACAGTACATAGGTAACATAGTATTGGAGGTTGTATAAAGGACATACGTCCATCTAATCCAACCTTTATACCCTACCAAACGTCTGTCTAAACAGGTACATAGTAACATAGTATTGGAGGTTGTAGTATAAAGGACAATCCGTCCATGCTAGTCCAACCTTATACCCTACCATAATGTCGGTATAAACAAGTTACATAGTAACATAGATTGGAGTTGGTTGATAAAGATCATACTACATCTTGGTCCAACCCTTTATACCCTACCCATATGTCTGTATACAGTTACATAGTAAAACATAGTATTGGAGGTTGTATACAGACATACGTCCATCTAGTCCAACCTTTATACCCTACCCATATGTCTGTATAACAGTTTACATGTAACATATTATGGAGGTTGTATAAAGACATACAGTCAATCTAGAACCAATGGTCATGTTATATTGATGGTTGCCAGGGAATCTAATTAGAATGTTTTCCTTGTGTGTTATCAATTTGTGTCTATAATTTTTGGGGAATTTAGTGTTGATGTTCGGTTGTTATGCAGCTTATCTTAATTCAGCCAAATCAGGTGGGGCGCCAGTGGAAGCGTCCCCCCCCTTAAGTTGATTATTGAAAAAAACATGCCCAAAAGTTGTCTTGAGCTAGAAACGGGGTGAATCTTTTTTAACAAAATAAATTGATCGTAATAACTGGAACCAGATGTCTCCATCTTCTCCCTTATTATCGGATCGTCTGCAACTCAATTTCAAGGGGAGTCAAAAATACGGAAAGAGTGCGCAACACAGTTCTGTCCGGTCATTGGACAAAAACAATGTGGATTTCCATAGTCTGTGAATGATGTATATATTCTTCATGCAGACGTGGTCCATATCTCTCAAAGCAACATACGACGTTTGAAGGAGGGGGAGTGGGGTTGAGGTAGAGCCAGGGGAGGAGGCAAGCGGTCTTGCGACTACTATGAGAGAAGGGGATAGTGACGTATCTGGTCATTGTGCCGAGAACAACGGGTCAACAGAATGGGATCAATGGGAGGTGGGTAAGTCTTCTCCCCGCAAGGCACATAGACCACCAAATTACTATTCACAGTAAATGATCCCAATGTCCAAATGAACAGGAGGACCGTCTATCCATGGTGAAAAATGATATGCAGCGATATGTCATGACCAGAATTAGATTTGCAATGAGAGCGGAGCTGCAAGCGATTGTGCCAAAATATGCGGATTTCATGCGATCACCACAAAGTATGGATTGCAGCGCACAGCGGCACACAGTCAGGACAACATTGTTTGTAATAAGCGATCGGATTGGGGTGTTAAAATGCGCGGTGTGGCACTAGGCTCATATGTACATTGGTCCTGGTCCTTCATGCAGTTGATCCAAATCCCTTTATTGCCATTGGATCCCCCACCTGTACCTGTTTTAATCATTAATTGGCACAGTGTCCCCTTTGTTTCGCTCCCCCTAATTCAACTCATAGTTCCAGGCTTGGTTAGCGTACTCCACACACACCCTGATAGCTTTCCGCCACTCTAATGAACCGGCTGTATCTAGGATTTCAACAACACTTTCCTTTGTGATTTTTATGAGAGCTGTCACTGACATCATCACATGGAAAAACTCTCCACAGCTGATTAACACCAAGGAGTGTAAGGGAGCATTCACACGCATGCACCAACCCCAGATGAGAAGTGAAGAAATGGACACCAGGGTAAGGAAGTGGGTTAATTCTGACTTATCTTGGCGTGCGCTTTTCCATTTCGTCGCCAGCTTCTTAATTCAAAATGGAAACCCTACCACCTCTTTCCTGGGTAGTTACCAGGTGAGGCACCTTAAACCACTTGGTCTACCGAATATACTAGAACAAGCCAAGCAAACTCGGACCTTCCTCCACACAAATCCAGTTATAATCAATGGAAGACACGGTCAATCTGCCATAGCCCAACTGATTTATTTGCACTTGTACTGTTTTACGTAACCAGTATTTAGGATAAGAATTGACCCCCATATCGGCCCGAGCTGGCTTCCCCCTCCATGCAGTCAAATAAGGCGTTGTTACTGCTGACATCCAAACCATGATTAATGCTGGTTCACCTGCTGCCTTCCTCGTGCACATGCTCAAGTTATAAAAGCTCATTGAGAAGACGGCAGATACCTTTACCAGAAGGAATAAATAGAACTTAGCATTAAATATCTGTTTACAAATTATGTAAAAAGATGTTAAAATAGCAGGTGGGGTTGCGGGCAGATAATACGACAAGTTATAATTTTTTTTTAAAGGCCATGCCTTTAGTAATAGGAAACCTTATACTTGTTGTGGGTCTTTGCTTCTTGCACAAAGGTGGTGGACCCATCTTTTCCCACCCTCGAGGGAGAAGACTCGGCGCCTCAGGGACTGAGTGTAGAGAGTGACAGTGATCGATGCTCAACAGAAGAGCAGGACGAACAACAAACTTCTCAATGGGCCGGCTGGAGCGGGAGGACGACAAACAGAGTGTAAAGTTTCATTCACCATTTCCATATCGTTGATCCCAGATTACAGGAAAACTGTTATAGATGGGACCGTTTATATCTTGTAGTTATTTGTGGATTGGACGCGTCTGGCTTGAATTGCATGTTTTTTTTCCTCCAAGCCTTAAAGGGCAAATACACCTCCGGCTTTCGATTGGCTCTTATCAGGCCCGGGGAGATGGAGACACCGCTTTTCGGTAGAGAGGAGGGAAAACAGAGTGGAGCTGCCATTTAGCTGTCCTGATAGTTCTGCTTTTTCAGGCCATTGTGCAGATTCTGATTGATCCCATGGAGTCCCTCTGCAATCAGATTGGACATATCATTTGATATTGCTCCCTCTTTATTCTTGATGTGATATAAGATTCACAAAAAATGACAATCATGATTGTCCATTATATGCTTCGGTTTTTCTGTTTATCAACTGGGAGTCATGATATGGGAGTGACATCACAGCCAAATGGACTGAATTGCTAATACCCTGTAGTGCCTCTCACCTAACGCATGCTCAAAGCTCATAACCAGCTCATACCCCTTTTAGTTTCCATGAGGAGCATAGAGCAGCATTTGCTAGGGTTGTTTATTTGAGAGAAGTTAAGGACACATGTCTTCCAACTGAGAACTTTCTCAGTTTAAACCAATTTAATGTATCTCGTAGCTTTACATATGTATATCATAATGGGGTTTGGGTTTTCCGTATTTATTTTTTATTGAAATCTGGATATTTGCTTCTGTCGAAGGGACTGGTGTGCCAATTATGTGACTTTTGTCATTCGGTGAAATCTTCTGTTAGTTGGTGACCATCTGTTCGCTTGCGCAATTCTTTCCAGGGTAAGTTTAAGGCAATATTCTCAAATCTTTGAATTGCTGTTGAATTGTTTAGAACGGTAACCAATCATATTGTAGTGATGTCCAACTAGATACGTTCTCCATACATAGGAAGCAACTTCCCTAGAGTGATCTATGCAGCACCTGCCAATCATTTAATTTCACTGTGCACTCACGGGATCCCAACTGTCTCTCTTCGTGTTGCGTGCCTTTTTTAGGTTTTGCCCAAAAAAGTTCGCCTTGCCCACCACATGGATTGACCCCGGACAAGATGCGCGCGAAACAAGGGCAATGGTCTGCCATATTTTATTCTTACAATGCAGATCAGATATAGTGGACATGTGGATGGAATCTATACATTTATTTTATGTCCACTGTTTGAACATTTATTGGGAATGTATAGAGAGCCTCAGCTAAACGCTAGGTAACAGACGTGAACGTTGTGGGCAACAACGGCCGACTGCATGCATAAATGGTTCGAATTGTGTGTGAGATTTGAGTTGGGTTGGATGTGGTGTCCTGGTCTGTTGTTATTTCAAACCCAGGGGCAAATTGGACTAACCTGCGGTATATGGGAAACTTCTGGGTTATTGTTAAGTACAATCGCGGTTGTACATTTGCGATCGTTTAATTTGGCGTATACGCTAATTTAAGCAATATCGCAATTTATAAATAGCCCCCTAATATCTACCCTTTCAAACATCTATTAAATCTCTCAGTAGGAGAAATTCTATCATATTCCCTTTAGCACAGGTACAAAGTAGATCTCCCCTTACTGCGCTGTGTGAGATCAGTGAAGCTAGCAGAAGGGGCAGTAACTGCTGTTAATGCTGTATGAAAATATTTAGGACTGGTCTAGGAATCATTAAATTAATAGCAATTTTATAAACATTGGTTTTTATAAGCTGTTCCTGAATTTACATACATGGACATAAACATATTAGAACGTTATTGGTAGTTAAAGGCCAAATTAGTTATTTTACTAACCTGCATAAAGGGTTAGTCTACTTTTAAACTACAAAGTTGCCTGACACATCATTTAAAGCTGGAGGCTGTTTTGTGCTGCCTATGCAGGTTGTATTCGCATCCATCGCCATCTGAGGAGATAAGTTTGTATTGGCAAGTGATATTATTCAGCCACCGTGACACATTAGGACCCAATATCAACCCCCCAACACGACAGTTTCAATATCCTTTTGTTCCACCAGCTCAGATCTGCTGCAGGTACTACCAGTCACATTAATACTGAATGTGAATCCCAGACAGGACGCAGGGGAGTGTGGGAAACCCCAAGTATTACAGTTACATCGCCGTCTGTTGCCTCATAGCACCATTATGTTAGTACAGGTCAGCCAAAGGTCTGACCTAATGTTGGACCTGCTCGTCACTTACCTTGGAGCGTTGAACGAGTAGCACCGTTCAAGTACTGTGAATCATATATTTCGTATGTGTACTATCGTATTGGATCGACAGTGTGTATTTCAGCATGAGACGATTTCCTTGAGTAGACAAACGGCTAAAGGTGACAAGAAGTCAATGTTAAGATTTTTTGGCCATGATGCTTTAGCAGAAAGTCCAATGTGATGTCAAGCTTCTGTAATGATGATTGTATATGGGATACAAGTCATTGGTTGCCAGATTGTGCATTTCCTGGGGTGTATTTAAAAGGCTGTTAAACTGATGATGATAGAGAAAACATGTAATATTGCTTCCGCTATATGGATTACAGAAGTATGGTTCTTTCTTGGCTGTTCTGTAATGATGAAGAGAAGTCCAATGGTACAGTGTTCTCTGGCTGTTCTGTATCAATGATGATAGAGAAAGTCAATGGTATAAGATTGTACTCTATGGGCTGTCTGTAATGAGATATGAGAAAGTTCAACATGGTTACCGATGTCTCTTGGCTGGGTTTTGTTAATGATGATAGAGAAAGCCAATAGTTAACAGTATTGTCTCCTGGCTGTTCTGTAATGATGATAGAGAAAGTCCAATGGTTGACAGTTGTCTCTGCTTGTTACGTGTAATGATGATAGAGAAAGTCAAATGGTACAGATGTCTCTTGGCTTGTCTGTAATGATGTAGAGAAGAAGGTCCAAGGGACAGATTGTCTCGTGCTGTTCTGTAATATGATAGAGAAGTCCAATGGTTACAGATTGTCCTTTGGCTGTTTCTGTAATGATGATTTAGAGAAAGTCCAATGATTACAAAGATTGTCTCAATCACCTCTTATGGGAACTCTAGTTCGAGTTGGCTTTGCTATTTATAGGGCTATGTAATTTTCCCTTCCTGGAATTATCTAGAAAATAAATCCATACATCACTGTCCCAAATCTGGGGGACCTGTCCTTATCTGTGGGCACCGTGCCAGACAGCATATGTTGGTTGACGGGGTGAGTGTGTCTGTAGAACATGGAAACTCTGTCTTACTAACATTCCAAAGGTCAGGAAACGGCTTCTGGGGTATTTGATCTCTTGTGCTATAGGCTATATAAAACAATAAATACATACACCCACAGCTTTTTATGTTGTTGGTAGGCCGTAGGTTCATTCGAGACATGAAGATGTAGTTACACTGTTTTAGCCCAATAATGATAATAACATTTTTGTGCAATGTGATCGATTTAGTGAAATTTTCTTTTAACGGGCTTTCGTGGTTCCTTCCAAATTACTCTATGACGGTCATTGATCTTCGTAATGATGATTAGTTTCAACTATTGCCCGACCGGAGTCCCTTGTTTTCTAGGTTGGGAAGTTCAGGATATTTACAGGGTCTCAGGGGCTAAAAGAACACAGAGTATTAGATTTATAAAAGTTTTAATATTTTACGGAGTTTATAGCAGTATTATAGAGTATAATAGTTTTATAGGTAGTATTGCCCATTATATAGTAGATATAATAGCACCTGCCTCTGTAAATTATGGATTTAGAAGTCACCAACGTAGTTCCCTGACATATAAAAGTACGACTGGCCGCAGGCCGAGTGATTTTATCAGGACTCATGGGAAATCCTGGCCCCTGTGCAGGGAGGGGTTAGGGTAGCGTAGTATAAAACCTCTGTCATTATTCTTATCCTTCCCCCCCCTCACTCAGTTCCCCCAGAAGAAATAGAGGGCCAGAGGAAGGAATATAGAAAAAATAGTAGGGGCAGAGGAACAGAGAGTAAGAGGGCAGGAAAAAGTTCGTAGTGGTAGTTGTCCCTCTCAGTGAGTAGTGATAGATGCCCCCCCTACCACCTAACAGCACGGCCAAGCTCCCCACACAGCCAGCCCACAGCCAGAGCTCTCGGCAATTCCCATCCGTCTGCCTTGACAGCTTCAAGCAGGGAAGGAGAGTCTTGAAATCTTTGACTTCTTTTAACATATATCTTGGGGACCAGAGAGGGAAAACTGAAAAACTAAAGGTGCTTTGGGGGGGAATTATTAGAACACACATAGAAAAAAAAATGACATTTCCCACTTTAGATCTGCCTTTAAATTAAATCTTGTGTTCGGGGCTCATATATTCAAACGCTATGTGTTTCGGTGGATTGCTGCTTCTAAAAAAACACACACGGTGGTAACAGTTTCCAACGAAAAGTTTGAAAAAAATCTTCTCTTTCATGGCAGGTGGAGAAAATTGCCAGAAACGTTGTTCCTTTGGAAAGATTGACGTACAGATCCAGAAAGAGAAACGTGTATGAACTGAGGAGCATGGAATGAAGCTCTGGGTCACAAACATGTTGCCTGGCAGTGGCCAGGACACTTTTGGGGTCCAGAGAAGAGAGATGAGGGGAGAGGAGGACAACAAGGCTAGGGCTCTTGGAACTAAATAAAGGGCAGAGATTATCCGAGTTCCTAGAAATGAATAAACTGGTTATAAGAATCAGGATAAAACTTGCAATGGACGAAAGTATCATATTCATACTTTTACAGGTCAATTTGAAATGAATCTTCCAATGGAAATCAACAATGCAAAATTACATCCATCCACAGGCATATAAGTACAGTAACCTGCCGTTAGTAAAGCACATGGCAAGACAGACATAAGAGATTGGGTTTTGAACATTGTTTAACCCTCAGTACTGGGGTTGGTTATCTGACAATGTTAGGATATTGTTCACAGAGAGGTGGGGAATAAGGGGAATAAGGATAAACAGATTTTGATGTACTTCAAAAATACGGTTAGTGTCCCTTTAAAGGAATAGTTTCACACCAAAAAGTGAACTATTCCTTTAAAAGTTAGTGAGGGAGACACGGGAGGTAAAGTTATATTCCTTTACCTTCCGTTGTTCAATCACTGACCAGGGGATTTTCCGTTCAGACAACGCCAGCTATTAAAAATGCATTGACGCTTCCGGGTTTAGTTTATTATAGTGCTCATTATCATGCGCAATTTGCGTCGATATGAAAAACTCTCAAACCAGGAACGTGGGTCGGGGATATTGTCACTGACCGTGGGGTCGTCGGGGTGGGGGGTCGGGAACTTGCAATCACCTTCGATCCTGGTCAGTAGATTGAAGAACCAGGAAGGTAAGGAATAGGTCCTTACCTCCGCGGTCTCACAATCACTAACTTTTTCACTTTTTGTGTGAGCTATTCCTTTATGTATAACCACAATTTTGAGCTTATGTTTCACAACCTTTCTTGTTATTTCCACAGGCTGGTACAGCCAGTCGTATGATGAGATGGGGTCAGTGTTTGCATCAATCCCAAATTTTCAGAATTTTATACCGACGAAGAGAAAAGGAAAGCATCAATAGACGGATGGGATCGGGGCCTGAGGTTTCTAAAAGAGATCAGTTCGGGATTTGACGCAGTTATCAGTATAACAATAATGACCTTCCACATTGTATTAAGAACAAAGAATGGGACTTGGTGTAGATCAATCAACAGCGGTTTGTTTTATTGTTATTTTTTGTGATACGCCAAGTTTAATATCGTTATTGTGTGTGGTAAAATTACGAAACATTGATCATTAAATTTGTAGGAAATACAAAACAATTCGATTCCACTTCCGCATTGTTACAGCCACAACACGATCGTTAAAGGTATGAGTGAGCTGGTTTCTTAGGAAAAAACCTACCGGTTATCGGAAACTTCCTGTCTACCATGGGTTTTTAAATACCAGCCCTAACCCGAACTATAAGAAAAAATATCTACATGCTTTATCCAAAATCATTAGTTTAGTCTGTTTCAAGGTCAGGATTTTCAAAGGAAATTACTTTTTAAAGGTTTTAAAATATAATTAATATTATTTAAAAGAGAGTTAGAGGAATATTTAAGTACCCGCAGGTATCCTGAGGTTTCCAAATACAGGTAAACCAGTTGATTCCCAACCCACGGGACAACCAATTTTGTTCGCAGCCCACACTACTGAGCAAAGAGTGGGTTGTGGAAAGGGGCGGGTGGGGGTTTCTGGGGGTGTACCGGGCTCCCCGCGGCCCGCTCACCGTTACTCCGTGCCGCCGTGCGGCTGGGTTTGAAAACCCTGACGTAAGACAGAGTATGACCTTTATAAATATTCCCCCATAAAAGCTACAAATAGATGAATGAGTTGGGGAAGTTCCCTGTACACTGAGGACCCCTAAACATCCTTTACCTAGGGTAAGGGTATTGGGTGGAATACCGGTATATTTTTATGACATTAACCACTTTTTACCATTTTTTGGGGGTAATTTTTTCAAAACCACTTTGGGAGGAAAAACATCAATGAGCCTTTCCACATATTTAGTCCAGTGCTGGACATGTTTTTTATCCTTTTAATCTCATGTCCAGCTGTTTTAGAGAACCTCAGTTCCGTTGCATCACCAAGATCAAAGGACAATAGGGAAGCCATATTATGCTGCTCAGTCAGTGGGTAACGCCAGACCCAACGCAATGGCTTTACAACATATCACGGTAAGGGAGATTCTCTATTGGAAGATGCATTTTAGTTGAAGCTACGATTAGTTTCTATTGCCTCCAGACAGGAATTCTTGCATCCCACCCATCCAAACATGGCAAGGGCGGTAATGGTTAATCTCTTGGCTTTTCCTTTTTTTTTATTGCAAAGAGGAAGAAGAGATTTCGGACAAAGAGCGTTCGGAAAACCTGGCAGACCCTGGCTGGATTTTCCCTGGCGAGAATGTGATGAAAGTCGACGCTAATGAACATTAACTACAGTATTTAACAAACTATTGCTGTCAGGATAGGAGTGCCTTTAAAACACTTTGGCACCCTGTCTAAAAAACATCCGAGCGCGAAATTTGGTTATCGTAGAGTTGGTACGGGTAATAGATTACGCTTTGGTATGTATGGGGCAAATCGTACAAAGTCCGTCCCAAAGAATACCTGGACTGCTAGGTCACTATCAGTACAAAGTCACGTGCGCTAGCAAAGAACGCGAGCCACCCGTTATGTATGCAATGGGCGATGTTTAGAATTAAAAATACGATCATAAGGACAGAAATTGTAAATTACGGACCGCAACCATAGAGATTTAGCATGCGGCAATGGTTGTTAAATGCTCGGCTATCACCAAACTATCGATGACCGCGCCGTTAGAAATGCCCCAAAGCTCGTCTGTTTGTTGGAAATTTTATATAGTCGTGGAAAGGTTAAAATGTACCTTTTATTTCCAAGGTTTGAATAAGGGCGCAAGAGAGTACTGGCAGGCGTCACGGTTTGCAAGGAAACCCCATTATGACATTGGGGAAACACAGTTGAATGTTGCCCAGCAGAAGGAGTCACGGGGGGCTGGGGAACATTACAGGTACCTAACCAGGAGTATTTGGCCTAAGAATAGCAACAGTGACATGGGTACAGTATCTCTTGGGGCTGTTTTTTCATGTGGACTTAGTGGCATACAATGCTTAAGCTGAACGAAGGGTGTAGTCCTGATGCCCCGACACGCCCAGTTACCCACATCCACCACCATACCGACAGGCCCAAGCCACGCCAACGCCACTGGTCGTGAAGGGGCAGGAGAAAAATGTGTACGGAACGTGGGTTTTGCAGTGACTTGATTTACAGGATGGACAGCGCATAGGAACTTAAATTTATTAAAATACCAGGGAGAGTCAATAAAAGTTCTTATTGTAAAAATGGTGCTAATTTTGCCCACCATCAGATTCATTAAGCATTTGAAAGCTAACATCTGATTTAGCACCATTTTTTAACAGAGGGGAGAGTCCAGCTACATAGCCAATGAAACAGCATCTATGAGCATGCTCATCCAGTGGAATAGACATGAGAAATGGTAGGTTGGGGGAATGGTAGGTACAGTAACTTGTAATTACTGTTCGCTTTTTGTGTTAATTTCATAAAATATAAAAACAATTGCTTCCTCCGATCAGGTCCCCTGGGACCACAACCATAAGAAAGATATTGCCACTATTAATCAACTCTTGTGCTTTTGCAGTAGGGTTTTTTTTTTTAATCTTTTAATATTATCATTACTTTCCTTTTGGTGATTTTATTGCACTACAATGAGCTGGAGTGCGAACAGGCGTGTAAATTGGATGTAGGTCTTAAGGACTTCTTTAAACACTGTTGTAATTATCTTTGTTGCAGGTTGCGAGGAAACACACGACGTATTATTTAAAGGAGGTAGTACGGATTCCGTTTGGTGCGACGAGGTCCATTTATGTAAAGGGCAAGGTGATTGTGGTATGAATTGCTTACATTCGTCCTCAAAGGCAGACGAGAACAAAAGGGTTCCTCATTACGGTTTTCTTCCCGCAGTTCTACGCACCAAGTTGGGACAACTCTTGATTAACCGGCCAACTTTCGGAGAGAGATCCCAAAAAAAACGAACAAAAAAAAAAAATCCCCCAACGCCAACACATAAAATCAAGCAATGAAATGGACTAGAACAAGCAAATCGCGTGACTTGGGAATTTATCCGAAACAAAACAAAAATGTTACTTCTACTGGAGTGCCTTTCAAATGACTTTTTCGGCTTCACTGCTCCAACGGAAAGAGGGTTTTGTAAATCACTCTCGGGAAACGACATATCTTGCATTTGGAACTAGAAGAGAGAGTCTGCAGTCAGCACCTGGGCTTAACTTTAGTAGAAAACAGGCCGGATTAGCGTTTCAGGTATCTGGCAATAAGAAATAGTGAACCGCTGCTGGACCAAGGGACATCGATATCGGAATGTACCCACTGTGTATGAGGAGTGCGTGTCATCGAAGGGGGAACAGGCCCAAAGCCTTAGAGGACATATAACTGCTTAGAGTATTAAAAAAGGACAAGGTTATAA
Source organism: Hymenochirus boettgeri (assembly GCA_019447015.1). NCBI lineage: Eukaryota > Metazoa > Chordata > Amphibia > Anura > Pipidae > Hymenochirus > Hymenochirus boettgeri. The sequence goes on from CM033475.1 coordinate 13,925,219, forward strand.
AGAGTGCAATATAGTCAATTATTTTGGATTAAAACAAAGTTCTTCCTTCTCTCTATATAAAAATCCTCATATGAGTATACAAAAAGAAAGATTCTAAATGTAAATTTATATTTTTACTTGACAGCTGCATATCACTACAGGCAAGTGCACCCATTGCTGCTTTTATACATGTGTGAAAGATCATACAGGCCGCATGCAGTTTCTGAAAAAGGTTTTCTGGCGACGCCCTTATTGTACTAAGGACATGTTCTCTTCTTACGGGTATTTCAATTAAACGGACGATAAGCTGTTCATTATATACGTTGTAGTGGGTCTCAGGTACAACAGCTTTCTGCTTCCATAGCTCGAGTCACATTACCACATTTTATGAGTTGGTCTTGCAGTGGGACATTGGCAAGATTGGAATTTGCTTGACCAAGTGCTCCTTCTTTTTTTAACAAAAAAAAACCAAAAAGACCGAAATGGGAGGTTCTTGGTTTTTTTTTTGTTTTTTCTAGATTATATTTTTACAGATATATAAAAAAAGTTATTGTTTATCTAATAAAGCCGGCTGCTGTACTAAGACTGTGGGAGACGGAAAAAAACATTGTACCAGTGTCCCCCCCCCAATGGCTCTAAACTAACAGTGACCCTGATCGCTACCCGTAACCGAAGAGACAGTAGGATACCGACAAATAGACCTCCTGCCTTTTCATTGGGTATTTTTTTCTAAGAAACAATGTCAGTATCTTTTTAAACATGAGATAGTGCTATTGAATGGTTTGTAATACTCCTCCACTATTCGTCTTGTAAAACATCAGATGGAGATGGAGATGGTAGGCAGAATGTTAAAAATTTTAAAAAAGCAAAGCCGGTCGCTGTGTCTGAGGGGAAGGGTTTGGTTTTTTTTTAGTTCTAATGCACAAATAACGGTTAAACTACCCAACAAAAAAAAGCACAGCGCATTATCCATGTATAAGCCTCTCTGGGACCAACAATTTGGGGAATCTGGAACGAGAGGGTGAAGAAAATAAAACATTACTCACCATAACCCGCAACCAATCGGCTCCTTCTCTAATACAGTCTAAAAAAGGCTACAAATCGCAGTTAGGATTGTTGAGGATTGGGAAATCTTACTACACAAACCAAATGTATGCAGTAATGTTTCTTTTAGCTTTAGCTCTGAGATTCAAATGTGTCATAAAAAAGTAAAATTTTATATTTAAAGGGCATGTCCACCCTTAAAACAAAAAAACGGTCAATTGTCAGTTACCTGCCACTACCCCAAACCAATTTTTGCACTTTATTACCTGTTTTACTAACCAGATATTTAAAGGGCAACTTACATACAGGTAAATCACCCCACAAAACCCTAAACTGTAATAGTTTGAAATGTGAAATATATAAGTCTAACCTGAAATCCTGCACAATGTCCTGTTTCCCCTGTTTCTGCTTCCTGGTTCTTCCAGTTAGTAACTGTCAGTTATGGATTTGACAGTTGACATCACAGCCAATGGCTGAATGTTAATCCCCTATCTGCCTCTTCTGAGCATGCCCAGGCTCAGTACAGGCTCAGTACAGGTTTCTAAATTGCTCAGTTTCCATGAGGCATCCAGAAGCATAGCAGGCATAGAGTAATGAATTCATAGGACAAACTATGATATATCAACATATTTTGAAGAGGCCATTATTTCTAAATGATGTTGTTATAAGGGTGGAGTTGTCCTTTAAACATTTTTGAATTTAAAAACTAAAAATGTTCTAAATTTCTAAAAAATTGTATTTTAAAAATCGAAAAATTTAAAGAATTTGTAGAAATCTTGAGAATACTAATCAGAACACCAAAACAGGAAGTGCATGAAGCATGCTTTTTTTTTTTTAAAGATTTTGGACATTGATATGTGTTCCATTTCCCAGGTCTCTGAGCCATTTACAGTAAGTTACTATTTACACCTTAATTTTATATCCTATTGACTTCAATGGGTCCGCTTGTGCATTTTCAGATGTTACCATGAATCTGCAAGCAGAATATATTTCAGTGACTTTGGCCATCTCTACTGTGTATGTGCTCTGAAGGATTCATTTACTTTGAGATAGTTACACTATTGAGAAATCTATTGAACAGAGCTGTGCTAACTGATCAGATTAACTTCATTATCCTCCCTATGTGATTGCAATTACACATTTAATCATCCACGCTGCATGTGGTTTAAATATATGCTCCTACAGTACATGTCTTTGATGAACTGCTACACAGCCTTGTAATATGTAGATTTCATATGTGTTCAGGCTCAATAAGTCTCCTAGATTTTGCTTTCAATCTGCCCAAATCACAAATCTGCAAATCACAGGGAAAAAATGAACAAGAAAAACTAAAACTTTAAAGTTACGAAACAGACATGAGGTGAGTGGAAAAAAGGGTGTGCATGCATGCCCTTAAATAAGGTTTTTAACCGGTGGACTATTAAAACAGGTTACATACCATCATTATTCCCAAAATTTCCTATTTTGCATATTAGAGAAAGCAAATGTTGATTGCATTATCAGATATAATATTCTAATATCCAAGTACAGTCTTCAGTCCAATGAATTTTTAAAACAAGGTATCCAACACACATGTAATATTCTTATATCTAAGGATTCAGTACAATGGACTGTGTGTATACAATTCTATATCTATATCAGGAGAGCATTCTCAATGCTTACTAAGGATAACTGCCTAAACATTTATTGTAACATGCTTGGAACACAACATTTGGGCTTTGTCTTCTTCAGGTTCCTATGTATTTCTGCTAATACTGTATACAACTATAACTCATAAAGCATAGGGATCCTAGAGAGATGTACAATAATTCTCCCTTTAGAAGAGAAAGAAACTCAAATAAAAATGAATTTGTGCTGGAGATTTTATTATTAATTATTTTTTAATCACGCAAAGTAACTTTGTATCTTACATTTTGATGCATTTTACTGGTATCATTGTGGCCGATTTTAGTGTCATCTTCCTTAAGGATGTTTAAAATCATTATTCTTCAAGGTTATAATAGGGTTTAATATAGGAATCAATATCATGTACAGAAGAGCAAAGAATTTGCTGCTCTGGATTAAAAGCTTTTATGGGCCTGATCCATACAGATGATTGTGCCATAAGAAACAACAACACAAGTCAAGTGAGAGGTGCAGGTAGAAAAAACTTTTTTGTCTCCCTTGAGACGTTGAGATTTTCGCTATTGCAGTATAATGAAAACATAAGAGGTGCAGTGAGCACCAATGCACCAGATCCAACCAACGCTCCATTAATGTAGATCAAGATTTCCAAGATTGAGGTGTCACTACAAGTGAGTTTAGGACTGGACTCACATCACAGAAAAAATGGTCAATGTGATTGGATGAACAGTAGAACAAATTTGATATTAATACAGCGAACAAACCGGGTCCAAAAAGCCGATAATACCAACAAACTGCTAATAGTTTCGCACAATGTTTTTGGCTCATAATTAGAATAGTGAAGTGGGTGACATATTGCTACATAGCGGTCATAAGCCATTGCGAGAGAGAAGGAATTCAGTCAAACAAAAGAAAGGAAGAAATATAATTGAACCATGCAGCCAAAATGATATAGTTTTGCGTTGTGTGTAGATCATGGTCAGGAGCTTTGGTAGGGTTGTTGAGACATAAGAAATATCCAAACAAGAAAGAACACACAAGAAAACATACATGGGGTGTGTAAGGGAATCCAAATAACAGTTGTTAAAATAACAGTGTTCTCGGTACAATTAAAGAAAAAGGAAGAGAAATGTTACAAAAGTGGCATTCGGAGTTCTGCTTTCTCTGAAAAACACTCTACTGTAAATGTGGTCACCTTTGTCAGATTTCACTATTACTTCAGTCATTTTTTGGCAGGAGCTAGGTTTCAACAAATACAGAAAAATGTGGAAAATGAATGTTTATCTAAAGCATAGAGATGGAGAAACTCCCCCCATTCTCTCTGATGCAGTGAGTGCATTAATTTACTGAATCTTCGAAATATCAATTGGTGGGAAAGGCAGATGGCTCAAGGTGCTAGCTCAAAGGGCTTTTTTTTTGTCCCCACACACTAGGGATAAAACACAAGACAAAAGGATTTTTCTCTATGCAGTTCACTAACATAAGAAAGATACAGGTGCGTTATTTAACTATTAGCAGGGCACATAAGAACCTTGGACTATTTGTACAAAAGAACCATATACTGTACTAGCAAAAGAAAATGTGTTGCAGTAGTATATCATGAATAAATCATTCTATTTATGCTTGTGAAGGTCTCATTCATCCAGGTCATGGTATATTTGTTGTATTCAATTAGATCAAACTGGACTTGAAGTTTAGTTCTTGAAGACATTTCGCTAGTCATCTCGACTGGTTTCTCAATTCAGAATGACTTGTACAAGAATCTGTGGCAATTATGTACCCTGGAAAATCCCAATTAGCATATCACAGCCAGGTGTTAAGGGTGTGATTAGATAGTGGCTAGAGGTGTATAGGAACGCCCAGAGTAAGGTAAAACACCTCTATTAATAGTAGAAACTGATTAAATACAAAAATAAAATCTATACTGTAAGAATATACAGAAACTAAAGTACGGATGCACTAAAACAGGAACAAATAACTGGATGACCACAAACAAAGGTTTGATCTCAACATCAAGTCAATCTGGGTAACCTTTAGAGACCACCAAGGTGAGCAGTGAAACTCTAGTTTCTCTCTTTTATTGTGGGTCCATTGTTAGGTTTTTTTTGTGTGTTTTGTGTGATTAAACCTGACCCTGAGTATGTAAGTAAAATGCACAAATTTTACCCAGTATGCATAGTATACAAGACACATGAAATCCAAATGTTCTGTCCAAAACCGGATGGATTGTTCGTATTTCGGGACTTCAGTGATATTGAATGTTCAAAATCTTTGAAAATACGATTGAAACTCGAAAGTAGTTTCCAATCATATTTGCGAGGATTATCAAACGTTCAAGTAAGATCCAGACATCTCTAGAAATAACACTCTCAATAAAAATTCAAAAAAATAAAACTCAAACTTTACTGATTTCACCTTTACATTAGCCATTACAGACAAAATATTAAAGACTAAGAATTGGGCATAAATATAAGATTATTTAGCAAATGTGTCTAGTTATACTGAGACCTACCATTTCCGTTGGATCCTTCAGGCAGTCTAGGTATAATACTGTGGTTTATATAGTTACTGCTCTCATGTTTACAGAAGCAGATGGCAATCCCTTAGCTTTTGGTTCCTCTGGGAACTGAGTTTCTCTTACTTCTGGGAATCCTGAAATATTCCACCATTTTTTTACCTGATGAAATCGGATGAATATGTTTTTGAAAACTGACTTTATACATATACAGGGTTATTCAATAAAAGTTCTTATCATTTAAAATGGTGCTAATTTTGCTCCAACCAATCAGATGTTAGCTTTCAAATGCTAAATAAGATCTGATTGGTTGGGGCAAAATTAGCACCATTTTAAACGATAAGAACTTTTATTGAATCTCCCTGTTAATTTATTAGATAATATACAGTATATAAAAAGGCATGTTCACCACTGAAATAAAAGCATGTATATAAAATGTAAATCACCCTCGTAAACTGAAAACTACAATAGTTAGAAATGTAACGTAGTACAGCCAATCTGTAATGCATGAAATGCCACTCCCCCTTCCGCGCCTTTAAAAAGGTTTACACAAACTTCTGTCTAAACTCTTTATGCTCAGAGAAGATAGCTAGGGAAATAGCATTCAGTCATCAGCTGCAATGTGAAATGTACATTCTTTATTTCCCCTTTAAAAATCAGCTACTGAATTACCCCACTAAACATAAAAACCCAATAGTGACTTTTTAAGGCTAGGAAACAATCTAATTACAATTAGGAAACCAATTAATTACATTAGGAAACCAATCTAATTACAATTAGGATAACCAATCTAATTAAACTAGGATAACCAATCTAATTAAAATGGATAACCAATCAATTAAACATAGGATAACCAATCTAATTAAACATAGGATAACCAATCTAATTAAACATAGGATAACCAATCTAATTAAAAATAGGATAACCAATCTAATTAAACATAGGATAACCAATCTAATTAAACATAGGATAACCAATCTAATTAAACATAGGATAACCAATCTAATTAAAATATAGGATAACCAATCTAATTAAAAACTAGGATAAACCAATCTAATTACAATTAGGATAACCAATCTAATTACAATTAGGATAACCAATCTAATTAAAATATAGGATAACCAATCTAATTAAAATTAGGATAACCAATCTAATTAAAATTAGGATAACCAATCTAATTACAATTAGGATAACCAATCTAATTAAAATATAGGATAACCAATCTAATTAAATTAGGATAACCAATCTAATTACATTAGGATAACCAATCTAATTACAATTAGGATAACCAATATTAATTAAAAATATGGATAACCAATCTAATTAAAAAAGGATAACCAATCTAATTACAATAGGATAACCAATCTAATTAAAATATAGGATAACCAATCTAATTAAAATTAGGATAACCAATCTAATTAAAATTAGGATAACCAATCTAATTAAAAAATAGGATAACCAATCGAATTAAAATTAGGATAACCAATCTAATTAAAAAATAGGATAACCAATCTAATTAAAAATAGGATAACCAATCTAATTACAATTAGGTTAACCAATCTAATTAAAATATAGGATAACCAATCTAATTAAAAATAGGATAACCAATCTAATTACATAGGATAACCAATCTAATTAAAATTAGGATAACCAATATATTAAAAATAGGAAACAATCTAATTACAATTAGGATAACCAATTAATTAAAAAATAGGATAACCAATCTAATTAAAAATAGGATAACAAATCTAATTAAAAATAGGATAACCAATCTAATACAATTAGGATAACCAATCTAATACAATTAGGATAACCAATCTAATTAAAATAGGATAACCAATCTAATTAAAATGGATAACCAATCTAATTAAAAAGGATAACCAATCTAATTACAATTAGGATAACCAATCTAATTACAATTGGATAACCAATCTAATTACAATTAGGATAACCAATCTAATTACAATTAGGATAACCAATCTAATTACAATTAGGATAACCAATCTAATTACAATTAGGATAACCAATCTAATTACAAATTAGGATAACCAATCTAATTACAATTAGGATAACCAATCTAATTAAAATATAGGATAACCTGAGATGTAATGCAATATGTCCATAATGGCTTCTGGTGCATCAAGATCCAGTGTAAATATTTTGCGGGATATTAATGCAACTCCTCAGCTGCTGTTAAAAACCCTGCGAAAGTGGCTGGGATGGCTGCCGGGTGGTCTTACTGTATATGATGAAAACTCAAAATCAAAATGACATTTAAAGTTTGAGTTAAGCTGAAACATGGTAGCCTTTTCTAAAAAAACATGTAAAAAGAATTATTTATTTTATGGGGATTTTTAAAGGTTATGCCCACCCTAAATTAAAACTTTAAACGTATTGTAACTCTCCCCCAACCGCCGAGTTAGATATCTAATAAAATCTTCCGAATCATCGTTACAGCCCTTCGCTCCCGTGCTCTCTTCTCCGTCTCTCCACTAACTGGAAGCAGCAGAGAGAGGCTGGGCTGCCGGTAGTGAAGGGCTTTAATTTTGATCCGGAAGCTTATATTAGAGATATAACTCGGCGGTTGAGGGTTGGCAGAGGAGCGCAACAGAGGAACAATATGTCCAAAGGATTTTAAGCTAGGTGGAATGGCAGCAATAGAGGGATCCGGAGGGTGGGAGGGAGGGGGCGGAAGGCTCCCCTGCGCATGTCACACTACCTCCTGGAGGACATCTAAGGCAGAAACCTTTTGACAGGAAGAAACCTCCTACTCTTCAGATTCCTGGACTTTGCACATACACTGCAGGAGAACCATAAGGAGCTAAGGAGGTTTTTCTAATTACACAGTGGGGCCAGCGCCGGAGCAAATTTTAGTTTTGGGGGTGGAAATTACCTTTAAACAAAGATTTTTAAGAACTATTTCCAGCCATTAAATTTTCAGACTAAAATTCCAATGTATGCCTTTTTAAAAATACTGCTATGGTTTCCACAAGGTATAACACAAATAAATAGTGTATACGTGACAGATTTTAAATACCCAGTTTTAATCCTGTCTTGTTTTTTTAATACAGATGTTATATTCAACAGGAGTTACCACTGAGTGAATGGAATAATGCAGTCATTTATTCTGCAGCTTAAAGGAACACTAAATCCATAAATATTACTATTTGCCAATCGTTTGTATTATTCACAGGGAGGTGAGAACGCTTATTCCCACCTCCCTGTGAATAATATTACGCTCGGGGGACCTGGAACTTACCTTACCCGCCGCTCCACTGCAAGCCGCTACTGCACAGAACAGCTGTTCTCCCGATCGGGCGCCCTATCTTTTGTATTAGCGCACATCCGCCGGGACAGAGCGGCTGTCAGTGAAGGAGCGGCTGCGAGTGGAGCGGCGGTAAGGTAAGTTCCAGGTCCCCCGAGCGTAATATTATTCACAGGGAGGTGAGAATAAGCGTTCTCACCTCCCTGTGAATAATAGAAACGAATGGCACAGAGTTGATTTTATGGATTATGGGAGTTTAGTGTCCCTTTAAAGCCACATAAAATGTATTGCAGAAAACAGGTGAAAAGGGGGGGATGTGCCCAAGCTGCGTTGTGTAGCATTCTGTTCCTCGTTCCATTTAATAGGAAAGGACCCTGTTTTCCAATAAAAAAATGTAAAGAATTATTTGTTTAAATCACTAATCCCAAAGGCAATCAATGGGCTTATTTTTTTTAAATTCAAATTAAAAAATTCCATTTAACAATTAGAAAGTTCATTTTAATCCTTACAATTTATTAGAAAAAAATTATGCTGCAATTTTATTGTATTCATAGTCCACTATATTATTATATATTATATACACATCATGTGAAGGAATAAACATATTAAATCGACGTATCCCCCATGAGACAACGTGCTGCATTGTAACTAATATTTTAGAGCCTGTGGCCTTGTGCTACTAAATGGTTACAGAACTCCATGGTGACTTATAATATCTTTATAATTTACAGAAGGGGGTACATTATCCACTATATTATATCCCCATTTCATATATATTATACTATCCATTATATCTCCATTTTAGCTTCACTTTCCTCTCCTCTTGAATGTGAATTATCACATCTAGAACTACATATTGTGATTTCATCTGCTCCATAATAACAAAACGTCTTTACAGTAAATTGGGATTTCCCAAAATGTCACCATGTTAGGGGAGCATCAATGTAATATCTAATAAAGTTAAATAGAATATTCTTTGAAGTGCAGTTTATTTGAAATACTGTATCTTTTGCTTGATCCACACTGATTGCACCTAGCAATGAAATAAAATATTAGAAGGATTTTTACCCGTGGGTGGCTGATACATGCAAGGAGGCACCCAGGAATAGTAAATGCTTCCACTTTTGTTTCTTTAATCATAATACTCCCCAATGATAAATATACAGTCCTGAGGAAGCTACAACTGTGCCATGTAGGAAAAAAATGGTGATCAGAAGCTAAATAGATCTCCAGTGGGACAGGGCAACACAGATTCTTAACACTGTAAACTGCCAGAGAGGATTTTAAGGAGACATAACTGTCACAAACCCTCCAGGCCATGACGCCTATCCACCTATCAGTTAGTGGAAAACGCACTCCAAGCAACCGACAGGCGGATGAAACAGAACAGACCAGGAGGGTTTAGTGAACAAAGCAATATAGCACCAAATAATATTACTTAATATATATATATATAGTTGCTGCCACCACCTTCCTAAATATAGGGGAAGGACCTACTAAATATATCTATGGGGTTATCCACACCTATTTATATATATACCTAAATAATACTTCTTCATAGTAGCGTAACTTCAGAGACACAGGTTCGTTTTGGGATATACTCAGAATAAGACAATCAGCCTATAAATGATTTTATATCATTTATTAAAAGTAACAAAAGAGTGCATAACAAAATATACAGAAAAAACTAAATTAACTTACTGAACCTAAAAAGGGTAACACACAAGTGAGGATAGAATGGGGTGAAAGAAAGAATACTTAGGGATAAATGGCATCTGAAAGTCCGCGAGAAGAGTCTGGAATCTTGTAAATCCGAATATGGAAAAAGTGACAAAGTCCAAATAATAGTTCTTGAAGAAAAGCCAATGTATGGTCCGTCTGATTGGCTAGATGTTTATTAAGATGTTATGACGAACTGCTTTCCATTGTTGAGTATCTCCTTATCTACCCCTGACACAGGGTGGTACCCAAGCTTTCTTAGCCAATCACCTACAAGTGTAGATTGGGCTCATGGTATGTCCAAAAATTTATTACCCTCAGTATGGGCTACTAAAAAAACTAACAATGCTGTCAGTACCATACCTTGGATAATAAACATCTTACATTTTTTATACCCTAATATTAATCACCCTCATGAATTTACACAACTAACAAGACCAAACATGACATATGTACCATATTTACATTTGGTTATGGTGTTTGGTTCCCACAGGATTCTCTTGTCTACCAGAATCCATTTTGGATGGTACCGTTATGGTATCTGCCCCACAAACCAAGTTATGGCGATTATTGAAAACCTGGTGTTATAATCCCCATTAGAGTTCAAACAAGGGTCAAACACAAATAGTGGACACAGGGTCAAATTGTCCACCTTATCAGAGCACCTGCTGGCTTTACGATATGTAAGTAGGGAAGGACATTGTCCTATTGAGTTTATGGCACTTGAACCATATGGCAAAGCAAATACAGGAAAACGGGATAAAACAGAAGGTACCAATACAATAAAACCAATGGAATTTGCTATTACAGACACCAAACAATCATTAACATCATGAGATCTGCTTAAGGGGAAGGAAGCTCAAAATCTACAACTGTTCAAGCAGGAATTTTAACCCCGTGACTGCCTGAACTGTTAAAAAAGTGGGAGCTGCCATTCTGCTTGTCATGCCGGTAAAGTGAGGTAATTTGAAAATTAAGAGTGCAATTCCAGATAGTGTCTATGGGGTTTTACATGACACTCCTGTTCGTTACAATTACTTTTTCTTTTTTAATTCTGGAATTTATTTCTTTTTACTTGGAGTTTGCTGTGAGCAGAAACGAATAAAGTTTCTGAATACTAACCAAATGATTTTTACACATGGTTTTGCTATTTTTTTCCTTTTCTTTACTATGTTTTGAGCGCTACAAACTAAAACCCTATTAATCTATCTATGTAATGAGTAGAAGATAGTGGAGTGATGATTTTCCAAACCCACTTCCCTGAAACTGTGTTTGTAAAAATAAAATGGGAGGTGATGCAAAATCTCATTAGGAAGACTTAAGGATTTGACAAAAGTTGAAAAAGACTGAGGCATCACACAATAGAAACTAACCAAATCTTTCCTACATTTTGTCTTTCTAAACCTAAAATTACGTAACTGGATAAACTTTAGGTGCAACAGCCAAGTATGTCCTCTCCTATTGAGAAATATTTGAAAATGTGCAGAAAAAGTGTGCTGTAAAAGTATTTAAACCTCTTAGAAGGGATGATATTCTGATGTGACTGCTTATAAATTTATAATATAAAATGCATTGTCTTTATATTATTTTGTGCATTAGGACACATCAGGACAATGCTGTGATAAAGTAAACAACTGGCTGGGTGTATAGTTTCTTTATTTTTAGGCAGCTTCATTTTCATTGTTTAATCAGATTCGTCAATGACTTATTGACTCCAACATCATGGAAATCCTGTTCCAGATTTTAACAGAATTTCAAAAATCAGGTTGAAGGATCGAAAATCACGGTCACAGGGGGGAAATATGTATGCCCAGCTGATAAATTCACAGTTCTGACAGAATTTTTAAAACTCGTATGGAAAGATCAAAAATTACAGTCAATAATGCAGAAATCAAAGTTGAAAATTTGAAAATCAGGGTCCAAAGGCAAACATCGTGGTCAAAATCTGTAAATTGTGGTTGAAAATTAATTAGTAATCCTATTTTCATGTTTTCATTGGGTTTGAATCAGATTTTTCAAATTTCAATAAGTTTTGCGGAAACTCATCAATTTCATTTATTGGTGCTAATTGATTGTTTACTGTTTTTTCTGTCATCTCAAGGGTAATGCTAATTCACAGCATGAACATCTCACAACCTCATTGCTCTACGGTGGTTACACACCCCAGGGAAAACAGTGTCTGATATAAAGAAACAAAGAGAAACATTATCACAGAGTCACGTACAAAACCTTTCCAGATTCTTATTAAAAGGAATTCATTTTTATAGTTCTCTGTGATGTTCAGTGTCAGCAGCTCAACACCATCCTTTGTTAGTACAAGGATTGTAAATTATTTGATATTAGGATGGAAAATTCCATTTGTAAATCTTTATAAAAAATAAACCCCTCTGCTTTTAATTACAAACTAAAAGGTAGGTAGAAAAAACAATATTTCTAAAAATGAAAAATAATTTTTCTGTGTGATCATACAGTATGTGTTTGTGTTTATGTGTGTTTTTTTCATGTGAGCATGAGTGTGTGTTTGTATGTGTGCAATTAACTATGTTTCACTATGTTCCCTCTAATTTATAAATTGATATATATCTTCTGCGCAGTTGCAAATTTACATTTTGTAGGTTGCTGAACTTTTGACTCTACATTGCGGTGTTAATAAACGCTGTGGCCTGTGAATAGGTAACTAAGGGGTTAAAAAGGAACCAGCAATGTCCCTTGTTCATAATAAGAGTTATGCTACAAAACATGGTAAAACCTGCAAAATGACCGATAATATCATTACAAGGCTGCTGATATCAAAGGGAGAGGACACAGTGACCCATTGGGTATAACATACAGAATCTGTTCAGGCTGTTTTATAGATTTTCAATCTCCTTCAATTCAGGAGTGAGGAGGAGCAGATTGTAAGGTAGTAACAATGTAGCCAATGTACACCAGTTGGGAATTTACAGCTCCGTCGTTAATCACCTAATTGGCCATTACAAAACTGCAGCATTGGTAGTGTCTGATATGTCAGGTTTATAACTATGTTCCCGTAGTGTCAGATATGTCAGGTTTATAACTATGTCCCGTAGTGTCTGATATGTCAGGTTTATAACTATGTCCCGTAGTGTCAGATATGTCAGGTTTATAACTATGTCCCGTAGTGTCTGATATGTCAGGTTTATAACTATGTCCCGTAGTGTCAGATGCAAATGAACAGAGCATCTTAACTTTGCAATAGTGAATGAAACCTTCCAAACTTCTTGCTGTTATCTGCAAACCAGAGATATCAAATTAACACTCAATATTATTACCTCAGCAGAATACTGATGGTGAAAAGTAAAGAAAAATAAGAAATATATGCATAATCTCTCTATATAAAAGTCAATGGGTGTATGAATGTTCCAGAGAAACAAACAGGCCAATTTTGATGAGACTTGGTAAACATATGTTTCAGGACCTGGAGTTTACAACCCCCCTTTTTACCTATTTTGGGCCATATTTATAAAATATCGTTATTGTTTTTTTTTTTATGATCGTTGTAAAATAACGATTGGTGTTCTACGATACCAATTGATATTTTACGATATTGATCATAAATGTGTGATATGGCCATCGTAAATCTATGGTGCGATATCGTAGAATAACGATTGATATCGTAGATAAACGATCGTTATCACAGAATAACATTTGTTATTCTATGACGCCCGCACGGCTGGAACCGTGCAGCTGTTGTAAAATAACGATCGTTACTCTATGATAGCGATTGTTATTCTACGATACGATTGTTATTTTACGATATCAGCACCGTAGAATTATGATGGCGATATTGTAAAATAACGATAGTTAACGTAAAACACTGATCGTTATTTTATGGCGATCGTAAAAAAAAAACTAGAATGATATTTGATAAATATGGCACCTGTGTGCTGCCATCTGGTAGTAAATTGAGTGATTGCATTAATAAATTGGGGACTATGGGCCATATTTCTAAATCCACAGTATCACTTTTTAGCGATACCATGGGTTCGTTAATTTACGATCGCGGTCAGTTTAACAATCGTAAATTTACGATACCGTTCGTTAAAGTCACGGTATCGCTAAATTCACTATTAGTGAATTGGGTGAACGATTAATTGGGCATGATATATGATCTCTGCATGGGACTGGGTACCCACGGTTTACCCGATTTGCAGGACAGGTTTAGGTAAACCTAAGTTAGTTTGAATGGGTTGTGGGTCAGGTTCGGTTAGAAAGCTATGAGTCCAGATTGGGACAGGTAGTAGGTGTGTGTAGTAGGTCTGTTAAATTTCATGTACGGGATTTTAAAGTTGCGGGCCAGGTGTGGGTCTGAAAATTTAGACTGCTGCCATTGGTTGGGGAATTGCCCCAATGTGAAATAACTGGGCCCAGCAAATTTTTTATTATGAAAAAAATGGGTAAAGTCAGGAACTCTGCCAGCAAGAAAATTATCTAGACATGGGCTACAATCATCTTTAAACTGATTTCAGGAAGAAATTACTGGTGAACATTCTCCATTCAAGATATCACTGAAAGACTACAACAGAATTGTGATGTGAAAACTTGTTGAGGCAGAATTTTGGTGCTGACGTTAACTAGAGTTTTTTGACCCATTGGCAGGTTGAGTCATTTCTACTAGATTCTAATTTTAATTCCTCATTTTCATTTCATGGTTTTAAATGAACATGACAGAAGTCAGTGGTCAGAGAGGAACACTACGCAATAAATACATACCCAATGGAAATGATGAACAGAACAGCAAACTGCAAAAAAAGCTGAGCTAACCTGTTTGTGGCCAACATGATTTAGAGCAGCTTTAGAGGGTTTTGCAGCAGCATTTCTGGTAATGTTGTGATCCTTAAAGGACAATTATTCTCACCTCCCCCTCGTTCCTTTCCCCCCACTCCTGCAAAGTACCCAGGGTGAGGACCTAAAACGCTAAGTTCTCACCTCCGGGTACTTTACAAAAGTCCTGCACTACTTACTTGTAATCCGGTCCGATCCTCCCCACTGGCACTTTGAGTGACAGGTCGCGAGGCAGCCAGTGGGAAGATGCACTCTGCAAGGAGGCGTGTCTTTCCATTGGCTGCCTCCTGGACTGTCACTGTAGTGCAGGACTTTTGTAAAGTACCCAGAGGTGAGGACTTAGCATTTTAGGTCCTCACCCTAGGTACTTTGCAGGAATGGATCGGGGAAATGGTAAGCATCGTTGTCCTTTAATGGCGCTAGGTATGAACTAAGATTTTTTTTAATCACATGCAAAATATAACACAGAAATTGCAACGTAATACAAGATGCAAATGCATCGCAATAGCGTGGAAGCTAAATTGCAGCTCTCGAAAAATCTCCAGAAATAATTTTCCGAATTCATGATAAGTGATATTTTATTATCTACTCAATGTTACTTTTTAACAATCAGACCAGATAAATGTCAACAGAGAATCCAGGAAACGTGTCGGAATTCTCAATCCAAGGTTTTTCAGATGTTCCCGGGCTACAGCTGCCACTTTTTGTGCTCTTTCTAGGCACATACCTGGCCATTTTAATGGGAAATCTCACCATTTTTATTGTAATCACATTCAGTTCTCACTTACACACTCCCATGTACATATTCTTGCTGAACTTGGCCCTCATGGACGTCTCTTTTGCCACCGATATTTTACCAAATTTATTATACATGGTCTTCACAAACCAAAGGACAATTTCATTTTCAGGATGTTTATCTCAAATGTATCTCTTTATATCCTTGGTTACCCATGAATACCTTCTGCTGGCCATCATGGCATATGATCGTTATATTGCCATCTGTGATCCCCTCCATTATATTACCCGTATGAACCTTAAACACTGTGCATGGCTTATTGCGGCAGTTTGGTTAACTGGATTTCTGGTAACAAGTGGACACCCTGTCCTCATATCTAAATTGAGTTATTGCTCCTCCCACCTTGTTACCTATATCTTCTGTGACGTGACACCGTTACTACAACTCTCCTGCAGTGACACGTTTTACGTGCAGATGTTGACTTACATTGATGGAGCACTGTTGGCCGTCAATTCCTTCCTGCTCACGTTGACCTCGTACATTTTTATCCTCTCTACTATATTGAGAATACGAACAACGGAGGGGAGACAGAAGGCCTTTTATACCTGTTCCTCCCATTTGATCTCTGTTGCAATGTTTTATATATTAGCTGTATGCTTGTATATCAAACCCACTAGAATATATTCTCCTTTTAGAGACAGGATCGTCGGTATACTGTACGTTGTATTGATCCCTATGCTGAATCCTCTTATTTATACTCTGAAAAACAGAGAATTTCAATCAGCTTTTAAGAAATTAATGCAAACATTTAATTTGATTATTTTTCATAAACAACATTGATATGAACATTGTAAAAAATTTGCCTTATTGAGAAATGTTGTATATTAGAAAGAGGAGCTGACCAAAAAAGCTGCTTTTGTACAATGATCAACAATTGTTTTTTATCTGTGGTTTGGAGGATTGGACAGTATGGTTTTGAGCACATTTACATCCAGTTCATTAGCTGTATTAGTCAGCCCTCCAGTTAATTACCCAGTGTTAGTCAGCCCTCCAGTTCATTAGCTAGTGTTAGTCAGTCCTCCAGTTCATTAGCTAGTGTTAGTCAGTCCTCCAGTTAATTGGCCTGTGTTAGTCAGTCCTATAGTTCATTGGCCAGTGTTAGTCAGCCCTCCAGTTCATTAGCCAGTGTTAGTCAGTCCTCCAGTTCATTGGCCAGTGTTAGTCAGCCCTCCAGTCAGGGGAGGGCTGAGAACTTTTGGCCAGTGGACTTTTCATGCTAGATTGCATATGCCTACAGGCCTTTCTTACATAATTAACTCATTCTATTCATTTACCAGCACAGGCCCAAATAATTCCCTAGCCCTATTGCAGATGTGTTAATCAATAATAAATTTCTAGTGCAATAATTATTCCAAATACAATTATATATTAGCAAGAAAGAAGAAATCAAAATTTATAAATATTTACTGGTCATTATTATAATATAATGTATAATAATAGGGCAGGTGAAGAGGCAAATTAATAAATTAATTCAGAATTAGGAAATCAAATTATTAATCAGCACACAGAAACTATTTTATTTTAATATATTTTGTCACCTGAAACAATTATGGATGTGTTTTTATGCGCCACTAATAAAATCGGGAGAAGTTTGTGGAGGTGAGTGTGGTGGATTGACACTCGCTGGTGTACTGGAGGGCTGACATAACACTGACTAGTGAACTGGAGGGCTGACATAACACTGACTAGTGAACTGGAGGGCTGACATAACACTGGCTGGGGAACTGGAGGGTGGACTTTACTCTGGCTAGTGAGCTGAAGAGGTTGGCTATACCAGCTGGTGAACTGGAAGGCTGACTTTATACTGGCTGGTGAACTGGAAGGCTGACTTTATACTGGCTGGTGAACTAGAGGGCTGACTGTGCCCATAACACAGAATGGTAAATAAAAGTGCCCACAAAGTAAATATAAGATAACCTCATTCCCAGCCCAGACTGGTAAATAAAAGATGCCCTTATGCCCAGCCCACACAAACAGGTAAATATAAGATGCCCTTATGCCCAGCCCACACAAACAGGTAAATATAAGATGCCATTGTGCTCAGCCCATACTGACAAATATACAATTCCTTCATTCCCAGCCCATATACTATAGACTGGTAAATATAAGAAGCCCTCATGCCCAGAAATTAAGTTCATGTGGCATACAGTTTGATTGAGAGTATGTGATATTTAATGGGTGTTTTTACTTGTCATGCCGGTTTGTACAAGATTCCTAACTTTGAATCATATTTTTCCTCAGTCAAACGTGGAGCACTTCTGGGTCTTTGTAGAAACTTACAGGGTTATTCAATAAAAGTTCTTATCGTTTAAAATGGTGCTAATTTTGCCCCAACAAATCAGATGTTAGCTTTCGAAGGTTAAATAAGATCTGATTGGTTGGGGCTAAATTGGCACCATTTTAAACGATAAGACCTTTTATTGAATCTCCCTGTTATATTATAATTTCACGTCATCACACATGTGGCGCTATCCAAATGCTGAAAAGTGCTTGGGCATCAGTTATAGTCTGGGGCGCTGTCCAAGTGCTGAAAGTGCTAATTTAAGCACCGTGCTGCTTTTAAGTTAGAAAGTGCTAATATTTTAATTGGCTTTTATTGTTTAGGGATCCTCTAAAATATATTATAATTACATATGGACATATATATGTAAGAAACATGAGAATTAAATATATATATATATATATATATTTATGTGGCTAATGTGGCTAAAAAATATTTGCATTAGTTTCAAATTAACTGTCTTTGATTTATTATTTTTGGAGAAAAAGTAAATTATGGGAAACCCCCATCTAATTTGATATTTTAGTTACTTGGGCAGGAATTCTACTTTAAGGGGGTGATGTTATATTGACCATTTTGTGGCAAATTAGTGTAACACCCACGCTACTCAATGTATTATTGGGTAAGTGTGGGTTTTTCACAAATTTCGCACACTGCCCGTGCCATTTCCAAAACTTTATGGAAATAGCTCAGCATAGCCTATTCAATACAGGTTAAGTTAAGATTTTCTCTACCTTGTAGTGCCAAATATAATGCCTATTGCATGGAGGTGTTTAGGCCGATGTAGAAAGGCAAAACGTATGTCTTACCTGACCGGGATCTTGTGATGTAATAAGATACATATGCAGATACATAAAAAAGTTATGCGTTCCTTGTATGGCTAAACTTACCAGGGCATTGTGTAATACGTAACAGGAGCACAAAGCAATGCATCTTACCTTGCCAAGATCCCTTGATAATGGACATAATTGCGTATTGCATCGTGGGATTGTGCCAAGGTAACACACAGGGGTGTGCGATATAATTTCCCCCGTTTCTGTCTTTTAACGTTTATTTTCTTTCCAGTGGTGATTTGTGGTGAATCCTGGTTTAATAACAAAACTGGTTTTGATTTAGGACTGTCGGTATTGAAAATATGTGGATCAAACAGATTTTTTTGAAAATTGAAACATTAAGAAATTAAGATAATCGGAAATTTCTATTGAACAATCGAAAACATATATTGAAAACATCAATAGGATCCATGGAACTGCAATCGTAATAAAACTTGCATGTTTCGTTTAGTGGTGACAATACTTTATTTCACCATGAAATTTCACTGCTTAAAGGACATGTAAACTGTGCCAAATAATTGTTTAACTTATCACACAGTAATTAGGATTAATTACCACCAATCTTAAATCTGCTTTTTTTTTCTCCTCTGACCTTCCTATCCCTTGTTTTTTTAGCTCTGGGTATTTTACTTTTTAAAGAGGGCGGGGCACAGCTAGCCAGTAAAGAACTATCAATCACCCAGCCCCTCCCCCTGGCACACTACATTTAAAACTATCCATTCTATAAAAGTAAAGCTTATCTATCTATCACTGCATGGCTAATTGATTCAGCATTAAAATCAGGAAAAGAAATAAGCATTATCTGTTACTTCCCCATAGCAGTTTTACTTTCACTTTCACTATAACACAAAATCACTGGGTGAATGCTATTGACTGAAGTGAGGCACAGATCACCTCCACTGCTCAAGCTCCTCACTCTATCTGTGCCTCAGTTTTGGGAGGGGCTGGATACATAGAGAGGAGACAAGCATACTAACTAGGAGTGAGCTGAACAGGACATGGGGAGATCTAGTGACAGGGAGCAAAAAGGGATCAAGTTCCTGACAGTACTAAAAATATAGAAAAGCATAAAGGCAAATCATTTTTTTTCACTTTAGTGTCCTTTTAAGAAATATTACTACACAAAATAAAATGGTGACATTTTGCTAGGAAATCAAACTCCGCATTTCCCATGAGTGTAATTTTATGACATTATATTGTGTCAGGGTTAGGAAGCTATAGCAAACTATGGAACATGGAATGCCAACATTCTTTTGAAACCTTCACAGTAATACCAATGATGAGAAGAGACACACAAGACATTGTATGATACAGTGAGAAATTTTTGAGAGTTTAAGAAATGTGAAAGATCTACAAAACAGACAGTAAATACAGAGCTAGAAAGAAATTTTAAAAAGATGCTAAACATGGATCTGGTTTAGAGCCAAACATTACTATGGTGATTATGGTTTTAGGATGGATTTGCAAACCATTGCCAAAGACATGGGTGTGTGCAGGTACAACATAGCAAACTGTGCTGGGATGATTTACACCCATACCATAGCCTTGCTTCAACACTGAGACCCTTTAATTTAAGGCTTAAAAACATCCTTCAGTTTCTTGTTGTTGCTGTAACAAGGGTAAACTACAGAACAGAAAACGTCTATTATGAATTCCCTGTTTCTGGAATTATCAGTGATAAACTTACTTTTCTTGCATAGGTCCTGCAGGGAACAAAACCCAAAATACAAAGGCAGCTCCACAGATCCTATAATTGTCACTGCATCTGAAATGATTTTTACAATATTCCAGGTTACCGGAAATCCGTGATGTCACAGCTGCATTCTAGTGTTGCTTCTTTACTGGAGTTCATGGACACAAAACTTGTTTGTATCCCCATCTCCCAGAGTTGCACGCAACAGTTGACCCATGAGTCCACGAGACAACAGTGAATATGATTATCTAATTTACTTCTTAAGCAAAGTTACACACGTGGAAACTTTTAACCCTTTATATTTGAGAGCATTTTTGCAAGAGGCATTTCCGCATTGTGCCATTTATAGAACTGTGTGTATTGCTGCAATATATATTTATAAATCTAATGCAAGCTGCATTGATTTCAGTTTAGCCATACAGCATGTGTTTAATGCAGCATTTGTGTCCTAAAGGGAAGGGTGACAACCCTAGAACAAAAAGAGTGATTCCTTTTTTAACCCCGTGACAGACAGTTTTGCAATTTGCTGACTTTTTCACCAGAAGTATTTTCAGGATTGATTTAGTGAAGAATACGGTATGAAAACTCACAGAAAGCAGAGAGAATTATATACCCGTATATACTCGAGTATAAGCCGACCCGAGTATTAGTCGAGGTACCAATTTTTACCTCAAAAATTAAGAAAACCTGATTGACTCTAGTATAAGTCGAGGGTTGAAATTATAGCCACTACTGCCTTCTGATTCTGTATTGTTTTGTGGCCTCAGTTGCCCTTTATACTGACAACAGAATTCCCATACAGTAATAGCCAAATCCAGTATGTCTATTACTGTATGGGACTAGTGTATGGGAATTCTGCTGTCCATTTAAAGGGCAGCTAAAGCCTCAAAACAATACAGAATCAGAAGGCAATATTTTTAACAATAGGTACCATCCTCCTGATTCTGTATTGTTTTGAAGCATTAGTTGCCCTTTAAATGGACAGTAATCCCACACTGGAGGGGCATAGGGGAAAAAAACAATGACAACAGGTTTTTTTTAAGCTGCAGCTTCCAAATAAACTTAACTTGATTTTACAGCATACTTATCCTTTAACATTATAACCCTTTTATTTAAGAGTAAGACCAACTGATGGGATTCATTTTATATATTTATTATAATATATATTGTGGAAATAGGCAAAGTCCCCTGATTTATTTGCCTTACACCCCTAATTTCCTTGGTGTTGCTGTAATAAAGGTAAAGGCTACAGAACAGGAACCAATTCCTATTATAAATCCCCAGTTCCTGGAATATCACAGCGATAGACTCACTTTTATAGGTGATATACATCCTACAGAGTTCTGGCAAGTTAATCAGAAACACTAATCCACAGGCAATGATTCCATCTTAAATCTGTATCTCATACAGGTTTTTTAATCTGTTATTGAGATCCTGTAAAAAGGAAACTCTCAAGAATTAACCTTTACTCTTTTGATAACTGAACATATATAGGCTTATAAACGGGGGGAAATGACTTTGCCTCATCTTAAAAGGCATGTCCACACCCAAAACTATAATCCCCCCCACTAATGGCCCCTCCATGTAGTGTAATGAAATCCTTACCTCACATCCCAGCTCCATATGGTTCTCCTGTAATGTTCCTCCAAAAACTGCCCACCAGGAGGATAGCAGAGTCCATATAGGACTCTGCCTCCTGTCTCCCCTCCGGGAGAAGTTTGGCATGCGCATTGCAGCCCTTCTCCCCCTCCCGTTTTGCGATCCCCCCCGACATAGAAACCCTTGGCCATATAGTAGGGTTCCTTTCCCCAGCCCAACCGCTGAAAAACATTATTAAGAAAGTCCCCCGAACTCTACTTACCTTCCCTCTCTCCCCCGGTGTTCTTAGCAGCCGGCAGCTGCGTCCGTGATTGGCTGCCTCTCAGCCAATCACGGATGCGGCTGCCGGTCCCGCCCCCTGCTTGTAGTGTCTTGCAAGCAGAAGGCCGGGCAGTGCGTCGGAGGAGAGAGGGAAGGTAAGTAAAGATCAGGGCACTTTCTTAAAATTATTTTATAGCGGTTGGGGCTGGGGGAAGGTATACTATGATATGTGAAAAAATGTTTATAAGGGTGGACATGCCCTTTAATATGTAAATGAACATCTGTTAGTAGAGTTTACTTGTGTTACTTACATGTCATTAGTTGAGTATTTGTTTTGCTCAGGGTCTGTCTCCTCCCTCCCTGATTAATCTGACTATCCGTAAGGGCAAGCATGCTCAGTAGTCACTATGAGGCAGCACTAAGAGATAGAATTTCCCAGTTACACAAAAAACTGCGCACAGAAGATGTAAGATGATATTTACCTATATTAATGGCTCATTTAATACCGATCCAGTCTCTTTACCAGATAATTTTGTTAAAAATATGTCTTTGAAGATATAACAATTTGCTATTAAAATTATTGCTATTGCAAAGCACATGGCAACCGGAAATCATGAAAATGGGTCAGAATTCATATTCCAGGCACTTTCTGAGACTCCTGAAGGCCAGTTTCCTGTTTTTAATTTTTTACTTATAATCTATCTCTTCATTATAATTGGAAATGTTATAATTTTTCGTGTCATTTTGTTGAGTTCTGACTTACACACACCTATGTATAAATTTCTACAGAATCTCTCCATCATAGACATCTCTTCTACCTCTAATGTTTCTCTAATGTCTACCTCTAATCCATTCTCTCATCACAGAACAGAATAAAATTTCATTATTTGGTGTCTGACTCAACTGTATCTTTATATGTCCTTGGCTTGCAATGAATTCTTTCTACTAACAGCCATGTCATATGATCGGTACGTTGCTATTTGTGATCCACTTCATTACATTACTAGAATGAGTAAGAAACATTGTGCTTGGCTTATATCTACATCATACTGTGTTGGGTTTGTTGGCTCTGTTGGCCATGTTGTCCTTATATCTAAATTGTCATATTGTAATTCCCACATAATTGACCATTTTTTCTGTGATCTGATCCCATTGCTAAAACTTTCTTGCAGTGACACCTTTAATGTAGAGATTTTAACTTATATTATTGGGACATTATTCACCTTTAATTCCTTTCTATTTACTCTGATCTCGTACATTTATATCATCTCTGCCATCCTGAAAATCCAGTCAACACATGGACATCAAAAGGCATTTTCTACCTGTGCCTCACACCTGACCTGTGTTATAATTCTTTATATGACCCTAATATGTCTGTATATGAAACCCACTACAAGTTATTCACTGGATAGGGACAAGTTTTTTTCCCTTCTGTACATTGTTCTGGTCCCTCTGCTAAATCCTCTTATTTACACTCTAAAGAATAAAGAATTCCTAATTGCCTTTAATAAACTGAGGCAAAGGGGCATATTTATAAAGGTTTATTACATTTTTTGCCACCGTTATCGCCACCTTTTTGGCAAATTTGGACTTATCACTATTTATAAAGTGGTGAAAGTCATTATTTACACCTTTTGCCATACATCGCGGCAGTAATCGTTCAATCATATTTATAAAATGGTGAAAAGTGATTTATTGTGTTAATGCCCCATAGAGTTAAATCTTTCATTATTACAGTAACGAGGCCCTTCTAATTTAGAGGTTTTAACTTATGTTATTGGGATATTATTGACCTCCAATTACTTTCTACTTACTCGTACCAATTGAAGTTAATGGGAGCCAGAGTTTGGAAAAATTTAGAAATCAACATGGTTAAATTTCCTGTCTAATATCAATATTAACTGTATACAAACCATAGGGACATGGGTAATGGCCTGGGAAACAGTTATCCTTGCAGAGAAGTTTTAATTAAAACAGCTAAATACACAAAAAGTCACCATTTTGGCATTCTGCATCCTTGGCATCAATTTCCAATGTTTGGGGCATTTTCGGCAGAGAATATTCAAATTATCGCACCTTGTTGCATAACTGGGTTCTCTCTCCACAAGGGAAAATAACAACAAGTGTTAACATGGCACACTGAAATCCACACAAAACTATATCAGCATAGCACAAGGCTCTCTCTCCAAATGTCACAGCTGTCAGCTATCTTATTAAACTTTCCAACACACTGACAAAATTATGCCAGGGATGTTTCCTTTTATACCCATGTAGCTCCAGGAAAAAGTTGTGAAAAGTTCTGCCTTTCAAATTTCTGATAACTCTGATGGATCCATGGATTTTCAAACAGGAAGTTCCAAAACAAAGCTATGTTCATTTCGGGATTTACCACTATATGTGAGACCCACTACAAGGTATTTGATGAAAATTTGGTAAAGGCCATCATTATAAGTCACACTAACACATAACAAAAGATAGACAGAAACCTTATTGAAAGATGGGATACTACCTTATACCGTACAAGCATATACAAAATGACAGGGATTGAGTATTTCTGTTTATTTGGATCATCACTTTGACCATACTTGGCCATGTGGTAGGTCTGGGTCTTTATGTACAGAAGATATCAAAATTTCATTTTTCCTTCCTCTTACCACTTGATTGATAAAAAAAAGATGTGTAGATCAAATCATGTCAGTAATGAAATGAACATGAAATGAACATAAACATGAACATAAAAATGAGCATGAAATGAATATGAAATGAACATAAACATGAACATAAAAATGAACATGAAATGAACATGAAATGAACATGAAATGAACATAAACATGAACATAAAAATGAACATGAAATGAATATGAAATGAACATGAAATGAACATGAAATGAACATGAAATGAACATGAAATGAACATAAACATGAACATGAAATGAACATGAAATGAACATGAAATGAACATGGTTTCAAAAGAACTTTGCAGAATCTCTTTCGTATTAAAAAGTCCAAAATTCACTGTTGAAAAGTCCAAATACAGTTTTTGGAGGGGGAAGCTACATTACTGAGAAGTAATAGTAGTTTTTAGGGCAGACATACCCTTTAAAATTCAAAATTCTTTGTCGAAATTCAATGTTGAGTAAGACCAAATTCTGCTACCATTGACTTTAATTGAACTTGATTCCGCAAAACAGCTGGTGGTATTGTGTTTATCTCTATTTATCAGAATCCTTACAATTACGGTACTTCCCTATCCCAATAGACTTCTCCATTATTAGTTATGAGCCCAATATAACTTGTAATTAAAAGTCAAATTAAACTTCAAACCATGGGCCGTATTTATTAAACTAACGGCATCAAAAAGGTCTGAATCCAACTCTGCGGGTTTAAACCTGGTTATTCTTTATAGCTGCCGCTATAGAATACTACTGTGTTCTTAATGACCATTGCTTGCTTCTGTGCCTTTTCCATGCATGAAAGCAAGTAAAAGGGGCCGGACCATCAGCGACTCCTGTGATTGGCTGAGACGCAATGTCTCAGCCAATTACAGGAGATGCTGCCGGCCCGGCCCCTTTTACTTGCTTTCATGCATGGAAGCAAGGAGTTGCACACTGGGGAAAGAAGGCTGGGTAAGTACTGTTAGAAGCATCTTTGAAATTTATTAACTTCACAAGGTCAAGGTTTTGGGGGGTTGCCAACGAAATCTAAAAAGTGGGGGATGGAAATACCCTTTAAATACATATGCGAGGATGAGATACAAGTGCTGCATGAATTTATATCATATGTACTACCCCTGTATGTAACTTGTATATGTAAAGCATCACAGAAGATGTTGGCACTATATAAGCCTATAATAGTAGTAATAATAATAATAATATTAATAATAATAATGTATGTGTTTAATATTTCATCCAGTAAATATGAATGCATAAAAAATGATGTTGCTCTTAAAAATAAGATGTTCAAGCTATTCAGAGCCTGTCGAAATTTAAATATATCCAACACAGTAATATCAAGGCCTTACAAATGTATCTCCTTGAATGAACCCATCAACACTGTGAGACTATTGGTTAAGCAGTTAGTAAAGTATTGAAATCCTGGTGCCCAAGGGGTTTTGCTTGTTATCTAAAAGAATGGAACGGAAATAAATTGCCTTAATGCTCCAGGGAACAGGTTGTTTTATATAAACAAGAATTGGCTACTCTGTCATTGGCTATCTCCCATGTTCTGTTCAAACCTGCAGTAATATGAATAATGAAAGAAGATGCGAAAGACATTGTATAATGCTGTAAGTATTTTTAAGAGGGTTAAAGATATGTAATAGATTAACTACAGACACACAGTGAGAAGAAATTAATAAATATTTTAAAAATATAACCAGTTTAAAGACATTACTATGATGAATATGGTTTTAGGATGGATACATACCATAACAATTGTCAGACACGTGGGGTACTCACGCTTTATAACTGATGTTAAGGGTAGGAGATGTCTACATGGACATCAAGAGAAATCGGTTGGAGGGTGGTAAAACTGCTTGAAATATAAATATGTAAATATACCCACAGTGATTTCTCACACTGTCACCTCTAAAATGAGCACTTTAGAGGACTAAACGCAACATAACAGTGTCTGCTGAATGGCTTTATAATAGTCACAAAAAACCTCCACAGAAGAACACACGTAATCTCTTTCCTAGCTCTTTCCCAACATTCATGATAATGTAGTACAACTTGTTTATTTATTCCAAGATTTTTGTACAAGTCATTCTGAATTGAGAGATCCAGTTGGATGACTAGCGAAACATCTTCAAGTACTAAAGTCCAGATGATCAAACTGAAATATCAGATATACCATGACCTGGATAGGTGAATATTACAGATATACCAAGACCTGGATGAATGAATATTACAGATATACCATGACCTGGATGAATGACTATTACAGATATACCATGATCTGGATGAATGACTATTACAGATATACCATGACCTGGATGAATGAATATTACAGATATACCATGACCTGGATGAATGAATATTACAGATATACCATGACCTGGAATGGATGACTATTCAATAACCGTGACCTGGATGAATAATATACAGATATACCATGACCTGGATGGATGAATATTACAGATATACCATGACCTGGATGGATGAATATTACAGATATACCATGACCTGGATGAATGAATATTACAGATATACCGTGACCTGGATGAATGAGAACCTTCACAAGCATAATGGCAAGATTCATTGGATTCTTGTTATCTAATATCGCACTGTTGGGAACAGTCTAGGTCTATGTTTCTACTGGGTTAGTTTTAGGCCAGGTCTGTTATAGACTACTGCACAAGCTTGCCTGCTAGAGTAGACTGAAATCACCCAACAAACAAAGAAAGTCCCAAACACAATCTATCCTTAAATGGGTGCAGACGTCCTCTGGGCCTCCACCCTTTAGGGGCCAAGGTAATAGATCCAAAATGCAAAGATTAGGGTCGCACTCAGCCTTGCATTTTAGACTGGAATCACATAGAAATTGCAAACAGAGGATTATGATTACTAAACAAACAAAAGTCTTTATTTTACACATGGCGTTGTAACCCATAGCAACCGATTAGCAGTCAGTTTTCATATTTTGATACACATTTACAAAAGAAAGCTCAGTTCAATTTAGGCACGGGAAATATGGGGCAATTTTTTGCACCTAAACATTACACTTTCCATTAATATAATCAGATTGTCCAGGGATATTTGGCCTCATGTGTAATTTTTGATTAATAAGACCTGCTGGTAGATCTAGATCGGTCCAAATATCAATCTGTGGGTACCAGGTTCAGGGTTGCCAGATATTCCCTGTAATTATCTAAACGAACAAAGGGCTATATATATAATATCACGATATGTATGGCCACCATAACACATTCAAACAGAAGGATTGGGGAAGGGGTTCTAGTAGTTTTTATTAAAAGTTACATATTTTGGATGGTGTAGAGCAAATTCCATTTCGGTTGACCCCTACCTTGTGCAGTATAGAAATGGACTGTAACTCCCCCTAGTGGACAATCTATTTGCAGGTTGCTTTACTGTACTTCCTGCAAAGATGGCAAAATTCACATGACATTATTGGAATAATGGAAGCCGGCATGTTCTTGGTTGTTCAATGGCTAACTAAGGCTACATTCAATTTTTAGCATATGGTTAACGTTAGGGATTTTAATATAACAATAAATATTTAGTATAACTATACCCCACTTGAACCAGCTCTGTTGGTTTATAACTTTCATCAACCCTAAATGTTTTGAGGTCACAGACTGAAAATCCTTGCTGGAATGCAGGTCAAATGAAAGAGGGATATTTATATATACATTATCTTTCTAGATGAACACTTGGATCTGGGCCTTTGATCTGTTGTAGATGCAATCTCTGTGTCCTGTGCACTTTATATAATAGAATCAATAAACCCATTAAATCTTGAGAAGATACAGTAGGGCACCTAGACTGTATCAAGCAGAACGTTGGTTATTTATTTATTATGGGCATTATTTGGACTAGATAGAATTGATGCAGTGAGTGTGTTACGTCCCACTACTGCATTTTGCTATCCATTTGCATTTTGAGATCTACAGTGATATTTGCATTAAATCTGGGGAAATACAGTAATCCCCACTATGTGCTTTGGGGTCTTTTGCGTTTTTGTGACACTTGCGATCACCAATTTTTGTCAGTTTCTGTCACACACAATACAAGTCTATAGAAACTTACCCATGCAAGCCTTTTGGCACTATTGCTTTATTACACTGCTTGTATGGGTATGTTTCCTGAAAATACATGAACCAATTTTACATTGGTTAGCTTGGCTATAAGGCAGGTTTTAATACTGTGTCTCTCGTGCATCGCCCTGTAGGTGTTTAGAAGGTTATAATTTACAGTGGTTTACAGTGGATAGTGAATTATTCACTGCCCATAAAAAAGTAAGGATATTAAAAGAGGGCTCCGGGCTGGTTTGTGCTTAGAGAAGCTATTTTCATACAATTAGTCATGGTATGTGTTATAGTCATTAGGGTTATACATGTTACTTTGGTTTGGGACCTGAACTCCAATATAAACAATAACTGGTGACATCATCCTTATTCAAATCAGTGAGGCCGGGGGTCACATGATGTTTTAACTGGGTATAGAATATTTCCAGCCCCACAGAGGTGAAACTACCCAGGAATAGCCCCTGTTACCATTAGGAGGGCCGATTACAGCCTCCAGCACAGATAACTGCTATAGATGAAGCAAGGTGGTGGGCCCTATTATAGTTCTGCTGGGGGACCAGTGATTTCTAGTTAATAATAATAATGATGATGATCTTTTATTGTAATTGTATAACACAACGAAAAAGATGGTGTAACCATGCTACTGAGTTACCCTTTTTTACCTGCCCCAATGTAAAGGTGACATTACAACATTAGACTACCCTCCATCATTCCCCTTTAAATAGGTACACTATTGAGAAATACATTACACAGGGCTGGGCTAAGATCAGGTTCACTTCATTATCCTCCCCCTGCAGCTCTGTACCATGTTGTTTCTATAAGTGTAACTATTAAAGGGGTAATGTTGGAGGGCATGCATTAGTCATCATAAGAGCTTGTCTCTAACGCATACTGAAGGTGGTGCCGGTTTGCAATGCAGATTTGCAGAGAGAGAACTAATTACCCATAAGCCTTCCTGTATGTGGATTTAAGGTGTTTATTTCTAAAGGGTAAACCCATTGATTGGATCTCATTCTACATCTCTCATTAGTTCTTTTATATATACTGCGTATACACACTGAGGCTAAGGCCACATTACAGCGCTTCCGAGTTCCCCCAAAAATGAGTATGCAAACACACGCGATTGTTCGTGCGTTTCTGGCGTGCTCGATCGCGCAATGTTGTGCATGCGATTGTGCAATATATGCAGATGGCACGTGCTCCAATAAACAGATCGCATGCACACCACATGGCAGGGCACTAGTATGGCCACACCAGTGAACGCTTTTAAAAGCGTATTTGTATTTTACTATTGAAAAAGATGAATTAAAAACAAACCCTGGATAGGATTATAACTTCAACTGAATGGAGGAGATTTAGGCTGGGTACACACGGGCAATTTTTTCGGGCCAATCGACCTATAGTTCCGTGTATCGGTTGTTTGGGCCGCAAAATCTGTGCCGGATCGGACGAACGGGCGATTGGACACGTTGGTAAATCACGCCTATCGGTCGCACGTAGCGAGCGCTCGGTCGGGACAAATAGTCCCCTCGTGTGTACCCAGCCTAACAGGGCTGCACTGATTGGATTGGAACTGCATTAGGCTGGGTACACACCAGCAGATATTTCCAGACGACCGATAGTTCCGTGGATCGGTCGGTTGGACGGAAATATCTGATGGTGTGGGGCGGCCCGTTAGACCAAGTTGGACGAACGGGCAATCGGGCCTGTTGGTAAATCATGGCCAGTATTGCTATGACCAACAGTCATTTGGCCTGGCCAAACGCTCGGTCGGAACAAATAATAGCCCAGTGGGTACCCAGCCTTACTGTTGTGTTTATAGTAGGTGTTTTCTCCCAACCAAAGTTATGCAAACATCTGATTAGTTGATAATGGCTACAGGCAGACTTATCAGTCAAACAGGTAGACACCAATTAAAGGGCAAGTTCACCCCATAACAAACTTTTAACCTCACAATCTGGAAAAAGTTATTTACCGTTAAGCACATTTAGACACATGGACTTAAACACTATTCTTTCAAGAATAAAGTGAGTATTTTATTATTTCAAGGACCATAATCTGCCCATCCATTGATATCTCTGTGTATGAATAAATAAACTTTCTGTCTGCAGGTTGACCATTACTGGAAATCTGTCCCCTATTTCTTTAGATATCCAATCTGAATCATCTTACATTTCAGCTGTCAATCAAGTGCCTTATAACCATAAACTCTTCTGTTGTGAGCAGGTTTTACTGTAGCTGGAATGGTGACAGATTTCTGACAGTTAGTATGCTGTGTGCAGTTTTGACAGTTGGCATGCTGGATATTCCCTTTCCCAGTGCTGCCTCATAGTGATAACTGAGCATGCTTGCCCTCATAAAAAAGTCTGGTCAGATGGGGGAGTGGTTAAAATAGGGAGGGGGAAAACTAACCCTGAGCTTTAGTATTGGATTGAAGGCATGCAGCAATACACACACCTCAGAGAAAGTGCTACTTACACATATTTATTTATAGACTAGACATTAAGCCTGTTACATTAACAAGTGCTAGAAGCCCAGAGTGCCCCTTTAGTGTACCAAGGCCATAGCCCCCCTTATCCATGTCCCAAGGCCAGAATTCCCTCTTAGTGTCCAAAGGCCATAGCCCCCCTTATCCATGTCCCAAGGCCAGAATCCCCTCTTAGTGTCCCAAGGCCATATGACCTGGATGAATGAGAACCTTCACAAGCATTTAAGGAAAATCAAATAGAAAAACAAATTTACAGGCAACAAGTCCCTCTTTAGCTACAGTCTGGCGGAATATTTCCACTTGTGAACAATGTCATTCTGAATTGAGAGATCCAGTTGGATGACTAGCGAAACATCTTCAAGTACTAAAGTCCAGATGATCAAACTGAAATATCAGATATACCATGACCTGGATAGGTGAATATTACAGATATACCAAGACCTGGATGAATGAATATTACAGATATACCATGACCTGGATGAATGACTATTACAGATATAGTGTTCTATTGAAGAACGGAAGGTAAGGCACAGCTCCTTTACCTCCCGT
Organism: Hymenochirus boettgeri; assembly: GCA_019447015.1. Classification (NCBI taxonomy): domain Eukaryota; kingdom Metazoa; phylum Chordata; class Amphibia; order Anura; family Pipidae; genus Hymenochirus; species Hymenochirus boettgeri. Next base: position 13,957,433 of record CM033475.1, read on the forward strand.
TCTTCAATAGAACTGGATTACCAAAACTTATAAAAACGAGTGGAGATACCCTTTAAAAGGACAACAATTCTAATGCCCCATCCTATCTGCCATATTTAAGGTACCCAGAGTAAGACCCAAACAGTAATGTCCTCACCCATGGATTTGGGCTAGATGGCTTGTAATAAAGTACAGAAATTGAGCTTTTAAGTCTGCCTGGCCATGTCTCCTCCTTTGGCCTGGCCCATGGGAAGAAGCAAGAAGTCTATTGTCCTTTAAAGGTTGTGTTTATCAGAGCTATTGGAAATGGAAACACAACGCCTTTTTTAATACAGGGAAGTTCTAAGGGTCTGGTATTAATCTGTAGCTTTAATTAGTATTTGTATTGGTCCAATATATTTTATTGTTATATTTGTATATGCATGATCTTTATATTCTCCAAGTGGATTTTAAATCTTAAGATCAGAACCTTAATTTACTAAACCAGTCTGACTTACAGAAGGTTGTATAATTTCCAGTTATATAAGGAATTTGCATAGAGTTATGTAAGTGCAGCGTTATGTGGTTTCACAAGCCAAGCGTCACAAAGAGTGTGATTTTTCTTCCCCTGCAGGCTGAGATCCTAGATATAGTACATGCATTGGCAGTCAACAACTGTAAGGTAGAAAACATCTCCCCCTAGTGTAAAGTTAGGGGACCCACATGATACACTAATATTTATTACCTTTCGGGAAGTCTTTTCTTGATAGTTTAAACATTACCTAGAAATAAATATATATTAAATATGTAAGCGCACTGTGGTTGGAATCTGCCACCGTGGTTGTGTTATCCTCTCTACTGAGGACGGTGCTAGGGGTAACTAATTGTATACAATATCCCAAAACAACGCCAAGGAGGCAATTATTGCATTATTGATACATATTTTATGTGGTATTGGTGGGAATTGGTGGTAGAGTTATTTAGTGTTGCAATAAATCATCTTTTTGCATGATTAGAGGATCATTGTTCAATTGTGTGGTACAAGTGTGTGAGTGCTTAGAAGGGGCTCTTATTGTCTAGGAGGTCTGTCTCCTTGGCGTTGTTTTGGGATATTACCTAGAAATACATTTAAAGATCAAGTAAAGGGTAAAAATGCACTTTAATAATAAAAATGTATTCGTAAGGTTCTTTGATCAATAGTTACGTTAAGGCTTTCTATTGGCAGGAAAAAAAAACATTTGTAATATACAAGTCTTTACTGACCTGTATATTATCTTCTTTTGGGGGTGGCTGGCTATGGTGCATGAAGATACGGCTAGGTAAAGTCCCCCTGTTCGGAGAGAAGCATTCCTCTAATTGATGGTACACCACATCATGTAAGCATTGAACCTCCTGGAGCTCCTCACCCTCCACAATCTTGTCTGCCAAGTATTCTATCTCAGCCGTGTGATACCCATCGAGCTGTCCCCTCTGAAGTACTCGGAAACGTCGCCTGCCAGTTGTTTCGACCAATGAGCGTCCATCCGGAAGGTAATCTAAACGAGAGATCTCCAGCATACATCCATAATCAGCAAAACTGGATGAAAGAACAGAGAGGATTATGTAGAGCTGCATGTTTACTAAGCTAAGGTAGGTTCTATTTGCATGGTTTTTGAATGGGTCTATGCATATTAGCCAGTCATTGGTATATTTGCTCCAGTTACTTACACTTTCTATTAGGTCTGTATGGTCAGATTGACCGATTGATAATAACTAACACCACAAGCCCAGAAAGCCTACAGCCTTCTGATGGCACAGTGGGTGGTATGGTTCCCCTTGGCCACAATTACTTATTTTTCCCAGTGGTAGGATGAGTTTCAAGGCAAACAATGTAGCTACTAAGGCCTGTGGGTTTTTTGTTTGGGGGGGGGTAGTGGCCAAATCTCACATTACATTATAATAAGAGGGAAATATTCCCATGCAGCCTGCAGTAAACCACAATTTAATAATTGGCCTTCGGTTAATGACTCCAGTTCTCTCTGGTTTTAAAGCTTGACTGCTGTTTTCAAGAAAACCTTAGAGGAGAAAAACAGATAAAGCATTAAAAAGCCACAATAATAGCTTGTGACTTCCTCTGTGTGCACACTGACTCATCCTTTTATTTCTACTGAATGGCTGGTTCATGGGACATGGCACCACACACGATAATAGTCTAGTACAAAGAGCAGAGTTCTACTTTGCATTCCATTATTAGAATATCTGCTCATATAAATGCCAGCAGTAGTGGTACTAATTTCAGAGCAAGGCAGGGGATTAAAATTTCATTCTTCTTGCCTTTAATATGGTTACATTCCAAGATGGAACCTGCCTTGGTATTAATCAAGGTAGTGACATTCCTGCGATAGGGATTGGATCATAAATGTGAAGGCAAAATACAAAGCAAACAGTACCTCTTCCCGCTCTCATACAGGCACATTCCAAAGCTCCTGGTTCCGGTCTCCAGACAACGGCGCATCATGAGGCGGTAACGAGGTTCAAAGACATGAAGTGGACAGGGGATTCCGGGAAAGGCAGTAGTGCAGACAAATATTGGCACATTGCTCACCAGACTACATCACAACAAAACAAACACAGAACACGTTAGAATCTACCCATAGCTCGCTATACAATATAGTTAGCACCAAAATGTATCTTGTTGTCCTTGCTAAAGTGGATAACATAATGCAACTGGATCAATTGTGATTGTAGACCATTCTACATTACACAGACGAAAAATGTCACAATGTGGCAGCCAATTGGTACTTTGCAATAGAAGTACTGAGCAAACGACAATGGCCTTGCCCACTGAAAGTTTTGTGGCTGGGCTCCTGCCCCCCCCCCCCCCCAGGGAATATACCACGATTAGGGGTTTTAAACAGCTGACCGAACGTATATTAATAAAGGTGCACGCGATCAGCTGAAAACAGCCGACTGCAGGTACCTTTACTAACATAAGCGCAACCATCTGTTTAAAAACAGATGATCGTGGTACCCACATCCAGATTGGTGGGGTGGGTTGTCTTAGCACCCCACCCCCCTCTGTATTTACACCACTGACTAGTAGTATGACAATAACATAGGAAAATACTTTCCAGTATGTTACATCAGTGCTAGTTTCAGTTTGTTGTTCATCACTTGGAAGTCTAAAGGGCAAGACAAGCTACAGTTTTAACTTATGTGCCTTTGTTAGCAGAATAATAATAACTGTATCCAACACGTATTCACACGTTGAAATGTTTTTTTTCCCCCTTTGCACTTAATAGTTCACTGGATATACATGATATCCTTCTGCTAATCATTCCTTCTAATCAGTGCACAGGTTTCTACTTGGATAACTTCTTTTTATTACTTGCAAGTTTAAAGGCATCCAGAATGACCACATTTATTATTTTATTAGACAAAATACAATGATGGACAACCAATAAACACACCGAGGTGGGAACAGTAATCAGATGGAATGTTTTGGAGAAATCCAAATAATCACAGGTCTTTGCTTAAAATTGTCTCTTGAGTGAAGCCAAAGCCTTTGAATATTCCAAAGGCCCTGGACATAGTCTAATGTGCAGGAAAGCCCTCTATCCTTTATCTCTTTGAAAAATTAATGTAGAGAGAGAAAGATCAATAAAATAGCAACATTCCTTGTGGACATAAAAGTAAGGCTACGGCCCTGTGTAAAAGGGGCCTATTATTGGACAATCTAACTATTCTTTTGATAATTATGCTACAACCAACAGCATTTCTGTCAATGAAATCAGATTTTCTTGGTAAGAGTATCATAGGATTGTATTATTGTGGGGAAGGGCCCCTTAAAGGATAGGTTTGCTCAAAAAGTGAACCTATCCAATTTTGCATTCATGTAAGAATGAGAGGTAAAAGAGCTATAGTGAATCTATCCTTTATAAACATTCTCCTTTATAAACATTCTCCAGAACTACCTACAGGCTACTGTTTGGGGCTCAAGATTTCATGGGGTTTCAGGGGAAATAAAAGCAAGAATAAAAACACACTCTGTTTACAACTAGAATAGTGCCACATTTAGACTGTAGGTGTCATATTTTACACATCTGCACTAGGCTGTAATCCATTTATAAAACAGAATAACTTAGTATATCTGTTGTATTCTGTTAGATCAACTGGACTTGAAGTTTAGTTCTTGAAGACATTTCGCTAGTCATCCGACTGGATCTCTCAATTCAGAATGACTTGTACAAGAATCTGTGGCAATTATGTACCCTGGAAAGTCCAAATTAGTATATCACAGCCAGGTGTTAAGGACATTATAAATGCAAGGCGTGATTGCATTCTGAATTGAGAAAGCCAGTTGGATGACTAGCAAAACGTCTTTAAGAACTAAACTTTAAGTCCAGTTGATCTAACTTAATACAACAGATGTACCGTGACCTGGATGAATGAATATTACAGATATACCATGACCTGGATGAATGAATATTACAGATATACCATGACCTGAATGAATGAATATTACACATATACCATGACCTGGATGGATGAATATTACAGATATACCATGACCTGGATGAATGAATATTACAGATATACCATGACCTGGATGGATGAATATTACAGATATACCATGACCTGGATGGATGAATATTACACATATACCATGACCTGGATGGATGAATATTACAGATATACCATGACCTGGATGAATGAATATTACAGATATACCATGACCTGGATGAATGAATATTACAGATATACCATGACCTGGATGAATGAATATTACAGATATACCATGCCCTGGATGAATGAATATTACAGATATACCATGACCTGGATGAATGAATATTACAGATATACCATGACCTGGATGAATGAGAGCCTTCACAAGCGTAATAACCCAGTCAAGAAACTCATTATCAAGTTAACTTACTTGGACAGCTCAGCGATTTCAGTCAGATGAACTTGCCTGCGATCAGACATTTCTGAAGCGAATATAGATGACATGACCTCTTGCAGCAACAAAGTGATAGGGTAATGGCCGATTCTTAAATACTGTAATAGAAGGATAATGACTTAACTCTGGTATGTTTATTAACATAGTTAATTAAAAAGCCAGCAGATGGACGTTACTGTACCTCTCGGAGGCACTGTTTGCACAATGGACAGTACGGTTGATGGTCCATACAGCGTTCAAGGCATTGTTTGCAGAAGGTGTGACCACAGGGTGTAGTGACTGGATCCAGAAACATCCTGCAAAACATCCAAGCAACATCAGGTCAGCACCAACCTAAAGCATGTTTATACAAAGGAATACAATGCATGGTTTTTATAAATTGGGTTTAGATAAACTCTGATGTATAAATCAATATGAACTGACAAGCAATTTTAGGAAATCAGCTTAACCCTGAGAAAATACTAGGCCTGAAACCAGCTTTAGCCTGACGAGATACTAGGCCTGAAACCAGCTTCAGCCGGACGAGATACTAGGCCTGAAACCAGCTTCAGCCTGACGAGATACTAGAGCATATTTCACAGGAGAAAATGTAAATAGTTTTTAAAGCAAATTGTTGTATCTACGTATATCCACCTAAAACCAAATTCTCTTAATAGACTAGGTCAGTAATAGCTGGGTCATTAATACTGGTAAGTGGTGTCTAGATCTTTCTGTTAATCATAACGCAAACACGTTAACCCTGTTATACACAACACTTTTTATTTACTACATTGTTCACAAGTGGAAATATTCCGCCAGACTGTAGCTAAAGAGGGTGACCTATCAGTAGCAGAACTGTTTGCCAGAATGGCTTTAACCAATTAAAATGTTTATTTATTAAAAGGGTAAAAGTTAATTCTTGAAAGATTTATTTTTTTCCCTTACAGATTTATAAACCAGTATTAGATACAGATAAAATACAGACTTGTTGCCTGTAAATTTGTTTTTCTATTTGATTTTCCTTAAATGTTCTTGTAAGGTTCTCATTCATCCCGGTCTGGTATAGCTTAAATATTCAATTCCATCAGGTCCATGGTATATCTCTGTAATAGTCATTCATCATCCAGGTCACGGTATATCTGTAATATTCATATTCTCCGGTCAGGTAATATCTGTAATATTCATTCATCCAGGTCATGGTATAATCTGTATCTTTCTTCATCCAGTCCACGTAGATTGTAATAATATTCATTCATCCAGGTAACGGTATATCTGTAATATCATTCATCCCGGCATGTAGATCTGTAATATTCATTCATCCAGGTCATGGTATTATCTGTAATATTCAGTCATCAGGTCACGGTATATTCTTTGGTAATATTCATTCTCATCCAGGTCATGGTCTGATCTGTAATATACATTCATCCAGGTCACGGTATATCTGTAATATTTCATTCATCAGGGCATTGTATATCTGTAATATTCAATTCATCCCGGGTCATGGTATATCTGTAATCTTCATTCATCCCGGTCATGGTAATATCTGTAATATTCACCATCCGGTCATGGTATATCTGTAATTTCATCCATCCAGGTCACGGTATACTGTAATATTCATTCATATCCAGGTCACGGTATACGGTAAATCTCATTCATCCAGGTCTGGTAGATCTGTAATATTCATTCATCAGTCATGGTTAATCTTGTAATATTCATATCATCCAGGTCATGGTATATCTGTAATATTCATTCATCCAGTGCATGTATATCCTGTAATTTCATTCATCCAGGTCCATGGTATATCTGTAATATTCATCATCCAGGTCACGGTATATCTGTAATATTCATGTCATCCAGGTCATGGTATAATCTTTAATATCATTCATCACAGTCATGGGATATCTGTAATATTCATCTCATATCCAGGTCATGGTATATCTATATATTCATTCATCCAGGTCATGGTATACTATAATATTCATTCATCCAGGTCATTGTATCTCTGTAGTAATATTCATTCATTCCAGGTCATGGTATATCTGTATATTCATTCATCCAGGTCCATGGTATATCTGTAATATTCATTCATCCAGGTCATTGTATTCTTAAAGCCATTCATCCAGAATCATGGTATATCTGTAATAGTCTTCATCCAGGCCATGGTATATCTTTAAATATTCATTCATCCAGGTCTTGGTATATCTGTATATTCACCTATCCAGGTCCATGTCTATCTGATATTTCGTTTGATCCTCTGGACTTTAGTACTTGACGATGGTTTCCGCTAGTCATCCAACTGGATCTCTCAATTCAATGACTTGTACAAAAATCTTGGAATAAATAACAATTGTGACTACATTATCATGAATGTTGGGAAGAGCTAGAAAAGATATACGTGTGTTCTTCTGTGAGGTTTTTTGTGATATTATAAAAGCCATTCAGCGACCCTGGTAATGTTGCGTTTAGTCCTCTAAAGTTGCTCATTTTAGATGTGACAGTGTTGGAAATCACTGTGGGTAATATTTAAACATATATATTTCAAGCAGTTTTCCACCCTCCCAACCGATTTTCTCTTGATGTCCATGTAGACAGCTCCTACCCTTAACTCAGTTAATAAGCGTGAGGACCCCCACGTGTCCTGACCAAGTGTTATGGGTATGTATCCATCCTAAACATATTCATCATAGTAATGTCTTTAAACTGTTATATTTTTAAATATTTATAATTTCTTCTCACACTGTGTGGTCTGGTAAGTTAATCGATTACATATCTTGAACCCTCTTAAAAATACTTCCACATTATACAAATGTCTTTTCGCATCTTCTTTCTTATTCATATTCTGCAGGTGTTGAAACGAACATGGGAGCTCAACAGATACCAAGTTCTTGTTTATTTAAAACAACAAAAACACCTGTTTCCCTGGAGCATTACCCTTTCCCTGCCACAGATCGTATATTCACATCTGTGCATAGAATGCTTTAAACTGCCACAGATCGTCAATATACGAATCTGTGGCTTCCCATTTAAATTAAAAACACCGCGCGCTAGGGCCGACCCGGGTGCTCCTTCAGCTGCCCCCTATCCCCTCGACCCCCCCCTCGGTTGTGTCCAAATCCGAGGGGGGGATCGGATTCACTAGTACCTTTTTTGGCCGTCACCGTAGACAGCAGCGCCGGTCCCACGTGGAGTCCAAGGAGGAATCGGAAAGGGAGACCCCCCGGTGACGTTCCACGGAGCTCCTCCTTCACCGGGGTCCTCCCTTAAGTGGTAGGAACTGCCCCTGGTGGTCTAGTTGAGGTACTGCAGAGCTTGATCTCAATTTGATCATGCTGCGTACCTAGTATAGAACAGCTGTCAAGCTGCCACTTTTCTATACATTTTGTGAATGGAACTCCAAAGTTCCTTCCAATAGTATTTTTTCTGAAGTCTTTCTACTTAGCGAAGACTTAGAAAAAAAAATGGGGACGAAGATCAATATTTTGGTGATCACTTCCGGATCACCAAATTATATCTTTGCCAAGAATGAAAAATCACTTCTGAAATGATTCCGGAAGTGAATTTTTTCACGATCGTATTTTCGAATTGAAACGGGCATTTCACATGCCCGTATTCCAAGTTCGTATCATTCCTAGAGATCTGATGATTATCTTTGGATGGATCGGGAAAAAATGGGGAAATACACACAAAAAAATTCTTAAAGTATACACAGACCCCTTTTTTTGTTTTTTACCCTAAACTATAATTTAGAAAAAAAAGTTGTCTTCTCCAAGCTCCCCAATGTCCCCAGTGATATCGGTAAAGTAAACGCGATACTTATTTGTCATTTCACTGGGAAACCTAAGCCTATATTTTATAAGGAAATTTTGCAGAATTACCAAATAAAGAACCGTATGGCAATTTTTAGATCAAGTAAAGTTCAAAACGTGTGTGCTCTCCATAGGCTAACCGACTTCACTAAAATACCACTAAAAGGGGGAGAGTGTGTGTGTGGGGGGTGGGTTTGTGGCGTTTTTAAAAATTTTTCTGGTAACTGCCTTCTAATGCGTCCTTTGAGCTGTTACGGTGGCCTCGTCTCTGTTTGCACCCACGCAATGGCACAACCGTTTGATTCAGGCATGTGGGAGATTGCTATTTATGGTTTTTTTTTGCTTGTCAAGTGGGTTTAGGTAGGATTTACCCTTGAATCATCTCATTTTATGTTTCACAACATCTCTTAAAACCCCGAGTTCTTTGGGATGCGCTGGGTCTGGATTCTTTCATGCATGTAGAAAGCAGGCATCCGTAACGTAGCTGAAGGTGTGTAGATTCCAAAAATATATATTTGTGGAGGGAATTTTTTCCATGTTTCGGGCTGTTTCCTTAGAAAAAGTGTAGCTGGTCAAATTACAACACTTTGATGTTTTCTTTTAATTTGCATTTGTTGCATTGCGTCCCATTTGAGCTAGTTGGGGCCACGTCTCTGTGTTCATCCACGCATATGGCATACCGTTTGATTCAGGACATGTGAGATTGCTATTTAGTGGTTTTTTTTGCTTGTCAATTTGGTTTTCAGGTAAGGATTTCAATCCTTGTACTCATCTCATTTTATTTTTTCACAAAACCCATCGTAAAAACACTGAGTTCTTTGGATGCTGGGTCTGGATTCTTGCATGTATCAGAAAGCATGAAACCGTAACTTATCTGTGAAGGTGTGTAGATTCCAAAAATATATAGTTTTTTGGGGGATCTCCGCCTGTTTTGGGACTGTTTCCTCCCTAAAGAAAAGGTAGGCTGTTCAAATTACAGAGCACTTTGATTATTTCTGTAATTGCATTGTGCATGCGTCCCATTTGAGCTAGTTGGTGGCCAACGTCCTGTTGTGCATCCACCATATGGCATACCTTTTGATTCAGCAACAGTGGGAGATTGATATTAGTGGGTAGTGGGGGTTTTATTTGCGGGGGGCATTTCAAAAGTTTTTGGGGCTGTTTGAAATTTACAGAGCACTTTGAATATTTTTCTTGTAAATTACACTGGTGCATCTCCCATTGAGCTGTTTGGTGGCCACGTCCCCTGTGTGCATCCACGCATATTGCATATACCGTTTGATTCAGGGCATTTGGAGAAGTGATAATTGACAAGTTTTTTTTACATGACATGGAAATTTCATGATTTTTAACTTTGAATTGTTTTTTAATAAATTTTTTCCCCTGACAAATCGGTACCGAGAAAAGACGAAATTTGTACACAAAACTGCAACCCACAGACGCTGCACCCACACCTTGGTGGTAATGCCTAAAAGAATCACACCATTGTGTAGCTGAAGTGTGTAGGAGTCCAGAATATATTTTTTGGGGGGTATTTCCGTAATATAGAGGGGTGTTAGTCTGACAAATCTGAAAGTTGCTGTAATTGGGCCACTGTTCATGGGCTCACTTTGGTTGCTAGTTTATTCCAACTTCTGCGTGTGTAACCATCCTAGGGATACCGTTTGATTCAGACATTGGGGATTTATATTTGTTAACTTTTTTTTCACATTACTGGGATTTTGGCATGATTTCTATTCTAACCTTTGAGAGTGTTTTTTTTTAATTTTTTTAGAAAAATCTGTAAAGCTGTGAAATTCTACGAAGAACTGCGCCCACACCATGATGGTACGAATGACAAACTACAGAATTTCGTAGATAAAGGTGTGTGGATTCGAGAAATATATGGTTTGTGGGGGGTTGTTTTTGGGGAAAAATGGCCAGACTGGTTCAAATTCAGATGACTGAATATTTTGCTGTTCTGATCTCATTGTGCATTGTTTCACTTGTGTCTTTGCTTCACGTCCACGTGTGTAACCACACATATGCACCGTTTGATTCAGGACATTGGGAGATTGATATTTATACTTTTTTTACATTCCTTGGGGTTTTTGGATGATTTCTACCTTTGTGAAGTTGTTTTTGTTCATTTTTCAGACACTGCAATGTTCTAACGAAGAACTTCTCCCACCACCATTGGGGGTTGTAATGAATGAACAAACTACAGCGTTACGTAGCCTGAAGGTAGTAGATTCTGAGAATATATAGTTTTTGCGGGGGTATTTCCAGTTAGAGGGGTGTTCAGTTTGGAAAATCTGGAAAATTCTGTTATTTTGGCTCACTGCGCATTGTTTTACATTTTTGACTAGTCGCTCCCACCGTCGTGTGTGTAACCACACATATGCACACTGTTTGATTCAGGACATTTGGAGATTGATATTGGTATTTTTTTAATCATGGGGTTTTGGTGTGATTTTGTAACTTTGAAATGTATTTTTCTTTCTTTTTCTCTTCTTCTATTTTTCCAGAAAATTGTGGTACGAAATGCTAAATTCGACGAAGAACTCTTTGCGCCCACACCATGATTGGTATAATGACCGCACTACAGTGCTCCATAGCTTGAAGGTGTTTAGATTTCAGTAATATATAGTTTGTGGGGGGTAATTTCTATTTATCAACAGGGTGTTGTGTGGGAAAAAACGCCGACTGTCCAAATTCGGAGTTGGCTTAAATATTTTTCGCTGTTTTTTCTGAGCCATCGTGCATTGTCTCACTTTGTGGCTTTTCGCTTCCACGGTGCGCAAGTTGGTAACCACACATATGGCATAACCGTTTGGATTCAGGACATTTGGGAGATTTGATATTTAGTAAACTTTTTTTAGATTCCCATCAGGTTTTGGCATATTTTCTACCTTTTGAAGTTGTTTTTTTTGTTCATTGTTTTCAGAAAAGTGTCCGAACGTCTACAAAGAACTCTTGCGCCCACATCCATTGATGGTATGAATAAAAAACTACAAGCGTTTACATCGCGAAGGTGTGTATATTTCAGGAATATATGTTTTTGTGGTTTATTTCTATAGTTTTCGACGGGGTGTTTTTTGGTGGAAAAACTGCAGACTGTGTCCAAATTCGGAGTTTGGCTAAATATTTTCGCTGTTTCTGAGCCATCGTGCATTGTCTCACTTTTGTGGCTTTTCGCTTCCCGTCGCGTTGTAACCACACATATGGCTACCGTTTGATTCAGGACCATATTGGAGATTGATCTTTAGTAAACTTTTTGTTTTTAGATTCCATCAGGTTTTTGTGGCATGATTTTCTACTTTTGAAGTTGTTTTTTTGTTCATTTTGTTCAGAAAAGTGCGACTTCTATCTACGAAGAACTGCGCCCACCACCATTTGATTGTATGATGAACAAACTACAAGCGTTAATAGCTGAATGTGGTAGATTTCAGGAATATATAGTTTGGGGGGTTATTGTCCTAAGTTACTGGGGTGTTTTTGTGAAAAACTGCAGACTTCCCAAATTTCGGAGTTGGGCTAAATATTTTCGCTGTTTTCTGATCATCTGCATGTCTCACTTGTGGCTTTTCGCTTCCACGTCCGCGTGTGTACCAACTATGGCATACCGTTGGATTCAGGACATTTGGGAGCTTGATATTTGGTACCTTTTTTTTACATTCAACTGGGGTTTTGGCATGATTTCGACCTTTTTGAACGTTGTTTTGATGTTCATTTTTTTTTTAAATCTGGTACAGTGCAAACTTCTACGAAAAACTGCGCCCACACCAGTGATGGTATGAATGACGAACTAACAGCGTACATAGGCTGAAGGTGTTAGATTTCAAGAATATATAGTTTGGTGGGGGTATTTTTGCGTTGGGGGGTGTTTTTGGGAAAAACTGCAGACTGTTTCAAATACAAAACTGGGCTATTTTTTTTGCTGCTACTGACAGTTGCACTGGTCAGCTCTGGGGTAGTTGGCAGCCATGTCTCTTCATGGTTCACCCATGAATGTGGCATACCGTTTTATTCGGGAGGGTTTAGGCTTCGTTTGAGTGCGTTTTTGAACTTTCCCCTCCACAGTTTTTATTAGCTGAAATTCGCATTTGATTTTGTGGCTCTGATTTTAGTTGAGGAAAAAAAAGGAAATGTGAGAAAGTAACGTTACAATTTGACGAAGAATCGGCGTCCTGGTATCTGCATTTTGATTGAACTACTAAACCTCACTCGTACAATCCTGCGAGTGTGTAGTTTCTAAAAATATCTCACTTGGGGGGATATTTTTTAGAGAATTGGTAGATATTCTATGTTAACTGTCATATGGTTACACATTTTAATTTGGTGTAATTCTAGGTGGTGCAGTTTTTTAGTTTGGGGGGGTTCGCCTGTACAGGAACTCGGGACCTACATAATCTGGTATCGTTGTACTCGGGAGTATCTGAGCTTTTAGAACAGTAAGATTTGGGTGTACCTTAAATAACTATAAGTAAAAATGGGAAAAATCATGAAATTTGCAAATTTTTCTTTTTTTTACATATTTTACCATACTTCAGGAAATTTCCAGAAAGTTACAAATTTTGTTACCATATTAAAGTAACTTTGTGCTGGAAAAAAACAATGTTATAATATTCCTGATTACTGCAAGGTTTTTCCTACTTGTAAAATTAGTCCTAAAAGCGATTAAGGACCCAATCCTGAAAATTCTTCTGCGTTAACGCAAAAAAAATAAATCTCCTGTCGTGAAAGGGTTAAGCATTTATTTCCGTTCCCTTCTTTTAGATAACAAGCAAACAAACCCTTGGGCACCAGGATTTCAATACTTTACTAACTGCTTAACCACTAGTGCCCACAGTGTTGATGGGTTTCATTCAAGGAGATACATTTGTAAGCCTTGATTATTACTGTGTTGGATATTTTAAATTTCGATTTCGACAGCTCGTGATAAGCTTGAACATCTTATTTTTAAGAGCAACATCTTTTTTTATGCATTTCATATTTACGTGGAAATGAAATATTAAACAACACCTACATTATTATTATTAATTTATTATTATTATTACTCCTATTATAGCGTTATATAGGTGCCAACATCTTCTGTGATGCTTTACATATCCAAGTTACATCAAGGGGTAGTACATATGATATAAATTCATGCAGCACTTGTATCTCATCCTCGCATCATGTATTTAAAGGGTTTTCCATCCCCCCAAAAAACTTTTTAGATTCGTTGGCACCCCCCCAAACCTTGACTTGTGAAGTTAATAAATTTCAAGATGCTTCTAACATTACTTACCCAGCCACCTTCTTTCCCGTGTGCAACTCCTTGCTTCCATGCCATGAAAGCCACGTAAAAGGGGCCGGGCCCGCACCTCTCCTGTAATTGGGTAGACTGCGTCTCGCCAATCACAGGAGTCGCTGATGTCCGGCCCCTTTTAACTTGCCTGTTGCATGCATTGAAAAGGCACAGAAAAGCAAGCAATTGTCATTAAGAACACAGTAGTATTCTATAAGCGGCAGCTATAAAAGAATAACCGGTTTTAAACCGCGCATAGTTGGATTCAGACCTTTTTGATGCCGTTCTGTTAATAATACTGCCCATGTTGAAGTTTAATTTTGACTGTTAATTCAGTAATATTGGGCTCATAACTTATCATTGGAGAAGTCTATTGGATAGGGAAGTACCGTAATTGTAAGGATCTGATATAGAGATAACAACACAATACCACCAGCTGTTTTGCGGAATCAAGTCCCATTAAAGTCATGGTCGCAAATTTGGTCTTACTCAACATTGAATTCGACAAAGCAAGTTGTGAATTTAAGAGTTTATGCATGCCCTAAAAACTACTATTACTTCTCAGTAATGTAGCTTCCCTTCCCGCTTCCCCCTCCCAAACCCTTATGGCATGGTCTGTATGGTAAAAAACACTGTATTTGGGACTTTTCACAGTGAATTTGTTGACTGTTTTTTTAATACTAAGAGATTCTGCAAAGTTTCTTTTGAAACCCATGTTTCATTTCATGTTCATTGTCATGTTCATCTTCATGTTCAATGTTTATGTTCATTTGCATGTTCATTTCATGTTCATTTTATGTTCATTTTATGTTCATTTCATGTTCATTTCCTGTTTCCATTTCATTACTGCATGATTCCATCTACACCAATTTTTTTTTTATCAATCAGTGGTATAGGAAGGAAAAAATGAAATTTTGGATATCTTCTGTACATAAGACCCATACCTACCAACATGGCCAATTGGTCAAAGTATGATCCAAATACACAGAAATACGCAATCCGTATAACGGTATTATCCATCTTTCAATAAGGTTTCGTCCTATTCTTTTGTTATGGGTTAGTGTGACTTATAATATGGCCCTTTACCCGAATTTTCATCAAATACCTGTAGTGGGTCTCACATATATGGTAAATCCCGCAATGAACCTAGCTTTCTTTTGAACTGTCCCTGTTTGAAAATCCATGGATCCATCAAGTTATCGGAAATTTGAACACAGAACTTTTCGACAACTTTTTCCTGGAGTACTGGTATAAAAGGAAACAATCCCTGGCATCATTTGTCATTGGTGTTGGAAGTTTAATACGATAGCTGACTAGCTGTGCCATTTGAGAGCGAGCTTGTGCTATGCTGATCTAGTTTTGTGTGGATTTCATTTGTGCCATGTTTAACACTTGTTGTTATTTTCCCATTGTGCGAGGACCCAGTTAGCACAAGGTGCGATAATTTGAATATTCTCTGTCCGAAATGCCCAAACATTGGAACTTGATGCAAGGATGCAGAATGCCAAATGGGTGACTTTTTTGTGTATTTAGCTGTTTTCATTAAAACTTCTCTGCAAGGATCCTGGTTTCCCAGTCCATTACCATGTCCCTATGGATTTGTATACAGTTAATTTGATATTAGACAAGAATTTAACCATATTTGATTTCTAAATTTTTCGCAAACCTGTCTCCCATTAACTTCAATTGGTACGAAGAAGTAGAAAGTATTGGAGGTCAATATATCCCAATAACATAAGTTAAAACCTCTAAATTAGAATGCCCTCGTCTGAGTACTAAATGAAGATTTAACTCTATGGGGCATTAACACAATAATCCCTTTTCACCATTTTAGAAATATGATTGAGCGATTACGTGCCGCGATGTTGGCAAAAGGTGTAAATCTGGACTTTTCATCATCACCACTTTTTAAATGTGATAAGTCCAATTTGCAAAAAGGTGCGATAACGGTGGCAAAAAATGTAATAAACTTTAAAATTCTGCCCCTTTGCCTCAGTTTATTAAAGGCAATTATGAATTCTTATTCTTTAGAGTGTAACTAAGAGGATTTAGCAGAGGGACCAAAACAATGTAACAGAAGGGGAAAAAAACTTGTCCTATCCAGTGAAATAACTTTTAGGGTTTTCATATACAGACCTATTGGGTCATATAGAATTATAACACCGGTCAGGTGTGATGGCAGTTACGGTAAAAAATGCTTTTTGATGTCCATGTGTTGACTGGATTTTCAGGATGCAGAGATATATAAATGTACGAGATCATAGTAATAGAAAGGAATTAAGGTGAATAAATGTGTTGCCCCAATATATAAGTTAAATCTCTACATTAAGGTGTCACTGGCAAGAAAGTTTGCGCAATGGGGATCAGATCACAGAAAAAATGTTGTCAAATTATTGGATTACACATTGATAATTTATATCTAAGGACAAATGGCCAACAAGAGCCAACAACCCAACTCACAGTATGATTGTTGGTCGATATAAAGCTCAAGCACATGTTTTGGTTTCTACTCATTCTATTTAATGTACTGAAGTGTGTATCACAACTGCGTAGCACGTTCACTACCGATCATTACATTTGGCCTGTAGTAGAAGAGTGACCTTGTTCTCTTCAACCAAGGACATAAAGATACAGTTCATCAGACACCAAATAATGAAATTTTATGCTGTGCTGTGATGAGAGGGCTATGATTAGAGGTAGTGACATTGAGTAGTGAGAAACATTATAGGTAGAAGAGATGTCTATGATGGAGAGAATCTGTAGGAAATTTGTAACCTAGGTCTGTGTAGTCAGAACTCAAGGCAGGCTCCAACAAAATGACACGAAAAAATAAAACATTTCCCCATGTATACTAAGAGATATGATTATAAGTAAACGAGAAAACGAAACTGGCCTTCCGGAGTCTCGATAAATTCCTTGGAATATGAATTTCTGACTCCAGTTTCATGATTTCCGGTTGCCATGTGCTTTTGCAATAGCAATAATTTTATAAGCAAATTGTTATAATATGTTCTTCAAAAGACTATTTGTAAAACAAAATTTCTTGGGGGTTAAGAGGTTTACTGGATCGGTATTAAATGAGCCATTAATATGTGGTAAATATCATCTACATGTCTTCTGTGCGCAGTTTTGTGTTAACTTGGGAATTCTATCTCCTTAGTTTTGTGTGGTCTTGCCGGGGGGGCTCACAGTGACTACTGAGTGCATGCTTTGGGTGGTCCTTTCGCTTTACGGATTCCAGATTTAGATCAGGGAGGGAGGAGGACAGAACCCTAGTTGGTCTTGGCTCTACCGATGCATCGTACTTTTCCACAATGACATGTATACACTTTAAGTGCTACTATGTTAAACTCTAACTATACAGATGTTTCAGTTACATATTAAAGGGCATGTCCGACCCTTAATAGAATCGCGACGTTTTTTTTTCACTATCGCATAGTATATGCCTGCGCCCCAGGGCGGCGGTTGGCGCCCAACCGCTAATAATGGTCTATGTTTAAATAATTGTGAACGTGAAAGGGCCAACTGAGCGTGGGTGAGCGGACCGGCCCTCGCGCCGCCGACACTGCCCGCCGCTGCTGCAAGACACTACAAGCGGGGGGGGGCGGGACCTGGCGCCCATCCGTGAGTGGCGGAGAGCAGCCCAGCACGACGCAGCTGCTGCTGCGCAGAACACCGTGTGGTTGTATTTTCTCCTTTGTTTTATTGTGTTGTTAATTTGTGGTTTGTGTTAATGTTAGTGGAGGGCGGGGACGGGCTAAAAGGGTTGGCACGGGTGGGGCGGGGGGGGAAAGGAAACCCTACTAGGATGGCCAAGTGTGTGGGGTTTCGAGCTGGGGGAGCCGCAAGACGGGTGATGGGGGGAGAAGGCGGCAATGTGCATCCGAAACTTCGCTGCGGTGTCTGTGTAGGTTTGTTTGTAACGGGGAGGCAGAGTCTGACTTTGTGTTTTTATCGTTAGCTTCAGTCACCGTTCTGTTGTTTTGTTGTTTTCATTTGTGTGTTTTTGTTGTTTGTTGGGTACTCTCTCTTTGTTCGCCCTCTTTTTGTCCGTTTCTTGTACCTTTTCTTCCACTCTTCTAGGCACAGTGCCCCAAAATCTATATATGCAGCTGTGTGGTGGGGTGTTTTAGTGAAAGGATTCAGGAAGGTGTATAGTGTCACACTAGATTGTGAGGGAACGCCGGTCTCCGGTGGGGGGTTGTTTGTTAGATAATTGTGGTTTGGTTGGGTGGTTGTTGGCTCGTAGTCTGCGTTTGGTTCCGAGTTGTTAGTGGGGCATGATGTGGCTATGGGGCCCTCGCCGGCGTTAATTCATAGACCGGTGGATTTTTGTTTGTGTTTGGGGCTTTTGAGTGCGATAGGTTAGGTGAGGAAGTAGTGACATTTGGGATGGTGAGTAAAAGTAAGGTTGGGAGAACAATGAGAGGAATGGAAAGGGAGTAAAAAGTGAGTGAGGTATAAAGAAGAGGGAAAGAGTGAAGTGGGGGAATAAGTGGGGGTGGGGGGAGAGAAGAAAAAGTCGGGGAGGAGGTTGAAGGGGGCAAAAGAGAAGAGTGAAGTAGGGGAAAGCTCACGGAGAAGAGGAAAGAGAAAAAAGAAGATAAAAGGAGAAGGAAGGAAGGAGCCGAGACCGGGAAGACAAAAAAAAAAAAAAAAGAGAAAAGGAGGGGAAGAGGCAGAAGGCAGGAAAAACACAACAAAGAAAAGTAAGAGAAAAAACAGGAGCCCAGCAAGAGACAAAAGAAGGGGGAGGATGAGAAAGAGAGGCGGCGGTAAAAGCAATAAGGAGGGAAGCGCAAGCGAGCGAAAAAACCGATGGAGCAGGTTTTTTCCCCAGATCACACGCCAGGGGGAGGAACATGTGAGTGTGACCAGGGAAGCAACGAAGAGAACGGCAAACAGCAACCAAAGCAGAGCGGGATCAGTGACAGCCAGAGGGAAAAGCTGCCCGATCGAGGCAGAGGGGGTTGACGGGACGCCGCTAGTGGTCGACGGAGGAAACAAAGTCCAACACGAAGTCCCAGACGAATACATCAGGGCGAGCGGAGGAACGGTGACAGGTGAAAAAAAAAAAAAAAAAAGAAAAACAACGGAGGGGGCCAAGAACAAAAACAGGACACAAATCAGAGAGCTAGAGTGCGGCGAGAATTCAAACCCGCGCTTAATAAACACGAAAGTGCCATCAGGGTGAGGCGTGCTAATAGGTAGGCTGGGGTAAAAAGGGGACCAAAGATCGGACGAAGTCGACGATTCGGTCGCGGACGGCGAGCAATATATACGGTCTAATGGGCAGGGCTACTGCTATGCGTGGAGTTTTTTTTTCATACCCGTTTGACGTCACCGAATCGATGCCGGAAAGCAAGATCGCGGCGGGAACAAACAAGCTTTCGCACCAATTGCAAAACGGTCTGGAGGAAAAGTCCGCACGGGTGAAAAAAAAAAGAGAATCGCTCGGAGGGGGTTCTGAGGGGGTACATCGGGCTCGCGGTTGGGACAGAAAACGCGAAAAGGAGATAAATGGGGGAACAATCGGTGGTCAGGAACAACAGGCGTGGGGCGAGGAACGAAAGCAAGCGCGGCAGGAGAGGGGAAAGAATAGAAAGAAGGCGCAAACCCACAGGCTAAACGCGACAAACAAGGCAATGCGCGGGACTGCATAGAGGTGGCCCATGGCAGATAAAGGGAATGAGCCCATATACTGCCACGTGAGGGAACCAGTGCTTTCACCAGAAGAAAATGAGATCAGGATCCGAGTCTGGTGGGGGCTCAGGGAACGCAGATGGGTCAACTGTTGCAAAATAACACACGCGGGGAGAGATACCACACGGGGGGTGCTGCCAGCGCCAAGAGACAACACGGTCTAACAAGCGCTGTATGAAATCGGGCGGATTGCCGCCGGAAAGGTATGGAGCAGATCAATGGCTGACCGCGGATCGAAGCTGTGGCGGCCGTGGGGGGTGTTTTGGGCCCTCGGGCCTAGTGAAAAAAAGAGAACAGGGGGCACATGAGGAGTATCCGGGACGGGAGTGCATAAGAACGTGTTTCTGTTCGGTAGGCTAAGTACCTCTATACAAACAACAGGCAAGGGACGGAAGTGGAGTATAGGAGCGGTAGTCAACAGTAAATGCTCAGTGGTTAGGAAGCAGACAATACAAGGTGTAGTGGAAGAGGGGCTGGACGCGGGTCATCCCAGCACAGTTTGCTGATGTGCACGCGATCACCGCACCTAGGGTGGGGGGCCCATGTCTTGATGACAAGGGGTGGCAATCCAGCCGAAACCAGAATAAGCACCAAGTGAGGTGGTTGGCGCGAAACCAGATCCATGTTTGGCAGCCGTTTGCTAAGTTCGGTCAAGTCGTCTGTATTGACTGCGGTCGGGGGTAGAGCGGGCCACAGGTCGAAACTCCGCAAAAAGTCGCGGGGTCGAGCTGAAGGCATACAATGGGGTCCCCCTGGTCTGTTCTGCCTGCTCAGCAGGGGGGAGTACTGGTGAAGGTTCAAAGAATGATTGGGCATTTCGCATGTTCCATAGGGTGCTATAGCGTCCGAACCCGACACATAATGGCAGAAAAGACAACGCAGGGGAAAAAAGCCGGAAGTGTGGTGGGCCGAGCAAAATGTCCACCAGGTGAGGTGGTGTAGTCAAGAGGGCGTAAGACACGAAAGGGAAAAAAAGGATGGCCGCTGATGACTTTGTGCTATGTGTGTAGATGTGCCAAACGGGAAGCAGCCTGGGGTGCACGACAGGGTGGAGGCGCCGCGCACAGAATCGGCCAGGGACTTTTCGACTCACTCCTAGGGAAGTATGCCTGGCCCGCGCGAGTAGTCCAGACCCATCCCAAAACTGCACAGATAGAGTGAGTCAGCTGGACAGGAGGGAGCGGGTTGTAAAACCACTCGCACCTTGGGGGTACAGCAGAGATGCACGCCATATTTGGTGGTTGATAGTGAAATTGAAGAGTAACAACTTCTATGGGAAGTAACAGAGTAATGCTTATGCTTTGCTCCGATTTTTAATGCTGAACCGGTCAAGGTAGGCCATGCAAACAACTAGTGTAATAAGATCAAAACGCTATTACTGGAGAGATGTGGTGAGAGGTTGTAGGGCGTGAGAAAGAATAATAGACCACCGGGTAGGGCGGTGACACTATTTGCGAGTTCGTGGAGCTGGAAAGTAGCTGTGCCAGCCCCGCCCTCTTTAAAAGGTAAAATACCCAAGCGAAAACACTAGGTATAGAAGGGGCAGAGGAGAAAAAAAAAAGCTAGAGTGAAAGATTGGTGGGAATGAGCCTAATGACTGTGTGGATAATTAAACAATTGGATTTGGCACCGTGGACAGTCCTTAAGCAGTAAGTCGCGGGTGAATAATTGTGCACCGAACGAGAGACAGCGTATTGTGTTGAGGCGAGGACGGTGTGCAATAGCTGAGCCTAGGGGATGGTGGGCAATAGAATGATCAGTTGGCACAGAGAGTGTTGCATAGAATTCCCGTTATCGTAGGTTCGGAGTTGCAAGTTGGCAAAAAATCTTTTGTGAAGCCACATATTGTCAATGCCAAAGGACAGGGCCATGAACAGCAAAACCAGGTGGGTGTTGGTGGGAGAGAAGGGGAAAAAACCATGATTCCCACAAATCACCACTGGAAAAGGAAAGACTAACGGGAAAAGACGAACGGGGAAGGATATCGCACGCCCCTGTTGTTGCGCGGCTGAACACAATCCCCACTAATGCAAGACGCAAGGCGCCTTAGGCAAGTAGATCCAGTGGCAAGGAGACACAGGGGGGCGGGGTGACGGGGGTTGCTCCGGTACGGAGTACACAAGGGCCACGGGGAGGGGAGCCAGACAGGAACCAGAACGGGGGGATGGAGCGCCGCGGTGATACTGTATTCAGCACAGAAGCCCCAGGGAACACAGACTGAGATAGACGCGTCCACAGTCTGTGTGGGCACCTAGTAACGACCACAAATACACAGGCGAGCGAAGATATCAAATGAGGGCAGCACTCAGGGCCGTCATAAGAACGCACAACAGAGACCGGAGGGGATAGCTAGTGGCGGCGAGGCCAAAAGGGGGGAAATGCACGATTCAAGGGGAACCCACACGGAAACGGAAACGGAGGTGCGGGGGTGTTTCCACGATTTGCACAAAAGGAGAATCATAGATACAGCACCCCCGTAAGCGGAATTCACAAAAAAAGGGGCCACAATACCCAATACCACTCCCTAATAACCTCTGGGGGGAGGGGGCCATGGAGTTTACGTTTTTCGCCAAAATAATCTACATCAAAGACAGGAAGGAACGATGCA
This sequence comes from Hymenochirus boettgeri, assembly GCA_019447015.1. Lineage (NCBI taxonomy): Eukaryota > Metazoa > Chordata > Amphibia > Anura > Pipidae > Hymenochirus > Hymenochirus boettgeri. Next base: position 13,979,698 of record CM033475.1, read on the forward strand.
CTATAGGGGTGTGACCACAGTACCACAAAGATATGAGAGTAGATAGGAATATTTAGTGTCTCTTTTCTTACATCTCTCTGGCCCAGAGGAATATAGATATTTTTAGAATCCCGAAACAATAAACCAAGTAAGGGTATTAGCACGGTCTAACTGAAACACCAGGCGAAGGACACGTGCAGCAGGACCCGCCCCAACTGTAACGAGCCCACCCGGGCACCAGGGAGACCGCCACGGGGGAGACGGAAAGAGATAGAACAGGCGAGGCAGAAAGGCGGGAGGCGGGGACAGGGGCCAATGGACCCACCCAAGCAAGCGTAGGGAACAGGCGAGCGAACCGCGGAGGGGCAATGAGCGCCTCCAACAACACAGAGACAAAGAAAGATGAAGGGGGGGGTGGATGGATGTGTGGGGGGGGGGGGTGTTGGGTGGGGGGATGGTGTGGGGTTTGGTGTGTGGGGGTGTCGTAGGTTGGGGTGGGGGGTCGGTGTGTGGGGGTGGGGGGAAGGAAAAAAATACTCACAATAACCTGATAGATGATGGAGTGATATGCGTGTGGCCTGGGGGTGGGGGTGATCGGGCGGTTGGGGTGGGGGGTCTGGATTGGGAGGTGGGGGTTGTTGTTTGTGGGGGACTTTGTTTAGGTATGTGGTTGATGGGAATTGATTTTTTATCGTGTAAAACATTGTGTGTTTCTCTTGTTGTAGGGTGGTGTTTGTTTGTTTTGTATTGTTGGCCTTGGGGGACTACTGGTGTGTAAGTGGGTTGAGAAGGGTGTGGGGGAAAGTATGGTGGCTACGTGTGGAGTGGGTGTTGTTTGTGATGGGGTGGGTTGGGGTGTTGTGGGGGGGGGGAAGTTGGTATGGGATGGGGTAAAAAGGAAAGGTTGTTGGTGGTGGGTTGGGGGTGGTGGGGGTGGTCGGTGTGCCCATTGAAAAGGTTGTTTGGGGGGGGGGGGGGGGGGTTTTATGGGTTTTGAAAAACTTAATTGGGTGTTTTTTGTGGGGTTGGTTTTATGGGTTTTTTGGGTTTTTTTTTGTTTGTGGTTCCGGTTATCGTCCTGGTCATAGGTGTGTTGGGCTGGGGGTGTGGGATGCGTTTAGGGGGGTGGCTGGGGTGGTTTGTTGGGGTTTATCGGTTAGGGTGCCTGTTGTGGGGGGTGGAGGGGAGCGAAAGTAGGGGGTGGGGGGGGGGGGGGGTTGGGGTTAGGTGTTGTTTAGGGTGGCGTTGTGGGGGTTGGTTTGGGTGGTGGGAGGGTTGTGTTTGGTTGGTGGAGTGGGATAAACTTGGGGGTGGGTTCCGTTGGGTTGGTGTTTGTGTAGGTTTGGCCCCTTGTTTGTGGGTTTTTTTTTTGTTTTTATTTTGTGTGGTGTTCTTGGTGGCTAGATTGTGTTGTGGTAATTTATTATGTCTGGTTTGGGTTTTTTTTCGTTTTTTTTTTTTTTGGTTATTTGCTTTTTTTTTGTGTTGTTTTTTTTTGGATGGTTGTTGTTTTGTGGGTCGGGATGTTTTGTTTTTGTTGTTTGGGTTTTGTGGGGGGTTCATTTTTTTTGCTTTTTTTTTTTTTTTTTCGTTGGGTTGTTGGTGTATTTTTGGTTTGGTTTTTTTTTTTGTGTTTTGTTTTTTTTTGTATGAATGGACCCGGTTGGCTACACCATGTTTATGCTCTGCGTGAATTCGCAATCTGCTTGTTTTTTCTTTTTTGTTTTTTTCTTTTTTTTCTTGTTTTTGCCTTGCTTTTGTGCCTGCTTGTTGTTGTTGTGGGTTTCTTTCTTTTTTTTTTGTGTTTTTTTTAGATATGTGGGTTTTATGCAGTTGGTTTGGTTTGTTTTGTTATTGTTATTTTTCATCTGTTTTTTAAGAGGTGGGTTTGGGCGCTTTATCGCTCTTTGTGTTTTTTTGTGTTTTTTTTTTTCTTGTTTGGGTTGTTATTTTGGTTTGTGGTTTTTTCTTATGTGTATCATTGGCTTACCAGGCATGTTTATTAGTTTTTTGCATTTTTGTTTTGTTTTTTTTTTTTTGTTTCGGGTTTTTTTTTCTGTTTTTTATTTTTTTTTTTCTTTTATTTTTTTCTTTTTTTTTTTGTTGGTTTCTTTTTTGTTTTTCCTTTTTTTTGGGTTTTTTCTTTTTTTTTTCTTTTTCTTAACTGTGTTTGGTGAAGGGTTTTTTTTTTTTTTGTGTTTAACAACCAGTTTGTTACACCATTCTTTTGTTGTTTTTTATATTTTGTTTTTTTGTGTTTGTTTAGGTTGTGTTGGTGGTGGTTTTGTTTATTTTTGTTTTTTTTTTTTGTTTGTTTGGCCCCCCCCCTCCCGGTGTCGCTTGCGCAGGGGCCGCCCGCGGCGTGGGGGGGCCCCGTGGCCCCCTTTTGCCCCGCTCCGCCTTTGCGTGCCTCTCCGTGGCTCTTCTCTGCCCGGCTCCCCCCGTGGCGCCGCCCCGGCGCCCCTGGCGGGGCCTCCGTTCCGTCGCGGGGCTCGGTCCCCTGGAGCCCGTCTGCCGTTGCCGCCCGGTGCGCGTTAAGGGAGAACACTGCTCCCTTACTTTTCGTGCGGGAGGGCTTGTAGTGTGATGGTGGTAAGGGAGGATCCGCTCAACGATCGGCTATACAGAGCCCTTCTCTGGACCAACCGACCTTACTTCTACTCCTTATCTCTCTCATCTATTTATTGGCTATTGCAAACATCTTGGCATTAGTTTCCCTGCACTTCTTTTCGTTCTTCTTTTGTGCGACACTCCTTCTGGGCCCCCCCCACTCTATTTTGCTATTTCGTTTCCTTGGCCGGACGTCTCCTTTACGGGTGCAGTTCTTCTTCCCCTTTTGTTGTGGGTCCACTTAGTGTCCCCCCGCTACTCCTGTCTTTTGGTCCGTGTGGTTTTTTCCCAATTTCGCCCCCTCCCGTGCCCTTTCCCACTTTCTTGCCATCGCTCCGCCTCGCCTCTTCCATCCCTGTCCTTCCGCTTTTCTCTCCTTGTATGCCCCATTCCTCTCTTGCCTGGAGGTGTTTCGGCCGCTGTACGACAGGCCAAACGTTGTCTTCCGACCGGCTCTTGTGATGTATAAGATACATTGCAGATACAGTAAAAATTTGATGCGTTCCTTGTATGGCTAAACTTACCAGGGATTGTGTAATACGTAACAGGAGCACAAAGCAATGCATCTTACCTTGCCAGAGATCCCTTTGAAAATGACTATTGCGTATTCATCGTGGGATTGGCCAAGGTAACACACAGGGGTGGGTGCGATATAATTTCCCCCGGTTTCTGTCTTAACGTTTATTTTCTTTTCCAGTGTGATTTGTGGTGAATCCTGGTAATTAACAAAACTGGTTTTTTGATTCGTGACTGTCGTATTGTAAAATAGGTGGATCAACAGATTTGTTAATTTTGAAAATTGAAACATAAGAAATTAATAATCGGAAATTTCTATTGAAACAATCGAAACATAGATATTGAAAACACATAGGATCCTGGAACTGCAATCGTAATAAACTGCATGTTTTCGTTAGTGGTGACATACTTTATTTCACCATGAAATTTACTGCTTAAAGGACATGTTAAATGTGCCAAATAATGTTTTACTTATCACACATTATTAGGATAATTACCCCAATCTTAAATCTGCTTTTTTTTCCCTCTGACCTTCCTATCCCTTGTTTTTTTCTCTGTATTTTAACTTTTTAAAGAGGGCGGGCACAGCTAGCCCTAAAAGAACTCATCAACACCAGCCCCTCCCCCTGCACACTTACATTTAAGAACTATCCATTCTATAAAAAGTAAAGCAAGAACCTTATCTATCTATCACTGCATGGCTAATTGATTCACATAAAAATCAGGAAAAGAAATAAGCATTATCTGTTATTCCCCATAGCATTTTACTTTCACGTTCACTATAAAACAAAATCACTGGTGAACTGGCTGATTGACTGAAAGTGAGGCACAGATCACTACCCCTCACTCTCACCTCCTCACCTATCGGTGCCCAGTTTTGGGGAGGGTGCTGATTACTAGAGAGGGAACAAGCATACTAACTAGTAGTGAGCTGAACAAGGACATGGGGAGATCTAGTGACAGGGACTGAGTCAAAAAGGGATCAGTTCCTGACAGTCTAAAATATAAAGCGCTAAAGGCAAATCATTTTTTTTCACTTTAGTGTCCTTTAGAAATGATTACTGACACAAAATACAAAATGGTGACATTTTGCTAAATCAACTCCCATTTCCCATGAGTTGTAATTTTAGTGACAGATTGTGTCAGGTTAGAGAGCTATGCAAACTATGGAACATGGAATGCCAACATTCGTTTGACCTTTCACAGTAATACGCAAGATGAGAAGAGACACACAGACATTGTATTATACGTGAGAAATTTTTGAGAGTGTTAAGAATGTGAAAGACTACAAACAGACAGTAAATCAGACTAGAAAGAAATTTTACAAAGATGCAAACCATGATCTGGGTTTAGAGGCCAAACATTACTATGGTGATTTTGTTTTTAGGATGGAAATTTGTCAAACCATTGCCAAAGACAATGGGTGTGTGCAGGTACAACAAGCAACTGTGCTGGGAATTTCACCTCATACCAAGCCCTTGCTTCAACACTGAGACCCTTTAATTTAAGGCTTAAAAACATCCTTCAGTTTTCTGTTGTTGCTGTACAATATGGTAACTACAGCAACAGAAACGTCTATTATGAATTCCCCTGTTTTTCTGGATTAATATCAGTGATAATCTTACCTTTTCTTGCATAGGTCCTCAGGGAAAACCCCAAAATTACAAAGGCCCTCCACAGATCCTATAATTGTCACTGCATCTGAAATATTTTTTACCAATATTCCGGTTTCCCGGAAATCCGTGATGTCACAGCTGCATCTAGTGTTGCTTCTTTACTGGAGTTCATGGACCAAAACTTGTTTGTTCTCCGCCATTCCCAGAGTTGGCACCAACTTGACCCATGAGTCCACGACAACAGTGAATATGATTATAATTTACTTCTAGAGATCACATTACAATTGGGAAACTTTTAACCTCTTTATCATTTGAGACATTTTTGCAAGAGGCATTTCCGCATTGTGCCATTTAAGAACTGTGTGATTTGCTTACGCAATATATATTTATAAATCTAATGCAAGCTCTGGATTCAGTTAGCCATGACAGCATGTGTTTAATGCAGCATTTTGTGTCCCTAAAGTGGAAGGGGACAACCCTAGAACAAAAAGAGGATTCCTTTTTTCCCCGTGACAGACGTTTGCACTTTGCTGACTTTTTCACCCGAAGTATTTTTCCAGGATGATTGAGGAATGTTAGGTAGAAAACTCACAGAAAGCAAGAGAATTATAATACCGTATATACTTCGAGTATAAGCCGACCCGAGTATTAGTCCGAGGTACCATTTTTACCTCAAAAATTAAGAAAACCTGATTGACCTCTAGTAAATGTCAGGTTGAATTATGAGCACTACTGCCTTCTGATTCTTATGTTTTGTGGCCTCAGTTGCCTTTATACTGACAACAGAATTCCCGATAACAGTAATAGCCAAATCCAGTATGTCTATTACTGTATGGGACTAGTGTATGGGAATTCTGCTGTCCCTTAAAGGGCCAGCTAAGCCTCAAAACACTACAAATCAAAGGCAATATTTTACAATAGTTAACTCACTCCTCCTGATTCTGTATTGTTTTGAGCTTAGTGCCCTTTTAAAAATGGACAGTAATCAACCCACACTGGGGGCATAGGGGAAAAAAACAATGACAACAGGTTTTTTTTAAAGTCTGCAGCTTCCAAATACACTTAACTTGTGATTTTACAGCATACTTATCCTTTAACATATAACCCTCTTTATTTAAGAGTAAGACCAACTGATGGGATTCATTTTAATATATTTATATATATATATTGTGGGAAATGAGGCAACGTCCCCTGATTTTATTTGCCTTACACCCCTAATTTCCTTGGTGTTGCGTAATAAAAGGTAAAGGCTACAGAACAGGAACCAATTCCTATTATAATCCCCAGTGTCCTGACATATCACACGATAGACTCACTTTTTATAGGGATGCATTCTACAGAGTTCTGGGCAAATGTATCAGAACACCTAATCTACAGCTAATGGATTCATCTTAATCGTATCTCATACAGGTTTTTTAATCTTTAGTGAGATCCTGTAAAAAGAACTCTCAGAATTACCTTTTCACTCTTTTGACTAACTGAACATATAATAGGCTTCATAAACGGGGAATGACCTTTGCCTCATCTTAAAAGGCCTGTCCACACCCAAAACTATAATCCCCCCCACGATGGCCCCTCATGTAGGGTAAATAAATCCTTACCTCACATCCCAGTCTCATATGGTTCTCCGTAATGTTCCCAGTCAAAAACTGCCCACCAGGAGGATAGCAGAGTCCATATAGGACTCTGCCTCCTGTCTCCCCTCCGGAGAAGTTGGGCATGCACATTGCCAGGCCCTTCTCCCCTCCCTCTTCTTGTGCGATCCCCCGCTAACAGCATAAAAACCCTTGGCCATATAGTAAGGGTTCCTTTCCCCCAGCCACCGCTGAAAACATTATTAAGAAATCCCCCGATACTCTACCTTCCCTTCCTCTCCCCCTCTCTCCCCCGGGTGTCTAGCAGCCACAGCTGCTGTCCGTGCATTGCTGCCTCTCAGCCATCACGATGGCGGCGCCGGCCCGCCCCCTGCTTGTATGTCTTGCAAGCAGAAGGCCGGGCAGTGCGTCGGAGGAATATGGGAAGGTAAGGTAAAGATCTAGGCACTTTCTTAAATTTATTTTATAGCGGTTGGGCGGGGGAAGGTAATACTAAATATGTGAAAAAATGTTTTATAAGGGTGGACATGCCCTTTAATATGTAATGAACATCTGTTAGTAGATTTTACTTGTGTTACTTTACTGTCATTACAGTTGAGTATTGTTTTGCTCATGGGTCTGTCTCCTCCCTCCCTATTAATCTGACTATCCGTAAGGCAAGCATGCCTCAGTAGTCACGTTGAGGCAGCACTAAGAGATAGAATTTCCCATTTACACAAAAAACGGCGCACAAAGATGTAGATGATATTTTCCCATATTTAATGTCATTAATACCGATCGTCCTCTTACCAGATAAGTTTGTTTAAACATTGTCTTGGAAGATAAGACACATTGTCTATGAAAATTATTGCTATACCCCCCTCGCAAAAAAAGAAACACATGGCAACCGGAAATCATGAAATGGTCAGAATTCATTTCCAGCACTTTCTGAGACTCCTGAAGGCCAGTTTCCTGTTTTTAATTTTTTACTTATAATCTCTCTCCTTCTTATAATTGGAATGTTTAATTTTTCGTTCATCTTTGTTGAGTTTCTGACTTACCAGACCTATGTCAAATTCCTACAGATCTCTCCATCATAGACCTATCTCTTCTACCTCTACTTTTTCTCTAATGTCACCTCTAAATCCAGCTCTCATCACAGAACAGAATAAAATTTCATTATTTGTGTTGACTCAACTGTTATCTATTGTCCTTGGCTTCAATGAATTTTTCTACTAAAGCCATGTGCATATGATCGGTAACGTTTGCATTTGTGATCTCACTTCATTCATTACTAGTAATGAGTAAGAGAACTTGTGCTTGCCTTATATCTACACTCATCCTGTGTGGGTTTCTTGGCTCTGTGGCCATGTTGTCTCTTATATAAATTACATATTGTAATTCCCACATATTGACCATTTTTTCTGTGATCTGATCCCATTGCTAAAACTTTCTTGCCGTGACACCTTTAATGGTACAATTTAACTTATTTTTGGGACATTAATTACCTTTATTTCCTTTCTATTTTCTGTGATCTCGTACATTTTATCATCCCCTTTCGTTAACCACTCCTGAAAATCCAGTCAACACAGGACTCAAAAGCATTTTCTACCTGTCCTCTCACCTGACCCTGTGTTATAATCTTTATGCGACCCTAAAGTCTGTGTCTATATGAAACACTCTCAAGTATTCAACTGATGAGACAAGTTGTTTTTCCCCTTCTGTACATTTTGTTTCTGATCCCTCTGCTAAATCCTCCTTATTTACACCCTATAAGAATAAAGAAATCTCTAATTGCCTTTAATAAACTGAGGCAAAGGGGCATATTTATAAAGGTTTATTACATTTTTTTGCCACCTTACGCCACCTTTTTGGCAAATTTGGACTTATTAACTATTTAAAGTGGTGAGATACCAGGGTGAAATCATTACATCGCCCTTTTGCCATACATCGTCGAGTAACTCGTCAAATCATATTTATAAAATGGTGAAAAGTGGATTTATTGTGTTAAGCCCCATAGAGTTAAATGCTTTCATTATTACAGTAACGAGGCACTTCTAATTTAGAGTTTTCAACTTATGTTATGGATATTGACCTCCAATTACTTTCGACTTACTCGTACCCATTGAAGTTTAATGGGAGCCAAGTTTTGGAAAAATTTAGAAATCATATGTTAAATTTTCCTGTCTATATCAATCATAACTGTTACAATCCATGGGACATGGGTAGTGCCTGGAAACATTTAATCCTTGCAAGTAAGTTTTAATTAAAACACTAAATACACAAAAAGTCACCCATTTTGGCATTCCTGGCATCCCTTGGCATCATTTCACATTTTGGGGCTTTCGGCAGAGAACTATCAAAATTATTCGCCACCTTGTTGGCATACTGGTTCTCTCTCCACAAGGGAAAATAACAACAATGTGTTACATGCACCTGAAATCCACACAAAACTATAATCAAGCAATAGACACAAGCTGCTCTCTCCAAATATCATCCTGTCAGCTATCTTATTAACTTTCCCAACACACTGACAAAATGATGCCAGGGATGTTTCCTTTTATACCCATGTAGCCGTCCAGGAAAAGTTGTGAAAAAGTTCTTGCTGTTCAATTTCGATAACTCTGATGGATCCATGTATTTTTCAACAGGAAGTTTCCAAAAAACTAGTTCATTTCGTGGATTTACCACTATATGTGTAGACCCACTACAAGGTATTTGATGAAAATCTGGTAAAAGGCCTCATTATAAGTCACATAACCACATACAAAGTAGACAGAAACCTTATTGAAGATATGGATACTACCTTTACCGTAAACACATGACAGGGATTGAGTATTTCGTTATTTGTGTATCATCACTTTGACCATAGCTTGCATGTGGTAGGTGCTGGGTCTTTATGTACCAGAAGATCAAAATTTCCATTTTTCTTCCTCTTACCACTTGATTGATAAAAAAGAAAGTTGTAGATGACAATCATGTTCAGTATGAAATGACATGAATGAACAGTAAGAACATAACATGAGTCATGAAATGATAGAACTGACATAAATGAACATAAAGAACTAAATAACGAAGAAGAAATCACGAAATACAATGAACATGAAATATGATGACTAATGACTGAAGCATGAATGACATGAAAACATAATGAACTAATGAATGAAATACAGAAATGAACATGGTGTCAAAAGAACTTTGCAAATCTCTTTCGTATTAAAAAGTCCAAATTCACTGTTGAAAAGGTCCAAATCCCATTTTTTCCCAGACCATGCTAGGTTGGGAGGGGGAAACTCACATTACTGAGAAGTAATAGTATTTTTTAGGGCAAGACATACCCTTTAAAATTCAAATTCTTTGTTCGAAATTCCAATGTGTGATTAAGACCAAATTCTGCTACCAGTGACTTTAATTTGGACTTGATCACGGCAAAACACTGGTGTATTGTGTTTCTCTCTATTATCATAATCCTTACCTAAATTACGGTAACTTCCCTATCCCAATAGACTGTCTTTCCATTAGAAGTTATGAGCCCAATCATACTTGTAATGACAATCAAATTAAACCCATGACTTCAAACCATGGGCCGTTAATTTATTAAACTATAACAAGGCATCAAAAAGGTCTGATACCACTCTGGCGGTTTAAAACCTGTTCTTAACGCCGCGATAGATACTACTGTGTTCTTAATGACATTGCTTGCTTCTGTTCCTTGTTCCATGCATGAAAGCAAGTAAAGGGGCCGGACCATCAGCGACTTCCTGTGATTGGCGAGATCAATGTCTCAGCCATTACCAGGAGATGCTGCGGCCGGCCCCTTTTAACTTGCGTTCTCTGCATGGAAGCAAGAGATTTGCACACTGGGGAAAGAATGCTGGGTAATACTGTTAGAAGCTCTTTGAAATTTATTACTTCACAAGGTCAAGGGTTTTTGGGGGTTGCACGAAAATCTAAAAAGTTTTGGTGGGATGGAATACCCTTTAATACATATTCGGGATTGAAGGAAAAAAATACATTGCTGCAATGAATTTATATCATATTGTACTTACCCCTGTATGTACCTTGTATATGTAAGCATCACCGAAGATGTTGTGCACTATGATAAGACCTATAATGTTAATAATAACTAATAATAATATTAATAATAATAATGTATGTGTTTAATATTTTCCTCCAGTAAAATATGAATACAAAAAATGATTTTGCTCTTAAAATAGATGTTCAGCTAGTCAGAGCCTGTCAAATGTAAATATATCCACACAATATTCAGTCAAGGCCTTACAAATGTATCTCCTTGAATGAAACCCATCAACACTGTTGAGACTTTGGTTAAGCAGTTGTAAGTATTGAATCCTGGTCCCAGGGTTTTGCTTGTTATCTAAAAGAATGGAACGGAAATAAATTGCCTTAACCCTTTCACTGCCAGGAGATTTTCATTTTTTTTTTGCGATTAACTGCCCAGAAGAATTTGTCAGGGATTTGTCCTTAATCGCTTCTTTAGACTAATTTTACAGTAGCTGAAACCTTGCGTAATCAGGAATGTATTTATAACATTTGTTTTTTCAGCACAAAGTTCACTTTAATATGGTAACAAATTTTGTAACTTTTCTGGAAATTTTACTGGCATGAATTAGGGTAAAAATATGTAAAAAAATGAAAATTTGCCAAATTTTCATGGATTTTTCCCATTTACTTATAGTTATCTTAAGGTTACACACAAAATCTTACTGTTTCTAAAAGCCTCAGATACCCCAGTCAACAACGATACCAGATATATGTATGTAGACCCGACGTTTTCCTGTCAGGAGACCCCCCCAACTAAACCTGCCACCACCTAGAATATTACACCCAATGAAACTGTGTAACTCACTACGACGTTAACATAGAATATGCTACCAAATTATCTAAAATCATCCCCCCCCAATAGTGAGATATTTTTAGAAACTACACACTCGCAGATTTTACGATGAGTGTTAGTTTCAATCAAAATGCCAGATACCCGGAACGAGCTCTCGTCAAATTGCTAAGTACTTTCTCACCTTTTCCTTTTTTTCCTCAACTGTAAAACTCAGAGACAAAATCAAAATGCGAATTTCAGCTATAAAACTGTGGAGGAACGTTCAACGTCATCTCCAAATGAAAGCCTAAACCCCTCCCGAATAAACGGTATGCCACATAATGGTGTTGTACCCAGAGACATGGCTGCCAACTAACCCAGAGGGACAGTGCCAAATGTCATTAGCAGCAAAAAAATTAGGGCAGTTTTGTTTTGACACAGTCTGCAGTTTTTCCACACAAACACCCCCACACTCTCAAAATACCCCCCACAAATATAGTATCTGAAATCACCACTGCTATGTAACGCGTGCTAGTTTCCGATTCATTCATACCATCCAATGGTGTGGGCGCAGTCTTCGGAAGTTTGCCACTTTTACCAGATTGGAAAAAAACAAAATGAACATCAAACAACGTTCAAAAGGTCGAATACAATGCCCAAAAAACCCCATGGAATGTAAAAAAAGAGTACCAAATATCAATCTCCCACAATTCCTGAATCAAACGGTATGACCCATAGTGGTGGTTACACACGCCCGGAACGGTGGAAGACGTAAAAGCCACAAAGTGAGACAATGCCGATGGCTCAGAAACAGCCGAAATATTTAGCCACTCGAATTTTGGACATTCTGCAGTTTTTTCACACAAAACACCCCTGAACTAGAAATAACCAACCCACAAACTATATTTCCTGAATCTACACACCTGTCAGCTATGCTAAACGCTGTAGTTGTTCATCATACCATCAATGGTCGGTGGGCGCAGTTTCGCGTAAAGTTCGCCACTTTTGCTGAAAAAATGAACAAAAAACAACTTCCAAAGGTTAGAAATAATGGCCAAAACCTGATGGAATCTAAAAAAAAGTTACTAAATTCATCTCCCAATGTCCGAGTCAACGGTATAGCCATATGTGTGGTACACACACGGAGTTGCGAAGCGAAAAGCCACAAGTAGACAATGCACGATGGTCAGAACAGCGAAAAAATTTAGCCAACTTCCGAATTTGGACAGTCTGCAGTTTTTTCCACCAAAACACCCCCGTAACTTAGAAATAACCCCCAAAACTATATATTCCTGAATCTACACACCTTCAGCTATGCTAACGCTCTGTAGTTTTCATTCCATACCATCAATGGTTTGTGGGCGCTAGTATCTTTGTAGAAGTTCGCACTTTTCTGAAAAAGAACAAAAAACACTTCAAAAGGTAGAAATCACTAGCCAAAACTGATGGAATCTAAAAAAAGTACTAATTCAATCTCCCAAATGTTCCTGATCAACAGGTAGCATTGTGTGGTTACACATGCGGACGTGGAAGCGAAAAGCCACAAGTGAGACATGCACTTGGCTCCAGAAACCAGCGAAATATTTGAGCCAACTCCGAATTTGACAGTATTGCAGTTTGTTTCCACAAAACACCTATGAACAGAAATACCCCCCACAAACTAATATATCCTGAAATCTAAACACCTTTCAGCTATGTAAGTCACTGCATAAGTTCGTTCATTCATACCAGTCATGGGTGTGTGGCGCAGTCGTTCTCGGTAGAAATTTCGCGCATTTCTAGCACCAATGTTCTGGAAAAATGAGAAAAAATCAGTTTCAAAGTTACCAAAATCACACCAAACCCCATGTAATGTCAAAAAAAAACTTACCAAATATCAATCCCTAAATGTCCTGAATCAAACAGTGGTGCCATAGATTGTGGTTACACCATGGTGGAGCCGACTTCAAATTGTAAAAACAATGCGCTCAGGAGCCAAATAACAGCATGTTCCCAGATTTTCCCAACTCTGACACCCACTCTAACTTGGAATAACACACCCGCAAAAACTCTATATATTCTCAGAATGCTACATACGTCACTACGTAACGCTGTATTTATTTGTATTGTTCATTCATACAATCATGGCTGTGTGGGCAGATTCTTCGTAGAAATTCGCATTATCTGAAAAAAAGAACAAAACACTTCCAAAAGGTAGTAGAATCAGGCCAAAACCCTACCAGCGACTGTAAAAAAAAGCTACTAAATATCATTATCCCAAATGTCTGGGAATCAAACGGTTATGCCATATTGTGGTTACCCACGTGGACTTGGAAGCCAAAAGCACAAAGTCGACAACAATGCCCAAATGTCTCAGAAACAGCAACAATTATTCAGTCAAATTCTGAATTTGAACAGTCTGCTCAATTTGTTCCTCACCAAAAACAACCCACACAAACCATATAGTTCTCGAATCCCACACCTTTATCTACGAAATTCTGTAGTTGTTCATTCGTACCATCAATGTGTGGGCGCATTCTCGTGAGAATTCACAGCTTTAGCAGTTTTCTAGAAAAATAAAAAAAAACACTCTCAAAGGTAAAATCATGCACAAAACCCAAAGTAAGTAAAAAAAAGTTACCAAATCTCTCATCCCCAATGTGCTAATCAAACCGGTAGCCCTATGTATGGTTACACACGCAGACGATGGAATCAACCTAGCCACAAAGTGAGAACCATGAACAGCGGCCTCATTACAGCAACTTTTCAGATTTGTCAGACTAAACACCCCTCTATAATTAGAAATCTCCCCCCAAAACATATATTCTGGACTACTACCACCTTCAGCACACAATGGGTTGGATCTTTTATGCATACCACCAATGGTGTCGGGCTGCTGAGTTTTGTGTCGACAACTTTCGCTTTCTTCTTCCCAGATTTTCAGAAAAATTTTATAAAATACAAATTCAAAGAGTTAAAAATCATGGCAAATTTCATGTCAGTCAAAAAAAATTGTCAATTATCAATCTTCACAATGCCCCTGAATGCAAACGGTATGATGCCCCATAGCAGCTGGATCTCACACAGGGACGTGGTCCACCAACTAGCCCTCAACTGGGACGCCATGCCACCGTGTAATTACAAGAAAAATATCAAAGTGACCTCGTAATTCCAAACAGCCCAAACACTTTGAAATGACCGCCGCCCAATAACCCATCCACCAAACTATTAATTCAATCTCCACATGTTCTGAATCAACGGTATGCTATGCTGGAATTGCCTACAGAGACTGTGGCCACCAACTAGCTCAATGGGACGCTATGCACAAATGCAATTACAATAAATAATCAAGTGCTCTGTAATTTGAAAGCCTACCCTTTTTCTAGCGAAACGTCCCAAAACCATGGAGATAGCCCCAACAAACTATTATTTTTGCCCGAATCTAACACCCCTTCAGCTAACGTTACGGTTTCAGCTTTCATGCATCATGAAGAATTTCCAGACCCAGCGAATCCAAGAACTCCGTGTTTTTTACGAGTGTTTGTGAAAAACTAAAATGCTGAGTTGATTCAAGTGATGTGAAATCCTACCTAAACCCACTTGACAAGCAAAAAAAAAAACCCACAAATACAATCTTCCACATGTCCTGAATCAAACGGGTCATAAATTCCATATGCTGTGGATCTCAACCAGACTGGGCCAATCTAACTCAAATGGGACGCTATGCACAAATGCAATTACAAGAAAAAATCAAAGCTCTCTGGTAATTGAACAGCACACTTTTTTAATGGATAACAGTCCGAAACATGAAATTCCTCCACAACACTATATATTTTTGGGATCTACCACCTTCAGCTACATGTTACGTGCCGATGCTTTGCATACATTGCATTAGAATTCCAGACCCAGCGTCCAAAACGAACCCTGGTGTTTACTGAGATTTTTGTGACAATAAAATGAGATGTATTCAAGGGTTGAGAATCCTACCTAAACCCACTGACAAGCCAAAAAACCACTAAATACAACTCTCCACAGTCCGCAATCAAACGGTGTCCATTGCTGGGTGCAAACAGAGACGAGGCCACCACTAGCTCAACATGGGACGCTTAGAAGGAGTTACAAAAAATCTTTTTAAAAACGCCACAACCCACCCCCACACACTACACTCTCCCCCTTTTAGTGTATTTTAGTGAAGTGGTTAGTTATGGAGGTTCACACCGGCTTTTATGCACACTTGTTTACTGAATCCTAAAAATTCAATACGGTCCTTTTTGTGGTCTTCGCAAAATTTCCTTATAAAATTAAGGCTAGTTCCCTGAAACGAACAATAAGTATCCGCTGTTATATTACGATAGCTACGTGCGGGACATTGGGAGCTGTGAGAAAGGAAACTTTTTTTCTAATTTACTAGTTAGGGTAATAAAAAAAAAAAAAGGGTGTGTGTATCACTTAGAATTTTTTGGCTGTATTTCCCCTTTTTTCCGGTCCCCGATCATTCCACAAAGATAATCATCAATCATCTTGGGAATGATATCCGAATCTTGGAATACGCCGGCATAATGCGTTTTCCAATTCGAATCCGATCGGAAAATACTCCCGAAAATCATTTTCCAGAATTGATTTTCATGCATTGGCAAAGATCAATAATTTGGTGATCAGAAAGTCAGATCACCAAATATTGATCTCTGTCCCCATCTTTTTTTCTCTAAGTCTTCGCTACAGAGCAAAGAACTTACGCAAAAATCTATTTTGTGAATGGAACTTTGACGTTCCATTCAACAAAATGTATAGAAAAGATGGCTGGGCTTGACAGCTTGTTCTATACTAGGTACTGCAAGCATGACAATTGAGATCAAGCCTGCAGTACCTCAATAAGACCACCAGGGGCAGTTCCCTACACTTCATAGGGAGACCCCGGTTGAAGGAGGAAAGCTCACTTGACGTTCACGGGGTATCCCTTTACCCTTCGATCCCTTGGACTCCAGTGGTGCGGACCGGCTGCCTGCTGTACGGTCACCGGCCCAAAAAAGGTACCGTAACTCCGATTTCCCGCCCCTCGCGGATTTGCGACCAACCGAGGGGGGGGATCGACGGGGGATAGGGGGCAGTGAATGCCTTCCCCGGGTAGGCCTAGCGCGCGGTGTTTTTCTGAATTAAAGGGGAGCCCACGATCGTAGATTCACGATGGTCTTTTAGCAGTTTTAAGCCATTTGCTCCCACAGATCGTGAATATACGATCTGTGGCAGGGAAAGCGGTTAATGGCTCCAGGGAACAGGTCTGTTTTAGATAAACAAGAATTGGCTACTCGTGATCTCCCATGTTCTGTTCAAACCTGCAGTATTGAATAATGAAATAAGACGAAAGACATTGTATAATGCTGTAAGTATTTTTAAAGAGGGTTAAAGATATGTAATAGATTAACTACAGACACACAGTGAGAAGAAATTATAAATTTTTAAAATATAACCAGTTTAAAGACATTACTATGATGAATATGGTTTTAGGATGGATCATACCATAACAATTGTCAGAACGGGGGTACTCACGCTTTAAACTGATGTTAAGGGTAGGAGATGTCTACATGGACATCAAGAGAAATCGGTTGGAGGGTGGTAAAACTGTCTTGAAATATAAATATGTAAATATACCACAGTGATTTCTCACACTGTCACCTCTAAAATGAGCACTTTAGAGCGACTAAACGCAACATACAGTGGTCGCTGAATGGCTTTATAATAGTCACAAAAAACCTCCACAGAAGAACACACGTAATCTCTTTCCTAGCTCTTTCCCAACCATTCATGATAATAGTAGTACAACTTGTTTATTTATTCAAGATTTTTGTACAAGTCATTCTGAATGAGAGATCCAGTTGGATGACTAGCGAAACATCTTCAAGTACTAAGTCCAGATGATCAAACTGAAATATCAGATATACCATGACCTGGATGGTGAATTATCAGATATATCCCAAGACCTGGATGAATGAATATTACAGATATACCATGACCTGGATGAATGACTATTACAGATATACCATGACCTGGATGAATGGCTATTACAGATTACCATGACCTGGATGAATGAATATTACAGATATACCATGACCTGATGAATACTTACAGATATACCATGACCTGATGAATGAATATTACAGATATACCATGACCTGGATGAATGAATATTACAGATATACCATGACCTGGATGAAATGAATATTATAGATATACCAGACCTGGATGATAATGAATATTACAGATATACATGACTGATGAATGACTATTAATACAGTATACCATGACCTGGATGAATGAATATTACAGATATACCAGACCTGGATGAATGAATATTACAGATATACCATGACCGGATGAATGAATATTACAGATATACCATGACCTGGATGAATGAATATTACAGATATACCAGACCTGGATGAATGAATATTACAGATATACATACCTGGATGATGAATATTACAATATACCATGACCTGGATGAATGAATATTTCGATATCCTGACCTGGATGAATGAATATTACAGATATACCGTGACCTGGATGGTGAATATTACAGATATACCATGACCTGGATGGATGATATTACAGATTACCATGACCTGGATGAATGAATATTACAGATATACCATGACCTGGATGAATGAATATTACAGATATACAATGACCTGGATGAATGAATATTACAGATATACCGTGACCTGGATGAATGTATTACAGATAGACATGACCTGGATGAATGAATATACAGATATACCGTGACCTGGATGAATGAATATTACAGATATACATGACCTGGATGAATGAATATTACAGATATACCAGACTGGATGAATGATATTACAGATAACTGACCTGGATGAATGAATATTACAGATATACCGTGACCTGGATGAATGAATATTACAGATATACCGACCTGGATGAATGAATATTACAGATATCCATGACCTGGATGAATGAATATAAGATAACCGTGACCTGATAATGACTATTACAGATATACCATGACCTGGATGAATGAATATTACAGATATACCTGACCTGGATGAATGAGAACCTTCACAACATTTAAGGAAAATCAAATAGAAAAAACAAATTTACAGGCAACAAGTCTGTATTTTATCTGTATCTAATACTGGTTTATAAATCTGTAAGGGAAAAAAATAAATCTTTCAAGAATTAACTTTTACCCTTTTAATAAATAAACATTTTAATTGGTTAAAGCCATTCTGGCAAACAGTTTCTGCTACTGATAGGTCACCCTCTTTAGCTACAGTCTGGCGGAATATTTCACTTGTGAACAATGTAGTAAATAAAAATGTTGTGTATAACAGGGTTAACGTGTTTGCGTTATGATTACAGAAAGATCTAGACACCACTTACCAGTATTAATGACCCAGCTATTACGACCTAGTCTATTAAGAGAATTTGGTTTTAGGTGGATATACGTAGATACAACAATTTGCTTTAAAAACTATTACATTTCTCCTGTGAATGCTATGGTACCTGAAATGTACAAAAATGGGTCTGATTTATAATCCGTGCCTCTCTGAGACTCCGGACTCACTTCCTCTTTTTCTTCTATTCCTCATAACCTATACCTGCATTGTAATTGGAAATATTTTAATTTTTCTTGTCATTTTGTTCAGTTTCTAACTTACACACACCTATGTACAAATTCCTACAGAATCTCTCCAATCATAGACATCCTTCTACCTCTAATGTTTACCTGCTTTGTATATCTCCTCATTACTCAACACATAGCATTACATTTTTTCGGTTGTATAACTCAAATGTATCTTAATATGTCCTTGGGTTGCAGTGAATCTATTCTTCTAACAGCCATGTCATATGATCGGTACGTTGCTATTTGTGATCCACTTCATTACATTAACCAAATGAGTAAGAAATGTTGTGTTTGGCTTATATCTGTAGCATTTTGTGTTGGGTTTGTTGAACCTTTAGGCCATGTTGTTCTTATATCTAAATTTTCATTTTGTGATTCCCACCTAATAGAACATTTTTTCTGTGATCTGATCCCATTGCTAAAACTTTCTTGCAGTGACACCTTTAATGTAGAGATTTTAACTTATGTTTTTGGGACATTATTGGCTTATTCCTTTCTACTTACTCTGATCTCGTACATTTATATCATCTCTACCATCCTGAAAATCCAGTCAACACATGGACGTCAAAAGGCATTTTCTACCTGTGCCTCACACCTGACCTGTGTTATAATCTTTATATGACCATTTTGTCTGTATATGAAACCCACTACAAGTATTCACTGGATAGAGACAAGTTGTTTTCCCTTCTGTACATTGTTCTGGTCCCTCACTAAATCCTATTATTTACACTATGAAGAATAAAGAATTTCTCATTTCCTTTAGTAAACTAAAACAGTCAAATGTCTCATATTCCAGCTTAAAGACTTTTTTGATGCAAAGATTTATTTAGTTTACTTACTCTTACGTTTTTATTACCTCTGCCATCTTGAAAATCCAGTCAACACATGGACGTCAAAAGGCATTTTCTACCTGCCTCGCACCTGACCTGTGTTATAATTCTTTATATGACTATAATTTGTTTGTACTTTTTTTTCTGTTTTGTTTATTGTGCTGGTCCCTCTGCTAAATCCTCTTACAATATTTAGGACTCGGTTTACACTAGGGGCTAATGTATAAGGTTTGTTAAACCTCTATTATCGCCTCCTTTTGATAAATTTGGACTTTTCGCTATTATAAAACAGTGATAACCAGTGGCGAAAAGTAATCACCGCTAATTTTCCAGCATTTACTGTAATAAGATCTGAGGTTTTGCTTTTTATTTTTTCACTTTTTAAAGTTTTTTTTAAAGAAGTTTTTTAATGGATATTACCAATAAAGTAAAATGTGGGTCCAAGGGGCATATTTATAAAGGTTGTTATTTTTGCTTTTTTTTTTTTTGCCACCAGACTTTCTTAAAAGGTGAATTTTCATCAAAGGCGAAAATTAGGTAGCAAAAAGTAGCACTAATAATGCTAAAAATATGGCAAAAAAGTTAAATTCAGCACAAATTATGGTAAATAGTTAATACTGGATTTTCAAAGTACCGTAGTATCAAATTGGTTGATCATACTGAACACATGTGGTGTTTTTCAGCAAAAAATATGATAATAGTGTAAATCTCACCCAGGCGAATTTTCTGTTTTTTATTAATAGGATATGATAAATTGTAAAACTGACCAGGGGAATTTTCTCTTTTTTTTAATAAGACACATTTTTAGTATTGCTTATTTGAGCAAACTTCAGCTAATTATCAAACCAGTTCCATTAATATGGAAACATACCATAGCACTGTGTAAGAAAGTCATGTTAATGGAACATTCTAGTAAGTAATGATGTTTGGCAAAAATTGCAACAAAAGGCAAAAAAGGTGTCAAGAAAAGAAATTTCACCTATTTATAAATAGAGATGGACTAGAACTCGAACTTGAGTTCGAGTCGAACTATTCGAATTCGAACGAATTCGGACTTCTCGAACTATCCCGGACCCTGATTTTCGGACTTTCGATAAATATGAATGTTCGACCGTTCGAATGTGCGCGTAAAATGCCTATTATACCTATACGCGAGCATCGAATCCACGAGTAAAGGGTCAATTAAAACCTATATGCGAGTATCGAATCCGCAAGTAAAATTTCCATGGTATCCAGGCGCAAACGCGAGCATCGAATCCGCGAGTAAAGTGTACATTAAACCTATACGCGAGCATCGAATCCACAAGTAAAATGTCCATGGTATCTAGGCGCGAACATCGAATCCCGAGTAAAGTGTCCATTAAAACCTATACGCGAGCATTGAATCCGCAAGTAAAATTTCCATGGTATCTAGGAGCGAAACATAATCTACGAGTAACATAGTAACATAGAATTAAAGTTGAATAAAGACATACGTCCATCAAGTCCAACCTATTCACCCTCTTTAATATATATATATTTTTTTTTTTAACCCTACCTAACAGTTGATCCAGAGGAGGCAAAAAACCCCAGCTAAAATGGGGGGAAAAATTCCTTCCTGACTCCAAACGGCAATCGGAATGTACTCTGGATCAACCGGATCTATATGTATTATACCAGTAATTCTCAATATTTTTTAGTTTTAGAAACTTATCCAGGCCTTTTTAAAATCAATTCAATGAACTTGCCATTGCCACATCTTCTGGAAGACAGTTCCACAGTTTCACCGTTCTCACTGTAAAGAAACCCTTCCTAACCTGAAGATGAAACTTCTTTTCTTCCTACCTTAGAGGATGTCCACGTGTCCTCTGATATGACCTATTAGTGAACAATGCACCAGAGAGTTCATTGTATGGCCCATTAATAATTTGTATAAGGTTATCATGTCCCCACGCAAACGTCGCTTCTCCAATGTAAACAGCCCTAACTTGTCTAATCTGCCTGCATATTCGAGCCCCTCCATTACCTTATTAATTTAGTTGCCCTTCTCTGAACTGCCTCAATTTCCAAGATGTCCTTTTGTATATGGGATTCCAAAACTGCACTGCATATTCCAAATGAGGCCTTACCAGTGCCTTAAAGAGGGAGAATAATATTTTTCTCTCTTGAATCTATTCCCCCTTTTATACAAGACAATATCTTGCTAGCTCTAGCCGTTGCTACCTGGCATTGTTTGCTATGGTAAGTCTATCTACCAGAACCCCCAAATCTTTTTCCATTACAGATGCACTTAACACAGAGTTATTTATGGTGTAGGTGGCACAGGGATTTTAAATCCCAAATGCATCACCTTACATTTATCAACATTGAATCTCATCTGCCATTCTGCTGCCCATTTTGATAATCTATCTAGGTCTGCTTGCAGCACTTGTACATCATTGGAAGTTTCCAGCTCTGCATAGTTTAGTGTCATCAGCAAATACTGAGACCTTGCTCTCAATGCCCCTTCTAAGTCATTTATAACAGATTAAACAGAAGCGCCCCCAGTACAGACCCTGAGGCACTCCGCTTAGAACTTTAGCCACATAGATGTAGCTCCATTAACCACCACTCTCTGTTTGGCGTCCAATAACCAGTTCTCTATCCATGAACAAATGTTTTCTTCAAGGCCAACAGTCCTCAGTTTATACATTAGTCGCTATGTAGTAAAGTGTCCATTAAAACTATATGCGAGCATCGAATCCACAAGTAAAATGTACATGGTACCTAGGCGCGAACGAGCTCGAAAATAGCGCGAGTGAGTGTAAAATTGATTTTTCGAATGTCCTGGATATTAGAACATGTTCCCCAGACCATTTCTCAGGTCCCACAGCTATTTACATTAAGTTACCATTGATATTTTAATTGTATTTCATTAGAACTTTTCAAACTATTTGACTCCCATTGACTTTAATGGGAGAAACTTTCGAAAGTTCGTTAAATATAAAAAAAAATGACAAAAATAGCTCTAAAATGTCACCTTCTCTGGTCTGGTAATGGCGACACTAGAAAGCAATTTCTTTTTTCGCGCAATACCAGACTACCGCAACGAATAAGTTATATTACCATCACACATCGCCGCAGCGTTACCTTTCCACGTAAGCAAAAATAAGCAGTTTTATAAATAGGCAAAAATAACGCTCTGTCATTGCGATGTCCTGTGATTGCCAAATGGCGAAAATATCAATTGTTTGTAAATATGCCCCTAGGTCTGCATGTAGAAGTTTCTTTTTTAAACTAACCACTGCAGACATTTTGTAACTGGTATGTTTTTAGCCTAGAGATAGGGAAATCAGACATCACACGGACAAACCGACTTCATTTCGTTGTATTTTTCTCCGTGTGTATTCTTCTGAACAGGGCCTTACATGATTTCTTAAAGGGCACCTGTGATCCCAAAGTGACTTAAATAATGACTGCATTTGATTTACAGAAAATTATTATTTTGAAACAGCTTTTGAGATATAATTTTTATGTGACCATAGAGGCAGCCATTGAGGCAGAGGCATGATCTCTGTGTTTGCAGTCTAAAGAGATATGTCCACCATATATTTATGAATAATGACCTACCCATGTGGCTATTCTGTTTGCTTGCAGTCTATTGAGATATGTGGACCAATCACAAAATCCTGCATATCACATACCCATGTGGCTATTCTGTTTGCTTGCAGTCTATTGAGATATGTGGACCAATCACAAAAGCTCTGCATATGACCTACCCATGTGGCTTTTCTGTTTGCTTGCAGTCTATTGAGATATGTGGACCAATCACAAAAGCTCTGCATATCACATACCCATGTGGCTATTCTGTTTGCTTGCAGTCTATTGAGATATGTGGACCAATCACAAAAGCTCTGTATATGACATACCCATGTGGTTATTCTGTTTGCTTGCAGTCTATTGAGATATGTGGACCAATCACAAAAGATCTGCATATGACATACCCATGTGACTATTTTTCTGAATTTTTTTGATTCTGGTTGATTAATAATTTCCATCAATGATTTTTTATATCCAGATTTGTTTATTGTTTGAACTGGCTGTGTGCAAGTAGCATGTTGATGTTATATTTAATCAGTTTTTTTCATATTTAGATTTTATAAATAACAAAAATGTTGAACTTTATATAAACCCCTTTGTTTATAAGTATGCCAGTGTGCAGATAATATGATTTGTATGGGGCCCAGGAATGTGCATTGATTATGTTTTCTAGGTTTGAAAAATGACTGACCAGATTAGTAGCACTTTCCCCTAATGTAATTGTAATTTAGCCCAAGGCTGGGTAAACATTGGGAATTTATTTGCCCTAATAGAGCGTTTGCTACTAGCGACGCTCGGTCAGAACAAATAACTGTTGGTCACGGCAACAGTAGCCACGGCCATTTTGTGCGACCGATCGTGTGGTCCAATAGGAAACGTACAATTGCCAGTGATTTACCAATGGGCCCAATCGTCCATTGTCCGAACGGCCAACCAAGCTCGGTCATGGCTGCCCCCCACTCACGGTAGATATTTTTGGGCCGACCAACCGTTACACTGCACGATCGGTCGGACAATATATCTTACCGTGTGTACCCAGCTAAGGAGTGCTTCCACAGTCCTTCGATTGTATGTATTTGTTAGTAAGCTAGGTCAAGATTCCATTTAAGTGGAGGTTCTTTGCCTTTAATATATAGAACTGGATGGATGGCCTCTACCCTCACTATAAAAAGGCAGTCAGCAGGGGGTAGTGAGAGCCTTTTATATTATTTAAATAAGAAGAAATTAATTAAAGGGCATGTCCACCCAATAAAATAAATTGACATATAGATTATGCATCCACCCCAAACCTAAGTTTAATTTTCTTCCCTTCCCAAAGTGCCCAGGAACATGCTTAAGAGACCTGCTTTGCTTGCTTCCTGGTCACAGCTGTCAGTCAAAGGCACACCGGTGATGTCACAGCCTAAATATCTGCAAATAACAAATGGAACCAGGAAGCGCCTTACTACTCCTGTTTTGCTCAAGACAAGCTTGCAACAGGAGCAGGGGCAGCACCTAGGTGGTAAAGAGGACCATGTCTTGTAAGTATGTTCCTGTGCATCTAAACTTAGGTTTGGGACCAAAACTAAGGGAAATTAGGTTTGGGGGGATGCTTAAGTGTATGTACACTGGAAAATTACTTTTTTTTAATTGACCATTAGTGCAAACTATAATTCTTCTCAACTTTCACTGTATCATATTTTTGTTGTTGTTGATCTCCCCCTATTTCTTTAGATATTCAATCTGAATCAATATTACATTTCAGCTGTCAATCCAGTGCCTTACTGTTATAAACTTTTCTGTAGCTGGAATGATTTGACAGTTGTTGCTGTAATAACACACACCTCGGGTAAGGGCTACTTACACATATTTATTTATAGGTTAAGATGATGCAAAGTAATTTTTTCGGTATACATACCCTTTAACATATATGTGAAAATTATTTTTATGGGTGGACATGCCCTTTAAGCTGAAAAAGGTTAAATGTTGGACCTTCCATACTTAAGGTGCCATACACTTCAAAAGGTTATTGCGATCGTAAACAGACCATACTTTGATAGACAGATGTACGTTGTACGTAGATGTACCATATATTGTTCGACATTTCATTTTGTCGTCTACTGTGTGGTTACATTACATTAATCGGAATTTCAGAAAACACGATGATCATTTAATTCATCAAAAAAATGACTTCAATCATATTACAATCAATATTACAATCAATACAGCATAATAAGATCGGAGAAAAGTATATTTTTGGGCCAATCAAAAATAGCATGTGGTGATGTAATATCGACCCGTGTATGGGCACCTTTACCTTGACATGGTTAAGGCTTTTCATTCATGTAAAACCCCTTTGTTTAAAATGTATGCAAGTTTGCAGATAATATGATATTGTATGTGGCCTAGGAATGTGCATCTTTTCTATGTTGTATAAATGTTTGACCAGATCAATAGCAAAATGTAATTGTAATTAGCATAAGGAGTGCTCTCGCAGTCCTATTGTATGTATTAATAAGGAAGCATGGTCATCTTAGTATTGCCTCAACAGTTAAGATAACTGTTAGGTCAGCCTCTGGTTTACCAGCTGTTAGTTCAGCAGCCGCTATTAGGTCAGCCCTCCAGTTTGCCATCCATTGTTTTCGCCCTCCAGTTCAACAGCCACTGTAAGATCATCCCTAATGTCGATTATTAGTTTACTTACCTTAGTTTTTATTAACTCTGCCATCTTGAAAATCCAGTCAACAAATGGACGTCAAAAGGCATTTTCTACCCGTGCCTCGCACCTGACCTGTGTTATAATTCTTTATATGACTATAATTGTTTGTACATTTTTTTTCTGTTTTTGTTATTGTGCTGGTCCTCTGCTAATCCTCTTACAATATTTAGGACTCGTTTACACTAGGGGCTAATGTATAAAGGTTTGTTAAACCTCTATTATCGCCTCCTTTTTGATAAATTTGGACTTTTCGCTATTATATAAACAGTGATAACCAGTGGCGAAAAGTAATCACCGCTAATTTCCAGCATTTACTGTAATAAGATCTGAGGTTTTGCTTTTATTTTTTTCACTTTTTAAAGTTTTTTTAAAGAAGTTTTTTTAATGGATATTTACCAATAAAGTAAAATGTGGGTCCAAGGGGATATTTATAAAGGGTTGTTATTTTTGCTTTTTTTTTTTTGCCACCAGACTTTCTTAAAAAGGTGATTTTCATCAAAGGCGAAAATTAGGTAGCAAAAAGTAGCACTAATAATGTAAAAATATGGCAAAAAAATTAAATTCAGCACAAATTATGGTAAATAGTTAATACTGGATTTTCAAAGTACCGTAGTATCAAATTGGTTGATACATACTGAACACATGTGGTGTTTTTTCAGCAAAAAATATGATAAATAGTGGAAATCTCACCCAGGCGAATTTTCTGTTTTTATTAATAGGTATGATAAATAGTGTAAAACTGACCAGGGGAATTTCTCTTTTTTATTAATAAGACACATTTTTAGTATTGCTTATTTTGAGCAAACTTCAGCTAATTATCAAACCAGTTCCATTAATATGGAAACATACATAGCACTGTGTAAGAAGTCATGTTAATGGAAAATTCTAGTAAGTAATGATGTTTGGCAAAAAATGCAACAAAAGGCAAAAAAGGTGTCAAGAAAAGAAATTTCACCTATTATTAAATAGAGATGGACTAGAACTCGAACTTGAGTTCGAGTCGAACTATTCGAATTCGAACGAATTCGGACTTCTCGAACTATCCCGGACCCTGATTTTCGGACTTTCGATAAATATTGAATGTTCGACGTTCGAATGTGGCGTAAAATGCCTATTATACCTATACGCGAGCATCGAATCCACGAGTAAAGGGTCAATTAAAACCTATATGCGAGTATCGATCCGCAAGTAAAATTTCCATGGTATCCAGGCGCAAACGCGAGCATCGAATCCGCGAGTAAAGTGTACCTTAAAAACATATCGCGAGCATCGAATCCACAAGTAAAATGTCATGGTATCTAGGCGCGAACATCGAATCCGCGAGTAAAGTGTCCATTAAACCTATACGCGAGCATTGAATCCGCAAGTAAAATTTCCATGGTATCTAGGAGCGAACAATGAATCTACGAGTAAACTAGTAACATAGTAATTAAAGTTGAATAAAGACATACGTCCATCAAGTCCAACCTATTCACCCTCTTTAATATATATATATTTTTTTTTAACCCTACCTAACAGTTGATCCAGAGGAAGGCAAAAAACCCAGCTAAAATGGGGGGAAAAATTCTTCCTGACCCAAACGGCAATCGGAATGTATCTCTGGATCAACCGGATCTATATGTATTAATACCAGTAATTCTCAATATTTTTTAGTTTTAGAAACTTATCCCGGCCTTTTTAAAATCAATTCAATGAACTTGCCATTGCCACATCTTCTGGAAGACAGTTTCCACAGTTTCACCGTTCTCACTGTAAAGAACCCTTCCTAACCTGAAGATGAAACTTCTTTTCTTCCTACCTTAGAGGATGTCCACGTGTCTCTGATATGACCTATTAGTGAACAATGCACCAGAGAGTTCATTGTATGGCCCATAATATATTTGTATAAGGTTATCATGTCCCCACGCAAACGTCGCTTCTCCAATGTAAACAGCCTAACTTGTTCAATCTGCCTGCATATTCGAGCCCCTCCATTACCCTTATTAATTTAGTTGCCCTTCTCTGAACTGCCTCAATTTCCAAGATGTCCCTTTTGTATATGGGATTCCAAAACTGCACTGCATATCCAAATGAGGCATCCAGTGCCTTAAAAGAGAGAATAATATTTTCTCTCTTGAATATTCCCTTTTATACAAGACAATATCTTGCTAGCTTAGCCGTTGCTACCTGGCATTGTTTGCTATGGCTAAGTCTGTTATCTACCAGAACCCCCAAATCTTTTTCCATTACAGGCACTTAACACAGAGTTATTTATGGTGTAGGTGGCACAGGGATTATAAATCCCAAATGCATCACCTTACATTTATCAACATTGAATCTCATCTGCCATTCTGGCCCATTTTGATAATCTATCTAGGTCTGCTTGCAGCACTTGACATCATATGGAAGTTTCCAAAGCTCTGCATATAGTGTCATCAGCAAATACTGAGACCTTGCTCAATGCCCCTTCTAAGTCATTTATAAACAGATTAAACAGAAGCGGCCCCAGTACAGAACCCTGAGGCACTCCGCTTAGAAACTTTAGCCCACAAGATGTAGCTCCATTAACCACCACTCTCTGTTTGCGGTCCAATAACCAGTTCTCTATCCATGAACAAATGTTTTCTTCAAGGCCAACAGTCCTCAGTTTACATTAGTCGCTTATGTAGTAAAGTGTCCATTAAAACCTATATGCGAGCATCGAATCCACAAGTAAAATGTACATGGTACCTAGGCGCGAACGAGCTCGAAAATAGGCGAGTGAGTGGTAAATTGATTTTTCGAATGCCTGGATATTAGAACATGTCCCCAGACCATTTCTCAGGTCCCAAGCATTTACATTAAGTTACCATTGATATTTTAATTGTATTTCATTAGAACTTCAAACTATTTGACTCCCATTGACTTTAATGGGAGAACTTTCGAAAGTTCGTTAAATATAAAAAAAATGACAAAAATAGCTCTAAAATGTCACCTTCTCTGGTCTGGTAATGGCGACACTAGAAAGCAATTTCTTTTTTCGCCGCAATACCAGACTTACCGCAACGAATAAGGTTATATTACCATCACACATCGCCGCAGCGTACCTTTCCACGTAAGCAAAAATAAGCGTTTTATAAATAAGGCAAAAATAACGCTCTGTCATTGCGATGTCCTGTGATTGCCAAATGGCGAAAATATCAATTGTTTGTAAATATGCCCCTAGGTCTGCATGTAGAAGTTTCTTTTTTAAACTAACCACTGCAGACATTTTTGTAATGGTATGTTTTAGCCTAGAGATAGGGAATCAGACATCACACGGACAAACCGACTTCATTTTCGTTGTATTTTTCTCCGTGTGTATTCTTCTGAACAGGGCCTTACATGATTTCTTAAAGGGCACCTGTGATCCAAAGTGACTTAAATAATGACTGCATTTGATTTACAGAAAATTTATTTTGAAACAGCTTTTGAGATATAATTTTTATGTGACCATAGAGGCAGCCATTGAGGCAGAGGATGATCTCTGTGTTTGCAGTCTAAAGGATATGTCCACCATATATTTATGAATAATGACCTACCCATGTGGCTATTGTTTGTGGCAGTTTGCAGTCTATTGAGATATGTGGACCAATCACAAAAGCTCTGCATATGACCTACCCATGTGGCTTTTTGTTTGCTTGCAGTCTATTGAGATATGTGGACCAATCACAAAAGCTCTGTATATGACATACCCATGTGGGTTATTTCTGTTTGCTTGCAGTCTATTGAGATATGTGGACCAATCACAAAAGATCTGCATATGACATACCCATGTGACTATTTTTTCTGAATTTTTTTGGATTCTGGTTGATTAATAATTTCCATCAATGATTTTTTATATCCAGATTTGTTTATTGTTTGAACTGGCTGTGTGCAAGTAGCATGTTGATGTTATATTTAATCAGTTTTTTTCATATTTAGATTTTATAAATAACAAAAATGTTGAACTTTATATAAACCCCTTTGTTTATAAAGTATGCCAGTGTGCAGATAATATGATATTGTATGGGGCCCAGGAATGTGCATTGATTATGTTTTCTAGGTTTGAAAAATGACTGACCAGATTAGTAGCACTTTCCCCTAATGTAATTGTAATTTAGCCCAAGGCTGGGTAAACATTGGGAATTTATTTGCCCTAATAGAGCGTTTGCTACTAGCGAGCGCTCGGTCAGAACAAATAACTGTTGGTCACGGCAACAGTAGCCACGGCCATTTTGTGCGACCGATCGTGTGGTCCAATAGGGAACTGTACAATTGCCAGTGATTTACCAATGGGCCCAATCGTCCATTTGTCCGAACGGCCAACCAAGCTCGGTCATGGCTGCCCCCCACTCACGGTAAGATATTTTTGGGCCGACCAACCGTTACACTGCACGATCGGTCGGACAATATATCTTACCGTGTGTACCCAGCCTAAGGAGTGCTTCCACAGTCCTTCGATTGTATGTATTTGTTAGTAAGCTAGGTCAAGATTCCATTTAAGTGGAGGTTCTTTGCCTTTAATATATAGAACTGGATGGATGGCCTCTACCCTCACTATAAAAAGGCAGTCAGCAGGGGGTAGTGAGAGCCTGTTATATTAATTTAAATAAGAAGAAATTAATTAAAGGGCATGTCCACCCATAAAAATAAATTGACATATAGATTATGCATCCCCCCAAACCTAAGTTTAATTTTACTTCCCTTCCCAAAGATGCCCAGGAACATGCTTAAGAGACCTGCTTTGCTCTGCTTCCTGGTCACAGCTGTCAGTCAAAGGCACACCGGTGATGTCACAGCCTAAATATCTGCAAATAACAAATGGAACCAGGAAGCGCCTTACTACTCCTGTTCTTGCTCAAGACAAGCTTGCAACAGGAACAGGGGGCAGCACCTAGGTGGTAAAGAGGACCATGTCTTGTAAGTATGTTCCTGTGCATCTAAACTTAGGTTTGGGGAACCAAAACTAAGGGAAATTAGGTTTGGGGGGATGCTTAAAGTGTATGTACACTGGAAAATTACTTCTTTTTAATTGACCATTAGTGCAAACTATAATTCTTCTCAACTTTCACTGTATCATATTTTTGTTGTTGTTGATCCTCCCCCTATTTCTTTAGATATTCAATCTGAATCATATTACATTTCAGCTGTCAATCCAGTGCCTTACTGTTATAAACTTTTCTGTAGCTGGAATGATTTGACAGTTGGTTTGCTGTATATACACACACCTCAGGGTAAGGGCTACTTACACATATTTATTTATAGGTTAAGATGATGCAAAGTAATTTTTTCGGTATACATACCCTTTAACATATATGTGAAAATTATTTTTATGGGTGGACATGCCCTTTAAGCTGAAAAAGGTTAAATGTTTGGACCTTCCATACTTAAGGTGACCATACACTTCAAAAGGTTATTGCGATCATAAACAGACCAATACTTTGATAGACAGATGTACGTTGTACGTAGATGTACCATATATATTGTTCGACATTTCAATTTTGTCGTCTACTGTGTGGTTACATTACATTAAATCGGAATTTCAGAAAACACGATGATCATTTAATTCATCAAAAAAATGACTTTCTCAATCATATTACAATCAATATTACAATGCAATAACAGCATAATAAGATCGGAGAAAAGTAATATTTTTGGGCCAATCAAAAATAGCATGCTGGATTGTAATATCGACCCAGTGTATGGGCACCTTTACCTTGACATGGTTGGAAGGCTTTTCATTCATGTAAAACCCCTTTGTTTAAAATGTATGCAAGTTTGCAGATAATATGATATTGTATGTGGCCTAGGAATGTGCATCTTTTCTATGTTTGTATAAATGTTTGACCAGATCAATAGCAAAATGTAATTGTAATTAAGCATAAGGAGTGCTCTCGCAGTCCTATTGTATGTATTAATAAGGAAGCATGGTCATCTTAGTATTGCCTCAACAGTTAAGATAACTGTTAGGTCAGCCCTCTGGTTTACCAGCTACTGTTAGTTCAGCAGCCGCTATTAGGTCAGCCCTCCAGTTTGCCATCCATTGTTAGTTCAGCCCTCCAGTTCAACAGCCACTGTAAGATCATCCCTAATGTTCACCAGACACTTCTAGATCAGCCCCCCTAGTTCACAGCCACATGGAGGTTGGTAACAGAGACTGGTAAATTAAAATATAAGTGCCCACACAGACTGGTACAAATAAGTGCCCCACAGACTGGTAAATCCCACAGTCTTGTGAGTAAATCACCACCCAACTTTGCTGGGGAGAGCTCAAGAATGTGTGCAAACAAGACTGTGGAACTTGAGATGTGGTTGCGCAGGTGCCACATAGTTTGAAGCAGAGTGCCTCCTTTCTATTGTTTAACTAACTGACTAGGTGTAAACTAATGTTGTATTTTTTTTACTGAAAATGAAATCGAACTTATTTTCTCGGTTCTATTCCTAATATTCTGCATGAGGCAAGTTGAAAATCAGAGAACTGACTACCCCTACAATGGAAGTCTATGCTTGTATTGCACCTGTCTCCCATATGGAGCAATTGCATGGTTGACAGCACAAAAGGCGATTTTCCCATTAATCGCTCTTCTCCCAAAGTGGGCACACAAACTCTTTATGTAGGCAGCCTATGAAGATTTTCACCAAATAAGTCTATAAGATAAGGGGAAGTTCAGCGCAAATACATATACTTTTAAGCACAAAAAGCAGTATATTTACATCCTAATGAACTTAATCTTCCCATTCAGCATTTTGTCTGTGTATAAATAAATGGTTCTGAAATACTGACTTCCTGTTTGCAGGACCCCTAATAGAGACAGTTATGGTCTTGCCCTTAACCCAGCGCCTGGGTTGATTCAGTTGCTCTGTAGAGATCTGAGCATGTTTGACCCATCCAACAGCCAATCAGTAGAAATTACTTTTAGCAACATTCCAAGGTAGTGTACATTCAGGGAAGAAGAAGGACCATTACAGAACCTGAAATGTCAGCACACTAATGTCAACAGCAGGGAAAAACAAGAGGTATAAATTCAACTGATTTTTCAAAATGGAAGAGAATATGTAGAATAACTAGGAATGCATAATATAAACTAACAGGGAGATTCAATAAAATTTCTTATCGTTAAAAATGGTGCTAATTTTGCCCCAACCAATGAGATCTCATTTAACTTTTGAAAGGTAACGTGATTGGTTGGGGCAAAATTAGCACCATTTTTACCGATAAGAACTTTTATTAAATCTCACTGTTAGAATTTTAAAACAATGATATTTTCCACTGAACTTTCCCTTTAAATTTAGCATTTGAATTTGGTAACCCTCTAATGTAATGTTCGATTTTTGATAACCCTCAAATATAGCGTTCAAATTCGATAACCCATGAATGTATTGTTCGATTTCCGGTTACCCTCAAATGTATCATTCGGTAACCCTCGAACTGGGCTTAACCCTCGAATATAGCATGTGAAAACCTGACAATTGCCTGATCGTGGGGGAAAGAAGTGGTGATAGGTACGTGTTCCCCAGACCATTTCCATTTACAGTATGTTACCATTGTTATTTTATTTGTTATTTATCCAAACTTTTCAAACTATTATCTCCTATTGACTTCATTGGCTTTGTTTTTCGAAAGTTTGGAAACGAAACGAATGTCAGGAAGTTCGGCCATCTCCAGTGATTTGATTTTGCTGTGAATAAAGCTAGGTACACACAGTACAGATTTCTGAAAGATGACAGACAGGATCTGCAAGATCCGCGGCCGTGCGCTCGTTCGAGAAACGAACGTACACACATAACGATAAAGCCCCGATACCGTCGGATCCAACGGTATCAGGGCTATATCGTTACTGTGTGTACCCAGCTTAAGAAGCAAATTTATCTACAGTATGTATACATGGGCCATATTTTATAAAACTTCCCCCCCCGTATTGGAAACTTCAGATACCACGGGATATCGTAAAAGTATGATTGCGGCCGTAAATGTATGAACTTCCGTTCATACAATACCATGCAATAACAAAATGCCCCAATAATATTGGATGGGCAGTCATAGAATAATGATCACTATTATAAATATAAGCTCACATTTGTGAATTTACATTTGAGGCACTGATCATTAAATGCATGGTATCACTATTTTGTAAACTGGCCCATTGGTCCATTTTTTTTTTTTTGCATTTGCTAGTGGATATTCCTAGCCCACTTTATCTTATATATTAGAATATATTTGTACTATTACCTCCTTAAATTGTTAGGGGGGAAAATATAACATTGTGTTTTCAAATTACCAGAGTATAAGGAGAGCTGAATTTATTAAAAAAAAAAGAAAAAAAAAAATTTTTTTATTCTGACTCAGATTTGCTGCATACAGTATTTCTAATGTTGCCTTTGATTACTGTATATACTCGAGTATAAACCAACCCGAATATAAACCGAATACAAAAACAAAAGAAAGGTATCCTGCACACCTAAACTGGATTATTTTCATGCTGGGTGCTTCCAGAACTGCTGCCATCAGTACACATGTGCTTGTTTTTTTTTACTTTTTCGAATATACTTGTTCTTAACTGATAAACCGGGAAAACTGGTAGACTCGATTATAAACCGAGGGTTAGTTTTTTCCCATACACAGCACCATAGAAAGTCCCTTGAAAGCTTGTCCACTAAAATAAATGTTGAACTGGATATTTGGTTTTATATTTTAGAATAAGAGAATAAGACAAGAAAAACCTGATCTATTTGATCACAACCTGCGTCCTGGTATCTGCATTTTTATCAGAAACATATCTAGCACCCAAGAACCTGGCACAATGTATTTGTCCGATATACTACATTATAAATACCATCAGGACAATGATAAGGAAAACCTAAATGCTTGTTTGTACCACCTTCTTCAGATAAGCCCTACGAGGTACCTTCTCCTACTATTATATACTTATATTTTACTCCCATATTTACAGACAAATAAAGTATTTACATTATATGGATTTTTTTATTTTATGAAAATTGGTTACTTGTTCCCCTTTGAAGGCTACATTTACATTGCCAGGCTCACATGCTGATTGCTTTTTGTCCAAGTTGCCACCTCTAATGCCCAGTTTAACAATTTTCATTTACATGAATTTAAGCACAAGGGGTCTACATTTACATTCTTCTACCATGTGGTTAGCCATCATACTTCATTCATTATCTCCTTTTTGTGCGGCCCTAATGTGTATAATAAGTCAGGGTGTATTAAACATTATATTGCTAATTTTGTTCAGTTGCAGTGCAAATTTAGGTTTCTAAACCATTTATTCTATTATTAAGAGTAGAGATAGGCCCGATCCCGGTTCCAACTCGGATTTCACAGATACGTCAGATCTTGGACTTTGTTGATTTCAGATTAGTTTTTTCCGGATTTTGCCAAATTGCTTTTGAATTTTTGTTGAATTGTTTCTGAAAATGTTAAAAATCACTATTTTTCAAAGTTTTTAGAAATCCCGTGCGGTATGAAATATACGATGCAGAATGCCAAATCAGGAAGAGCAGGAAGTTTCTGGTGCTGGACTGTGCTTATATTTTAAAAAGATTTATTGGGAGATTCAATAAAAGTTCTTACCGTTTACAATGGTGCTAATTTTGCCCCAACCAATTAGGTCTTATTTAACATTGGAAAGCCAACATCTGATTGGTTGGGGCAAAAATGCGCTTTGAGTCCTTTAGGAGAAAAGCGCTTTACAAATGTTATTGTACTGTATATTGTATTGTACCAGTTCAAACGATAAGAACTTTTATTGAATCACCCTCTCTGGGTATTGATAATTGTTCCCCAGAACATTTCCCAGCTCGCAGTTACCATTGCTATTTACACCTTAATTTTAGGCAGAACTCTCAGATATTTTTATTTCCCATTGACTTTTCAGATTTTTGCGATTCCAATTAGTTCAGCCATCTCTAAATAGGAGCAGAAAATAAAACCAACCTTCACAAATGTTTGTTAATCAGTTTTTATAGAAAATGAAATCTAACCATCATACGATAACTTTAAAATCTTGGTGTCGGCAGCAATGCAATAAAATCCTGGTGCCCAAGGGGTTATGCCTATTAGCTAAAAGAATGGAACAGAAACAAGTTGTCTTAATGCCGCAGGGAACTGATTGTCTTATATAAAGAATTATCCACTTCACTAATCTCCAGTTTTCTCTTGGAACCGACACACAAATGATGCGGTAAGATGGACATTGTATAATGCTGAAACTATTCTGTGGAGGGTTTTTTTTTGTTAATTTTAAAATATGATCTAAAATAGACACATGGTAAATAATATGCAACACACTAAGGATATAGCCAGCTCTGAGACAAGCATCATTTAAGTCTTTATGGTTTAACAATGAATATCACTGCATACAAAGTACAAATGGGCTACTATATTCAAGGCTACAAGGAAGAAGCTTTAAAGCTGATGGTAAGGAAAGACATGACATCATAGGTATTAGCACAGGGTAACATTGCTTGAAATTTAAAACAGAAATAAACCCACAGTGGTACCCAACACAATGAAGCTAAAATTATCATTGGGGTAAAAGCAACATAGCCACGTCTGCTAAAGTGTTTTTTGTAGTGAATGTTTATATATTTTATTTTATATATATTTATTTTAAATATTGTTATTATTTTATAATACAAGTAAAACATGTTCAATATTTTTTCTGATATAGAATTACTTTTTAACCCAGCCCTAAATCAAGGTCACAGATAAAAATGTCCCTAACTGTACAACAAGGTTACTAAAAAGCAAACTGACCTTTTTTTTTAATCTTATAAAGACATTCATATGATGCAACATGGTACCTACATATAAAGGGAATGTGTCTCAATTCATAATCCAGGGGCTGTCCGACTCTTCAGAAATTCAGCTTCCTCTCTTTGTTCTATTCCTTATAATCTATCTCTTCATTATAATTGGAAATCTCATCATTTTTTTTGTCATTTTGTTAAATTCTAATTTACACACACCTATGTACAAATTCCTACAGAATCTCTCCATCATAGACATCTCTTCTACCTCTAATGTTTTACCTGCTTTGCTCCATCGTCTCATTACAAAACGGAATAGAATTTCATTTTTTTGGTGTCTGACTCAACTGTATCTTTATACTTCCTTGGCTTGCAGTGAATACTTTCTCCTAACAGCCATGTCATATGATCGGTACGTTGCTATTTGTGATCCACTTCATTACATAAACCGTATGAGTAATAAACATTGTGCTTGGCTTATATCTGCAGCATTTTGTGCTGGGTTTGTTGAACCTCTAGGCCATGTTGTTCTTATATCTAAATCGTCCTATTGTAATTCCCACATAATTGACCATTTTTTCTGTGATCTGATCCCATTGCTAAAACTTTCTTGCAGTGACACCTTTAATGTAGAGATTTTAACTTATGTTGTTGGGACATTATTGACCTTTAATTCCTTTCTACTTACTCTGATCTCGTACATTTATATCATCTCTACCATCCTGAAAATTCAGTCAACACATGGACGTCAAAAGGCATTTTCTACCTGTGCCTCACACCTGACCTGTGTTATAATTCTTTATATGACCCTATTGTGTCTGTATGTGAAACCCACTACAAGCTATTCACTGGATAGAGACAAGTTGTTTTCCCTTCTGTACATTGTTCTGGTCCCTCTGCTAAATCCTCTTATTTATACTCTAAAGAATAAGGAATTCCTAATTGCCTTTAATAAATTAAAGCAAAAAGTCAAATCTTTCTTATTCCCAGTTAAAAGGTTACATTAATATATTTTTTTAAATGGCTATTTTCCTGCTAAGGTAATAAGGATGGTACTTTTAAAACTTAGTTACATATAGATAGATATAGGTGACAGTATAGGTGTTGAGTGTTGACTATGTCTCTTAACAGGAGGACCCCCCCTGATAAACAGATCACTAAGTGATCAATAATACAAATATATATATATATATACATATACACATATATATATATATTAGTATATAAAGTTATTATACAAGTATATATATCAATATATTTATTATTGTTTGTAAAAATACTAGAAGATAAAACAAGTTACAATGAAATTTAAGATTATTTTTAGGATCTTTAAGTTTGTTATCCACCAATACTCCAAGATAGCAAGCAGTGCCAGGCAGCAACAGCTAGAGCTAGCAAGATATTGTCTTGTATAAAGAGAGGTATGGATTCAAGGGAGAAAAATGTTATTCTCCCTCTTTACAAAACATTGGTAAGGCCTCATTTGGAATATGCAGTCCAATTTTGGAATCCTGTGTACAACTTTTTTGAAATGGAAAGGGTTCAGAGAAGGTCAACTAAATTACAATAAATACAATTATGTACGCTAGAGAAAAGGCGCTTGGGTAAGAATATGATTACTGTGTATAAATACATTAACGGGCCATACAATAAACTATCTGGGGCATTGTTCAGAACATGTCAGAGGACACGTGGACATCCCTTAAGACTTTGGAAGTTTAGTCTTCAAGTTGGGAAAGGGTTTTTCACTGTGAGAACGGTAAAGCTATGGAACTGTCTTCCAGTGGACGTTGTTATGGCAGGTTCATTGGTCAGTTTAATAAAAAGCTGGATGAGTTTCTGCAAACAAGGAATGTTGCAGGTTACTAGTATTGATACATAAAGTAGAGTTGATCCAGGGATATTTTCGATTGCCGATTGGAGTCAGGAAGGAATTTGTCGTCGCCCCCCCCCCTTTTTTTTTTTCTTCTTCCTTCTCTGGATCAACAGTTAGGCAGGAAATGAGGGTATTGCCGAGTAGGTTTGACTGGATGGACGCATGTCTTTATTCAACCTCAAATACTATACTAGTATTTTTACAAACAATAATACATATATTTATATACATACTTTTATTTTAACTTTGTCTGTATAAAACTTAGTTTTATAGTTTACATGGCAATGGTGGTTTTTCACATCAATCATTATTTTACATGGCTTAGTTAAATAAATGTGTACGTTGCTTCTTTATTATATGACATGTGTACTGCTAGTTTCTTTTAAATATGGCATTTATAAGCCCCATAAATTGCAACCTATAGAAGAAATCAGGACATTTTGGAAATGGTTCAGAAAAGGGACAATTAATAAGGGGAGTAGGGGACTAGGGGAGCTTGAATGTGAAGACAGATTGGATAAGTTACAAATATATGTTCACTGTATCTGTTGTATTCAATTAGATCAACTGGACTTGAAGTTTAGTTCTTGAAGACGTTTCGCTAGTCTTCAAGAACTGAACTTCAAGTCCAGTTCATCTAATTGAATACAACAGATATACCATGACCTGGATGGATGAATATTACAGATATACCATGACCTGGATGAATGAATACAACAGATATACCATGACCTGGATGAATGAATATTACAGATATACCATGACCTGGATGGATGAATATTACAGATATACCATGACCTGGATGAATGAATATTACAGATATACCATGACCTGGATGAATGAATATTACAGATATACCATGACCTGGATGAATGAATATTACAGATATACCATGACCTGGATGAATGAATATTACAGATATACCATGACCTGGATGAATGAATATTACAGATATACCATGACCTGGATGAATGATCTAACATATTACACCGTGACCTGGATGGATGGATATCAGTATACCTTGACCAGTAGAAGAATTGACCTGGATGAATGAATATTACAGATATACCGTGACCTGGATGTGATTTACAGATATACCATGACCTGGATGAGAATATACAGATAATACATGACCTGGATGAATGAATATTACAGATATACCGGACCTGGATGGATATATTACAGATATACCATGACTGATGGATGAATATTACAGATATACATGACCTGGATGGATGAATATTCGATATACTACCATGACCTGGATGAATAATATTACAGATATACCATGACCTGGATGAATGATATTCCAGATATACCGTGACCTGGATGGAGAGATATTACAGATATACCGTTGACCTGGATGGATGAATATTACAGATATACGTGACTGGATGGATGAATATTACAGATATACCATGACCTGGATGAATGATATTACAGATATACCATGACCTGGATAATGAATATTACAGATATACGTGACCTGGATGATAATATTACAGATATACTGACCTGGATGGTAATATTACAGATATACCATGACCTGGATGATGAATATTACGATATACCATGACCTGAATGAATGATATTACAGATATACCGTGACCTGGATGATGAATATTACATTAACCATGCCTGATGAATGATTTACAGATATACCATGACCTGGATGTGAAATATTACAGATATACCATGACCTGGATGAATGAATATTACAGATATACCAGACCTGGATGAATGAATATTACAGATTACCTGACCTGGATGAATGATATTACAGATATACCATGACCTGGATGATGAATATTACAGATATACCATGACCTGGATGGATAATTACAGATATACCTGACCG
Source organism: Hymenochirus boettgeri (assembly GCA_019447015.1). Taxonomy (NCBI): domain Eukaryota; kingdom Metazoa; phylum Chordata; class Amphibia; order Anura; family Pipidae; genus Hymenochirus; species Hymenochirus boettgeri. The sequence continues at coordinate 14,020,026 of CM033475.1, forward strand.
GATGAATGAATATTACAGATATACCTGACCTGGATTGAATATTACGATATACCATGACCTGGATGAATGATATTACAGATATACCATGACCTGGATGAATGATATTTACAGATATCCATGACCTGGATGAATGAATATTACAGTATAACATACCTGGATGAATGATATTACAGATATACCATGACCTGGATGAATGAATATTACAGATATACCATAACCTGGATGAATGAATATTACAGATATACCATGACCTGGATGAATGATATTACAGATATACCATGCCCTGGATGGATGAATATTACAGATATACCATGACCTGGGATGAATGAATATTACAGATATACCATGACCTGGATGAATGATTTACGAATATACCATGACCTGGATGAATGAATATTACAGATATACCATGAACCTGGATGATGTATTACAGATATACATGACCTGGATGAATGAATATTCCAGATATACCATGACCTGGATGATTATATTACAGTATACCATGACCTGATGAATGAATATTACAGATATACCATGACCTGGTGAATGAATATTACAGATATACCCCATGACCTGGATGAATGAATATTACAGATATTCCATGACCTGGATGAATGAATATTACAGATATTCCATGACCTGGATGAATGAATATTACAGATATACCGTGACCTGGATGAATGAATATTACAGATATACCATGACCTGGATGAATGAATATTACAGATATACCATGACCTGGATGAATGACTATTACAGATATACCGTGACCTGGATGGATGAATATTACAGATATACCATGACCTGGATGAATGAATATTACGTAAACCGTTACCTGGATGAATGATATTAACAGATATACCGTGACCTGGATGGAATGAATATTACAGATATATCGTTGACCTGGTGGATGAATATTACAGATATACCATGACCTGGATGAATGAATATTACAGATATACCATGACCTGGATGAATGAATATTACAGAATACTGTGACCTGGAGGATGAATATTACATATACGTGACCTGATGGATGAAATTACAGATATACCATGACCTGGATGAATGAATATACAGATATACCATGACCTGGATGAATGAATATTACAGATATACCGTGACCTGATGAATGAATATTACAGATATACCATGGCCTGGATGAATGAATATTACAGATATACCATGACCTGGATGGATGAATATTACAGATATACCATGACCTGGATGAATGAATATTAAGATATACCATGACCTGGATGAATGAATATTACAGATATACCGGGCCGTATGAATGATATACAGATATACCATGACCTGATGAATGAAATTACAGATATACCATGACCTGATGGATGAATATACAGATATACGTGACCTGGATGAATGAATATTACAGATATACCGTACCTGGATGGATGATATTACAGATATACCATGACCTGGATGAGATGACTATACAGATATACCATGACCTGGATGAATGACTATTACAGATATACCATGACCTGGATGAATGAATATTACGATATACCATGACCTGGATAATGATATTACAGATATACCATGACCTGGATGAATGAATATTACGATATACCATGACCTGGATGAATATATACAGATATACCATGACCTGGATGAATGAATATTACAGATATACCATGACCTGGATGAATGAATATTACAATATACCATGACCTGGATGAATGAATAACAGATATACCATGACCTGGATGAATGAATTACAGATATACCATGACCTGGATGATAATATTACAGATATACCATGACCTGGATGAATGTATTACAGATATACTCCATGACCTGGATGAATGAATATTACAGATATACCATGACCGTGATGAATGATATTACAGATTACCATGACCTGATGAATGAATATTACAGATTACCATGACCTGGATGAATGAATTACAGATATACCATGACCTGGATAATGAATATTACAGATATACCTGACCTGGAGAATGAATATTACAGATATACCGTGACCTGGATGAATGAATATACAGATATACCGTGACCTGGATGATGAATATTACAGATATCCATGACCTGGATGAATGAATATTACAGATATACCATGACCTGGATGAATGAATATTACAGATATACCATGACCTGGATGAATGAATATTACAGATATACCATGACCTGGATGAATGAATATTACAGATATACCATGACCTCGATGAATGAGAACCTTCACAAGCATATGTTCACTTTATATAAATATATTAATAAGCTATACAATAAATCATGTCAGAGATCATATGGACAGTAATGGTAAAACTGAAACTTCCATTGGACATGGCGATGGCGAGTTGATTGGTTAGTTTAAAAAATAAAAGCTGGATGAGTTTCTAAAAATAAAGAATGTTCATGTTACTGGTATTGATTGAGTTGGAGTTGATCCAGGAATATTTCCAATTGCCAGGATGGAATTTTTCCGCTTCATATTATTTTCTCTTTTCATGCCTTTCTCTGGATCAACTCCAACTGGATCAAGAGAATGGGGAATTTGCTGAGTAGGTTGGACTAGATGGACATATGTCTTTATTCAACCTCAAATACTATGTTACTATATTAAATAAGAACCAGAGCAACGTGGGGATGCTACTATGTATAATTTATGTGGAGACACACCCAAACAGTGTAGTTGACTCTACACACCCTTAACGAGACAGGTGCTGGGTGAAAAAATTTTGAATGCAGTGGTAACATGCAACCTTTCAGCTCTAAGGGCTAGGCCACACTAATGTGTTTTTCACGCGTTTGCGCATGCAATTTCACTCGCGGTCGTGCCCGTGTTTTTAAATAACATGGAAATCGCGGGAATGAGAAAAATCCTGCGATTTCCAATGCAATTGCGCATCTGTTTACGTTTTGCTTTCAACCATTTTTTTTTGCGAAATCGCATGCGCTTTCTCATTGTAAATAGCGAAATCGCATGCACAAAGGTGAGAAGATACGCAATAAACTACCGAAATTGCAGGATAATGTGGGGCCTCAGAGATTAATTCATATTTAAAAGAAACCATAACTACGCTATGTAAAATAATGGTCACTGAGTAAAATAACAATAATGTCGTTATTGTAGCGATATTGTTATTTTACATAAAATACCATGTTAAAGCACAGGATATTATTGAATTCTTTAAGAAAAAGAAGTTTTCTGCAAATCTGGTGGGATTTGTTTTATAAACACATTGGGGGTTATTCAATAAAAGTTCTTATGGTTTAAAATGGTGCTAGTTTTGCCCCAACCAATCAGATGTTAGCTTTCAAATGTTACATAAGTTCTGATTGGTTGGGGCAAAATTAGCACCATTTTTAAAGGGTATGTCCACCCAAAATTTTTAAAGGGTATGTCCAATCAAAATTTTTGATATAAGATTCCCCAAGGGCTCCCAGCCCCAACCGCTATATTTGTATCTTTAGAAAGCCCCCCAAACTCTACTTACCTCCCCTCTTTCCTCCGCCGCGCTCCCGGCCCTCTGCTTGCGAGAAAATGCAAGCAGAGGGGCGGGACCGGCAGCCGCGTCTGTGATTGGCTGAGCGCCAGCCAATCACGGACGCGGTTGCCGGCAGATCACTTCGCCGGAGGAAAGAAGAGAGGTAAGTAAAGTTTGGGGAGCTTTCTAAAGATACAAATATAGTGGTTGGGGCTGGGAGCCCTTGGGGAATCTTATATATTAAACATTTTGGGACTTTGGGGGGGGGACTACAGGAGAACCCTATGGAGCTGGGATGTGAGGTAAGGATTAGACTACACTACATGGTGGGGCCAGTAGTTGGGGGGATTATAGTTTTGGGGGTGGACATGCCCTTTAACCATAAGAACTTTTATTGAATAACCCTGTTTGATTTTTAAATAAATGGCTTTTTTACAGAATTTTATTTAAATATGGGGTGCTGGGTTTGCTGATGTATTTAACCCCAGTGGTAAACACAGTTAGGGCTAGGCCCCACTATTGCACATTTTTTGCGATTGCATTTGCACATGCGTTTTATTCTAACACAGCAATCAAGGCAACGCAGTTTAAATCTCGTAATGGTGATTCCTTATCACTTTTGCTGCACTGAATAAATAATGAAAATGATTTAATCACTGCATGAGTTTAAAGGGCATGTCCACCCACAAAACTATAATTTCCCCCATTACTGGCCCTTCTCTGTAGTGTAATAAAATCCTTACCTTACATCCCAGCTCCAAATGGTTCTTCTGTAATGTCCCTCCAAAGTCCAGAAAACTGTCCACCAGGAGCCTGGCAGGGAGGGAAATTGTTTCCGCCTCTGAGATGTCCTCTCAGAGGCGGAGGCGGTTTTTGAGCAGCACTTCACTCCCTCCCCCCCTCTCCCACCCGTTTTGTTCTACCTCCCCCTAGTGTAAAACCCCTTGCACATATAGTAGAGCTAGTTCCCCCAGCCCCAACTGCTATAATATATTTTCCAGAGACTCCCCGGAACTCCTCTACTTAACTTCCCTCTCTCCTCCGGCGTTCTGAACTGCCTCTCAGCCAATCACAGATGCGGCAGTCGGTCCAGCCCCCTGCTTGCAGTTCCATGCAAGCAGAAGGCCGGGTAGTGCGGCGGAGGAGAGAGGGAAGGTAAGTAACGATCGGGGGACTTTCTGTAAAATATATTATAGCGGTTGGGGGCTGGGGAAACTAGCCCTACTATATGGCAAAAATTTAAAAAATGGGGTGGACATGCCCTTTAACACCAACTAATAGCTGGCCTTGCACTTCTTAGATGAATTAAATATTGAATTGTAAAGTCAATCGAAACCATGCAGAGTATATTTGAAATATAAATTTAAAAAAAATCCTATTAACAAAAACATGGTCTATCCTATTTTAATAGCTTTAATTACATACTTACATATTATTGAAGGTTGTACAAAGACATGCATCCATCTAGTCCAACCTTTATACTCTACTTATAATGTCTGCCTAACAGTTACATAGTAACATAATATTGGAGGTTGTACAAAGACATGCATCCATCTAGTTCAACCTTTATACTCTACTTATAATGTCTGCCTAACAGTTACATAGTAACATAGTATTGGAGGTTGTACAAAGACATGCATCCATCTAGTTCAACCTTTATACTCTACTTATAATGTCTGCCTAACAGTTACATAGTAACATAATATTGGAGGATGAATAAAGACATACGTCCATCTATTTCAACCTTTATAACCTACCTATAATGTCTGTATAACAGTTACATAATAACATTATTGGAGCTTGTATAAAGACATACGTCCATCTAGTCCAACCTTTATACCCTACCCATAATGTCTGTATAACAGTTACATAGTAACATAGTATTGGAGGTTGTATAAAGACATACGTCCATTTAGTCCAACCTTTATAACCTACCCATAATGTCTGTATAACGGTTACATAGTAACATTATTGGAGCTTGTATAAAGACATACGTCCATCTAGTCCAACCTTTATACCTTACCCATATGTCTGTATAACAGTTACATAGTAACATAGTATTGGAGGTTGTATAAAGACATACGTCCATCTAGTCCAACCTTTATACCCTACCCATTATGTCTGTATAACAGTTACATAGTAACATAGTAATGGAGGTTATATAAAGACATACGTCCATCTAGTCCAACCTTTATACACTACCCATAATGTCTATCTAACAATTTCACAGTTACACAGTATTGGAGGTTGTATAAAGACATACGTCCATCTAGTCCAACCTTTATACCCTCCCCATAATGTCTGTATAACAGTTACATAGTAACATAGTATTGGAGGTTGTATAAAGACATACGTCCATCTACTCCGACCTTTAAACCCAACCCATAATATCTGTCTAAAAGTTACATAGTAACATAGTACATGGGTTTAACACCAACTATTAGCCTTGTACTTCTTAGATGAATTAAATATATTGAATTATAAAGTCAAATGAAACCATGTAGAGTGTATTTGAAATGTCAATAAAAAAAAATCCTATTAACAAAAACATGGTCTGTCCTATTTTAATAGCTTTAATTACAGTACATACTTACATAGTATTGGAGGTTGTATAAAGACATACATCCATCTAGTTCAATGTTTATACTCTACCCATAATGTCTGTCTATAAGTTACATAGTAATGGAGGTGGAATTAAGACATAGGTCCCTATAGTCCAACTTGTATACCCTACCCATAATGTCTATATAACAGTTATATAGTAACAAAGTATTGGAGGTTGTATAAAGACAATTGGCCATTTAATCCAAACTTTCTAGCCTACCCATGTACCTTAGAGATAATACAGAGATATAACCTAGTGTGAAGAGGGGAAAACTCCTTCCTGTTTCCAAATAGCGAATCCGAAAGGATCCCTGAATCTACCAGAACTATAAAATGAATCCCATGAATTTATATTTTTAGTTTTAGAAACTTATCCAGGCCATTTTTAAAGCTATTCAATGAACTTGTCATTACCACATCTGCTGTTCTCACTGTAAAGAAACCTTTCCAAACCTGAAGATGAAACTTCTTTACTTGTCTTCAAATGTTAATATGAGGGGGTGGAATTTGTTATTACATTGCTTTATTTATATGGCGAATTTAAAATAAAACAAACATTTTATTATATGGAATGATATGGAAACATTAGGGGGAATTAATATTTAGCCTCTATTGGCTAAGAAGACGTTAAACCCACAATACCTGATGTAATACCAGGTTAGCATTGATTCCATATTTCTAGGGCACACGTGTCAACCTCAAAGCCCGTGGGCCAAATCCGGCCCTTCTTGCTGTTTGTGGCCCCCAGTGACTGTACAGCATAAAAGATCCATCACGCTGCTATCCATTTGTGCAGTCCCAAGCAGCGTCCTAACTATAGATCTGCCTGCTAGATACTGCAATCAGCTCTTGTTAAACAGCTCATCAGGCTCATCTGATCGTGATAACTAGCAGGCAGAGCTATAGTTAGGACGCTGCTTGGGACTGCACAAATGGATAGCAGCGTAGTAATGCTTGGATGCAATCACCGCTGTAACAACTGATCGCGTATCTAGCCTGGCACTGGGAAGTGGAGGGATGTGTGACAAAGAGTCTTCCATTGAAGTTGCCCATTCCAGTGCAAGGTGGGTGTTCCACATTAGCACATGATTGTGCCATAGGCAGAGGTCCCAGGCCAAAACAGTGTGCTTCCCACCTTCTCACTGCCAAGACTTAGCACTAGGCACAAGCGTGACAGTCCCAATCTTGCACCCACTAAGTAATTGAGTTTAACACCCCTGTTCTAGGGCCTGTGCTGTTTTAATGGCACAGGCATTGGATTCAGTTCCCCCTAGTATTTTTAAATGCTGCCGTAAGTTCAGCAACTTCCAGTTCCCGCAATGCAATAAATGGCACACACAGTAAATGTTGCATCATGGGTACCCGGAAGGTAGGCTGTGCACAGCTACAAATATTGAATCCCCCCCCCCCATTATTCTCTGCATCACAGAAACATTATCACACATACCTTTACAATTCTATTTACTTTACTAGTATGACCAGAAAACCCTGTTAAACTGTCAAATTATGTGTTAAACCCTTCAATTACCAGCTGACTAATTTAAATCATTCCCCAGTTCTAATTGATTCTACTTATTGTGCTTTGTTTCATATTAAATAACAGCAGATAATCCCTACACTACAGCAGAGGAGAGGGATCTGGAGGGTGAGAGGGAGGGGGGAGCACTCCCCTGGGCAGAGTCCTCTAAAAGGACAAAGAAGCAGCAGACACTGTATGACACACCGACAGCTCTTACTCTTCACTTCTCTGAACTTTGGCACTGCAGGAGAACCATAAGAAGCTGATATAAGGTAAGGATTTTTGAACACTACACAGTGGGGCCAGTAGTGGGTTACATTTTAGTTTTGATGGTGGACTTGCCCTTTAAACTAGAGATTGTTATTGCATAAAAAAGGACCACAAAGCAATCTTTAAATGGTAAGCATACAGAACAAACCACCTCATATTAATCTATAAATAAACAATTGTAAATCGCATTTACTGAGGTGTGTTGCTGCATGCCTCCAATCCAGTAATTGTTTTTCTAAGTCTCAATGTCCTCCTTCTTTTCTTAACCCATGCCCTCTTTATTAGACTAGACTATCTGTAAAGTCAAGCATGCTCAGTAATCACTATGAGCCAGCACTGGGATAGTGATTTCCCCCCATACATCTCATTATAGTTGCTCTTTAACTTAGCAGGAGAAATAGTTCTCCCTTATTGTTTAACTTTCGGCATCTTTCTGTTTAATGCTATTTATTAGAAAATAAGAGGGGAAAAAAGAGAAATAAGAGAAGAAGAGAAATGAAAATTCTTTTGAATATGTCAAACTTCATGGCAAACTTTTTCTCTCTGCTGCTCTTCACCAAAATATTTCTCCTACATATCACTACAATTCATGGCAAAAAGTCCAACAGCGTATTTTAAAAACAGCAAAAAGATATTTCTCCCACTAAGAATTATCAAAATAAAGTACGAGATGGCGAAAATACAGCTTGGGCAAAAATATTAGATTTTTTTTGTATGGAATGTGCCATTAAAATGGCTATAGGTATGCTACCCTTTAAATAACTAAGATTAGCCTTTAGATGAAAGTTAGCCAGGCTGATATTGTAACTAGCTATACTGGAATTAACAAAATGTTTACATCCTGAAATGCTTTAACCTCCTTTGTGAGACTTACTGCATCATGGGATTAGAGCCGGATTAACAGCAAGGAAACCAAGGCATGTGTCTGGGGCCCTGCCGGGAGGGGGGTCCAGTTCAGGGTTCAAAATTCCAGATGTTTTTCTATTAGAAGTTCAGCATCCTGATAAATGAGTTAACACATTTTGCTTCACTGCCTCCTGCAATTACAGATGGATCAAGATCAAATTAGGCCCCGGGCAGGACAGACATTTGGGTCCCTCTTATTCTTGTATTGTATGGCTTTAATACTGAAGTGGGGGCGCTTACTGGGCCCTGGGCATCTGCCTAGAATGCCTTAATGGATACTCCTGCTCTGCCTCCAATGGACGGTATTTAGCTTATCCTGGAATGAATGGCCGTGCTGGCTATGAGATCTGTAAATTGAATCCCAGCATTATAAACTGAACAGCATTACTGAGTGAAGCAGGTATGTGGGAGAAGAGGGACGAGGGGTGGAAACTGCTAATAATAGAAATAGAAACACACATCCTAACACTGAATCTCTACTCCAGAGGTCACTGGCAATGGAGGTATATACAGGGATCATATACATGGCGAAGGGGAAATCTAAAGGTACAGAATGAAGGAAACAGGTAATAAAGGGAAGAGTGGGAGAGGAACAGAACAGTTAAATTGCTTCTATTCCGATAATAATAACGTCCCCATTCATTCTATAATAACAGGGAGGTTAATTGTATCTTCCCTTAGTGTTGCAATAAGAAAGTGCTTGGTAAGGATTAGGAAAGTACCAAAACCACTTCCTTTCCCGAGATACATGCAGTGCAGATGCATCTATAATAGCAGAAGGTATAGTTAGTCAATTCCCCATTCTTCTCTAGTGTGATCGTGTGTTAAAACCCTTGGCAAAAGCACAAGGAACATTATGGATATCAGCTCCTACCTTCACTTTACTTTCATTTTTCAGTGTATATGTCCCTTTAATGAAGGAGGCCAGAAAACACCTTTAAATATAAAGGTGCAAACCCATCTACAATTTGACCACAGCTGTGTAATATGAGGGCCCACCTGACTGCATATGATAAATATATTTCCTAGGCATGTTATTTCATTACACTTTAAAATAAGAATCCACTACTCACAAGAATGCAAATGGTGCAAATTGACTTTATTCAAGTCAGAAAGGACAGCCAAGCTGCCTGACGCGTTTTGTGGGAGGTCCCACTTCCTCAGAGGCTAGGTGGAGGTTCCAGGTAGGGACATTTATAGGTATGTATCCCCAGGTGTGTCTACCTTAGAGGGGAATTTAAAAATGATACTGCATAAATTCATTAAAGGAATAGTGTAACAAACCACAATGTAATAGAAACCACAATCTAATAAAAAACTTAACCTAAACCAAAAGGAAGGACAGAAAAAAGAAGAAAAAGGCTAAAAACAGAATTGCATATAAATACATACAAATAAGAACCCGGAACATCCCACATCAATGAAACACTCTAAGGGGTTAAAACATGCTAAGTGGGCTGCCAAAAGCCAGAAATATGGCAGATCGCTATTATTCAAAGGTAACACATATATCAGAAAGTTAAAAAGTTGAAGAGTCGGATAATGAGCCTGTATCCATCCCAAAGAGTGACATCTACTTAGTGTAACAGAGTTGAATAACTGATACACAGTGATGACCAATAATACAACTATAGAGACGTAGCTCATTACTAAGGATAAATGAAGGTAAAAAACCAGGCATAACTGATCTCTACAGCATGCCCGGACTATAGAACACAGTAATAAGGAGAATAAATAATGATGTGGAAGTAAAACATCAATAACAAAACTGCATATCTAAAATCAATCAATACTGATTGGTGGGAAAGCAAATTGTACATTTTCTATATATGTCAATAAAAGAGATCATGAGACACCAAATCATTAAATAGACATACTGTATAGTGTAATATACATACTATAAAAGCATGATTAAAAAAAATATATATATATATATAAATGTGAATAATGGTAAATCTCCATAAGAGTTATTCCAGAAACTACAGTAGCCAAACTTGGTATATAATGTATTATTAAGGTAATGATGAAGTATGATGAAACTATCCTAGTTATCCAAAAAGCAATTTAATTCCCAATCTCTATTGAGGCCTCTCAGTACAATAGTCCTCAATTTGTATATCCAAAAGGCTTCTAACCTTAATAAGCTTCTGTTTCTGTCCCCTTTTCTGGGTTTCTTATGCGCTTCATCTATGATGGTAAATGTGAATTGGAAATCTCCATTGTGGACATCAATAGCATGTTTGGATATTGCTGAAGAGACATCTTTCCTATTCAGAATATAGATATGTTCTGACAACCTTTTGTGAACTGGTCTAATTGTTTTACCAATGCATTGGAGACCACATAAGCAGGTTGCTAAGTATATGACGAAACTCGTACAACAATTGGCAAAGATCTTAATTTTAAATTCCTCTCCAGTGCTGGAGCTGGTAAAGACCTTAGGAGCTATATATGGAACATGGAATCATTTTTTCCAGTCTTTCTTCCTCATTCAGTAATTGGGATATTATCAAAAATGTGGAGCCGGGTTAATCAGATTTGAAGGTTTAATTTACCTTCAGGCAGTTAAGGTTTCATTTCCTTTCAGATAGGGGCACTATAGATAAATTGCACAGATCAGGTTCTGTCTCTGACTGGGCCAAAGTAGTCTATATCATTGTCCTGCTTGAAGGCAATGCTCTAGCCTGGGCCTCTCCCTTATGGGAAAAAGACGATCATTGTTAACAACATTACCACCTTCTTGCATATGTTCTGCAAGGTATTTGACACTCCTGGAAGAACTTTGGCTGCCTCAACATGGTTGATGCAACTCCTTCAAGGCTCCCGCTCTGTGGGACAGTACGCCAGTGAATTCCACATTCTTGAGGCAGAGACATCCTGGAATAACAAAGCACTTACTGACACCTCTTTGCAGGGACTCTTAGACTGTCTCAATAATGCTCTAATGTAGTCTCTAAGGAATTGCCTGTCCCTTTGGATAAACTGATCACCCTCTGTATCCAGATTGACACCTGTTTCCGTGAACAACAGGCAGAAAGATCTTCAGCTTGCTTCAATTCTCCTAAAACCTTCACTCGTCCTGTCCAACCCTCTCCACCCATAGCCCCCTCTGTAGAAGAGCCTATGCAGATTGGAGGCACCCATCTTTCTCCCAAAGTAAATCCATAAAGATGCACAAAAGGACTTTGCCTTTCCTGTGCTGGACAAGGGCACTTTGTCAATAATTGTCCCCTGAAGTCGGGGGAAACTCTTGTACCTAGAAGCTAAGGTCCTTCTAGGTAATTTCAAGTCTCCTGCCAGATGTGAACCACTAAAACTTTTCCTGCCTGTCACTATATCCTTTATATTACTATATAACTCTCAATCATTTTCTACTCAGGCCTTCGTTGATTCCGGAGCAGAAGGGAATTTCATTTATTTCACTTTTGCATCACAACTGGGTCTTCCCCTTCATCTACATCAACCTCTTCGGGTCCTGGCTATAGACAATAAACCCCTGGCCTCGGAATTTATTTTAAGTCTTATTCCATGTTGGCATTTTTCATCAAGAACATTTATCCTTTCTCGTGATCCAAAGTCCATCTGCCCCGCTGCCCTCGGTCTTCCATGGCTCCAGTTACACAACCCTGTCATCGACTGGTCTAACAAAGAACTTAAGTCTTGGAGTCCTTTCTGTTTTTGAAATTGCCTACCTACATCCTCTATTCGTTGCTCCTCCATTAACTGTGAAAATCAATCTGTGGAAGTTCTTCCGCAATGCTATCATGACTTTTCTGATGTTTTCTGTAAAAAAAAACGAGCTGAGAAATTACCACCACACTGACCCTTGGATTGCCCCATCGATCTCCTCCCTGGTACCATGCCTCCTTGAGGATGCACATACCCATTGTCCCCCTCTGAAACTCTAGCCATGAAAGAGTATATTAAAGAACATTTGTCCTGGGGATTCATTCGACGTTCCACTTCCCCAGCTGGAGCTGGTCTCTTTTTCATTGAAAAGCAGGACAGAGGTCAACATCCCTGCAACGAGTACTGGGGTCTTAATAAGATCACTTTTAAGAATCGTTATCCTCTTCCCCTCATCTCTGAACTGTTTGATTAGTATCTTAGTATCTACTGGTATCTCAGTAGTTGTATATCTGGATGACATTTTAATCTTCTCACAAGATTTACCCTCACATCCATGCAAGCATGGGGAGAAAATACAAACACACTTGCAGATGTGTCCAAGGGTGAATTCGAACTTAGGACTTCAGAGCTGCAAGGGATCAGTGCTTACCACTGAGCCACCATACTGCCCAATACCACAGATGACATGGGATATATGGGAAACCTAAAGTGACTCTAAAAGCAAACAAGAATTCAACATTAAAACTTGTTTTTATTATTAATCTGAAGCACTGCAGTAAGAATATTTAATATTTAATTTATTTGTTTTGTAAATTGCTTTACCTTTTCCTATATTTCATGAACACCAGAGAAGGACAACAACAGCTAATTAGAAAACTACAAATACAAATAATCTCTAAATAGATATAAATAGACAATAAACAATCCTTCCCTAGAGTAAGGGCAATTGTAAGGTTCTGATTGGTGCACAGACTGGCAAAGAGACTATAACAATAGGAATCTTAGGGATCTTGGCTGGGCACAAAGCTTTAATACTCTTACAAGGTACAGTAATACTCATCAATTTATTATATATAATATGATGTGATTAAATATCTATTAACACTACCATAATTTATTTGTTGCTTCCCCTGTTGTTAACAACTTGGTTTCCTTTCCCCTTTAAACTCAGGGATTCTAATATGTTCACCCTGCATTCCTATTGTCTAGTATTGATCATGTATAGTTGTGTCTCTGGTGTAAACTTTAAATGGCTGAAATGCAGATAAAGTTGAAATGGGTGAACATTAATCATTTTTATCAATTGAAAGCAAACTTTTGACACATTTATTCATAGTAATTGAGGTTACATAAAGATATACGCCTATCAAGTCCAACCTATTCACCCTTTTTTACTTCATGACTTCATATGGCAATTGGAAAGTATCCCTGGATCAACCAGATCTATATGTATTAATACCAGTGATTCTCAATATTATATAGTATCCCTGTACCAACCAGAACTACAGTATATGTATTAATACCAGTAATTCTCAATATTATATAGTATCCCTGAACCAACCAGAACTACAGTATATGTATTAATACCAGTAATTCTCAATATTATATAGTATCCCTGTACCAACCAGAACTACAGAATATGTATTAATACTAGTAATTCTCAATATTATATAGTGTCCCTGTACCAACCAGAACTACAGAATATGTATTAATACCAGTAATTCTCAATATTATATAGTATCCCTGTACCAACCAGATCTATATGTATTAATACCAGTACCAATACCAATATTTTTTAGTTTTAGAAACGTATCCAGGCCTTTTTTAAAGCTATTTAATGAACTTGCCATTACCACATCTGCTGGAAGACAGTTCCACAGTTTTACTGTTCTCACTGTAAAGAAACCTTTCCTAACCTGAAGATGAAACTTCTTTTTTTCCAACCTTAAAGGATGTCCACGTGTCCTCTGATATGACCTTTTAGTGAACAGTGTACCAGAGAGCTTATTGTATGGCCCATTAATATATTTGTATAAGATCATTATCCCCACGCAAACGTCGCTTCTCCAATGTAAACAGTCCTAACTTGTCTAATCTGCCTGCATATTCAAGCCCTCTATTCCCCTTATTAATTTAGTCGCCCTTCTCTGAACTGCTTCCATTTCCAAGATGTCCCTTTGGTATATGGGATTCCAAAACTGCACTGCATATTCCAAATAAGGCCTTACCAGTGCCTTGTAAAGAGGGAGAATAATATCTTTCTCTATTGAATCTATTCCCTTCTTTATACAAGACAATATCTTGCTAGCTCTAGCCATTGCTACCTGGCATTGTTATCTACCAGAACCCCCAAATCTTTTTTCATTACAGATGCACTTAACACAGAGTTATTTATGGTGTAGGTGGCACAGGGATTATTAAATCCCAAATGCATCACCATTTATCAACATTGAATCTCATCTGCCATTCTGCTGCCCATTTTGATAATCTATCTAGGTCTGCTTGCAGCACTTGCACATCATTGGAAGTTTCCAAAGCTCTGCATGTTCGAAACCGTCGAGTTCTGTTCCATTTTTGAATTTTCAAAAAGATTTAAAAATTCAAAAATCCAAATATGGACCCATAGAAGTCAATAAGAGATAAAATCTTAAAAGTTCCGATTAAATGTAGGACATAAATAGCAATAGTATGTTAGTGTAAATGGCTCAGGATCTGGGGAACACGTACATATAAACAAAACCTAAAAAACGATATTGTTGCTATTTTCGATGGTTCGCAAATTCGAACGTCAGGGTTTTTAGCTGCCTGTCACGAATTACAATCTCATAGGCGGCTTTACGTTCTGCTAAAGTGAAGCTCTGAGCACTTACAACATTGTATTTGTTACTGATTAGCAAGGTCAGTAGCTGAAGTAAAAGATACAATAATACGAATCTTAGAGCTTAGTTCAGCAGAATGATAAGCTGGATACACACTGTAAATTTCATACAATCATATTGGTCGATAAAAAAAAAACATTCAGACTGGCGCAATAGGGAAAAATGTATGATTGTCGTCCATATACAGGATAATGGTTGTATGATCTGCGTTTCCTACAACCGCGGTCATGGCAACTAGACCAGTGTAAGGGCTATGCCACACGTATTAAATACCCAGAAGTCTTTGTTCCTTAGTTGCATATTGCTAAAAAGCCTTTATTCTCTCCCTATCCTATTTAATTTGTTAATTAATAATATAGAATTCTACCAAACATTTCTTAAAAATGGATGTGGAAAATGTAATTAACCTATAGCACCATGGATGCCATATACAATGAATGAATTGGAAGTTAATAAAGACTGACCTAGCATTTTTGATACTTGGTACACATGTTAAGACAGCAGTATCTCAGACACAGGAAAAAGTAGGCAAGGATGGCCAGGAAGGAGAGGACACCTAGAGGACTTTATAGACATAAAATAGAAATGAATATAATGGCTCTATCTGTTGGTTTATAACAGAACATGATCTCTTTATTTGTGATATTTTTAGACAACATCAAAGCCTTTCCTAGCATTAGTCTTAAAAACACATTAGAAGAAAACAATACCAAGGCCAAATAAGCCCAGGGTAATTGAGTGATATGTTTTCCTAAAAAATGTCCAAACTGCCCCCACAGCACACTAAACTCCACCCATGGCCCCACTCACCTAACAGACCCATAGGCCATGCATGTGCTTTTCATATTTATCTTGTAGGTTGATACATAGCCTCTAATATAGTTGAGGTTATATAATTGTAATTACCATAGTTGTCAGGGGTTCTTGGGAACAATTTTACAATATAAGGGTACCTTATACCCAACAGGATAACAACACTTTATGTTTCAGGGTTTTCCCCCGTCAGTGATGATTTAGCTGAAAGAAAAACAAATGTGAAATTTCATATTGAGCTGAAATGAATTAAGTTACATGCTCATCCCTTTATTGATTGCTGAACTACATTTTATTGTTGTGTCCAGGACCAGATTTACCATTAGGCATGTGCCTTGGGGCACCCGTGGTTGGAGGGGGGGGGTCGCTGTCAATCTCCCTCCACCAATCAACCTCCTGTATAGTCTATTTTCTTCCCAAAATAGAAAGAATGGGCATTTCGGTTCTACGGGCTCCGGAGGTATAAATATGCCCCTGATTGGGTCATTTAATTTCAATACAGTTAAAATCTAGTGTTGTTTAGGTAAACATATATGTGTCCTGCCTAGTATAGTTTTCCAATTTATTTTCTTGTTTTTTCCCCTTCAGTTTCCACGAAGAGAATGACTCTAGGGACATATTTACTGTCCAATGTTTTTCTGACAAAGCAGAACGCCAGGTGACACTTTTAATGATATTTCTCTGTCTTTTTCTCATCATTGTATTTGAGAATGCAGCTGTTTTAGCAACTGTTACTTTGGACTCCCATCTACACACCCCCATGTATGTTTTCTTGTGTGTTCTTTCTTGTCTGGATATTTCTTATGTCTCAACAACCCTACCAAAGCTCCTGGCCATGATCTACACACAACGCAAAAATATATCATTTGTGGGCTGCATGGTTCAATTATATTTCTTCCTTTCTTTTGTTTGTACTGAATTCCTTCTTCTCGCTGCAATGGCTTATGACCGCTATGTAGCAATATGTCACCCACTTCACTATTCTTTAATTATGAGCCAAAAACATTGTGCGAAACTATTAGCAGTTGTTGGTATTATCGGCTTTTTGGACCCGGGTTTGTTCGCTGTATTAATATCAAATTTGTCTTACTGTTCATCCAATCACATTGACCATTTTTTCTGTGATGTGAGTCCAGTCCTAAAACTCACTTGTAGTGACACCTCAATCTTGGAAATCTTGATCTACATTAATGGAGCGTTGGTTGGATCTGGTGCATTGGTGCTCACTGCAGCCTCTTATGTTTTCATTATACGTGCAATAGCGAAAATCTCAACATCTCAAGGGAGACAAAAAAGTTTTTCTACCTGCACCTCTCACTTGACTTGTGTTGGTGTTTTCTATGGCACAATCATCTGTATGGATACAAGGCCCATAAAAGCTTTTAATCCAGAGCAGGACAAATTCTTTGCTCTTCTGTACATGATATTGATTCCTATATTAAACCCTATTATTTATACCTTGAAGAATAATGATTTTAAACATTCCTTAAGGAAGATGACACATAAAATCGGCCACAATGATACCAGTAAAATGCATCAAAATGTAAGATCAAAAGTTACTTTGCGTGATTAAAAAATAAAATTAATAATAAAATCTTCCAGCACAAAGTCATTTTTATTTGAGTTTCTTTCTCATTCTAAAGGGAGAATTATTGTACATCTCTCTAGGATCCCTATGCTTTATGAGTTATAGTTGTATACAGTATTAGCAGAAATACATAGGAACCTGAAGAAGACAAAAGCCCAAAATGTTGTGTTCCAAGCATGTTACAATAAATGTTTAGGCAGTTATCCTTAGTAAGCATTGAGAATGCTCTACTGATATAGATATAGAATTGTATACACACAGTCCATTGTACTGAATCCTTAGATATAAGAATATTACATGTGTGTTGGATACCTTGTTTTAAAAATTCATTGGACTGAAGACTGTACTTGGATATTAGAATATTATATCTGATAATGCAATCAACATTTGCTTTCTCTAATATGCAAAATAGGAAATTTTGGGAATAATGATGGTAATGTAACCTGTTTTAATAGTCCACCGGTTAAAAACCTTATTTAAGGGCATGCATGCACACCCTTTTTTCCACTCACCTCATGTCTGTTTCGTAACTTTAAAGTTTTAGTTTTTCTTGTTCATTTTTTCCCTGTGATTTGCAGATTTGTGATTTGGGCAGATTGAAAGCAAAATCTAGGAGACTTATTGAGCCTGAACACATATGAAATCTACATATTACAAGGCTGTGTAGCAGTTCATCAAAGACATGTACTGTAGGAGCATATATTTAAACCACATGCAGCGTGGATGATTAAATGTGTAATTGCAATCACATTTCATTTGTTGCCTTTGTAGTCATTAAAGAGTCTTGTGAGCATGTGCACATATTGGCCATATTCCCTAACCCCAGTATTGATGTCTATATGCACAGAAAATTTCCTATATAAATGTCTCCACATCGATATGGAATCTGCATGTTCCCTTGCATTTTGTTTTCCAGCTTTCGAGACTTCCAACTATTCAATATATTCAGCTGATTTTACTGGAGAAGATAAAGTTTTCAGGCATCCCCCTTACCAAAACTCATTTCATGGAGTGAACCTGCCCCCTATAGCCCAGGATGTTTTCATGGTTTACATGCATGCATACACACACATGCAGAAAGACAGACACGTGCATACAAATCATGTAACCATTAAGTGTTTCTATTCCTTGTTCTCCTCTAAAAAGCTATGACATCATTGCACTCTCCCAACTCTAATTAAAAACAACCAATTTCAGGGAGATAGTATATTAAAGGGCATGTCCACCCCCAAAACTATAATCCCCCCACTACTGGCCCCATCATGTAGTGTAGTTTAAAACTTACCTCACATATGGTTCTCCTGTAGTCCCCCCCTGATTTTCTACTTATGATGCTCACGGAAGATGTGTCAGTCTCTTGTTGCTTTGTGAAGAAGAATAAGTTTTATTATATCAAATGATCCCCTATCAGGATAATCCTACCTACAAATTAAAGGGTATGTCCACCCCCCAAACTAAAATTTGGAATCCTGCAGGAAATAGCTATAAACCTCGACCTCGCAAGGTTTATAGATTTCAAAGACCTCCCCAAATGTACTTACCAGCCTTCTTTCCCTCGTCCCTTCTTTCCCTCGTCGCGTTCTGCCTGTCTTCCGTGCCTTTTCCATACAGGGAAGACAAGCAGATGGGGCTTGAGCGGCATCTACTTCTGTGATTGGCTATGGCACATTACAATAATGTGCATTGTGTTTAAATGGCCACTGTCCAATGTGCAGGATTTATCATTTCAATTATAACAGGAGAGTATAGATGGGCGAATCTGCTAGGTTTCGTTCTGTTTTCAGGTTTTCAAATCTCAGGAAAATCCTGAAGATCCGAAAACACAGAACTTACAATCGGGACTTCAGAGCGCTTTTCTGATTTTTATTGAATGTTCGAGGTTATTTTCAAAAATCCTTGAACGTTCAAAAATGCGATCTGAAGTCTGTTTTGGATCCGATCTCTACAGGAGTTTTTATGAAACGAACATCCTAAATTTCAGCTGTTTGCAGTTTTGACAGTTGGTTAGAGGGAGGGGGGTACTGCTCCTGAGCAAAACATGTGCTGGATTAAAGACACACAGCAACACACACACACCTCAGTGTACGTGCTGCTTATACGTATTTATTTATAAGTGAAAATGAGGAAGTCATTTTTTCAGTAGCGTTCCTTTAATTTGCACTGCATAAGTCTCACTACTGCAATTCTACCCTTCACTATGTATCTGTAGGTTACCCTCCTAACTAGACTGTAAGCTCTATGGGCAGGGACCTCCGTTCCCCTTGTGGCAAGGCTTAAAGCACCGATATGTCTATATAATTGATATAAATATCTACTGAACTATTTATATTTTGTCCCCCTTGTATGACTTATTTGTATTTGTTATTGTACAGTGTAGCATTCCCAAGTTGACACTATATTCATAAACTATACATATATGGTTTTGTGTGCGTCAGACAGACAGACATGTAGTTAGTGCATTTCATATAGAAAGTGACCGTTGAGATTTGATCACATGACCCCAAACTCTCAGAACGGACAGTAAAACACATTGATAAAATTTTGGACATCAATCATTGGAGGCCTTTTTGGTCTGATGTGGTTTACCACACAAATGGTTATTTTACACTAAATCAGGTCACTTACTGATTTTATTTCATCTTTCCATATCATTCACACAGTAATTCAATTAATTAACGAGTTATCCCTATGAATCAAACGTATTAAACCTACAAATCCGTCTTACCTCCATGTCACTAAATGTCTTTTTGAATCTCTTCATAAAATCTGTTACAATAGATTGTAAGGAGAGATAGAAAACACACAGTTAGAAATCTATTGGGAATTGATCTGTATTTAAATAGCAATGTAATAAAGTAGTAGAATATTCTAGACCAGGGACCATCAGTGGATCTGCTGATAAATTAAATCTAGAAAATTCAGCGTTCCCTTACAAAATAACCTCACGCAACTAATATCCCTTTATTTAAATTTCATATCTTCTCCATAGGGTATCAGCAGATTTCTTTCATCTAAATACCTTACCCATAGCTGGATTGTCTAGAAAACAAAGCTATAGAAACGATATGGGAATTGTTTCTAAAGTGTAGAAATAATTGAATTGTGGGGGACAACAAACATGGCCTTACCTCTGACAACTTTGAAACAGAAATGAAAATTTTTAACCAGCACAGTGTTTTATGCTGAATAAATTATAACATCAAAGATCACATGGTATCACTTAACCAATCGGGTACAAGATACCAGTGATTAATTTACATATGTGTCATGTGACCTGAAATAATCAACTAAAATGCTGCATAATTACATTTCTGCAGATTTAAGTAAAAAAACTAAATGTGTGGAAATGATTGAATTGTGGAGTAAAAAAAACATGTCCTTACCTCTAAGAAACAGGAATAAAAATGTTTTACCAGGATTGTGGTTTATACTGAATAAATGACGACATCACAAAGAAACCAGTGATAATTTACATATTTACCCAACCTACCATCTGTTTCCATGGCAACCATACCAAAATCATCAAAATGTTAGTTGTATGGTCTAGAAATCAAAAATATTCCCCCTAAAACCACAAATAGGTACAAACACCTACTGATACATGCTCACAACACAACCTACCTTCCGTTTCATCAAAGTTAGTTTTTATGGTCTAAAATGTGAACACATAACCCACACAGACATGGGAACACTCACCTACTGATACCCTCCAGTCACCCCACCTTTCCGTTTCCATGGCAACCATACACACAATAATAAAATACATATATTTAATCAGAATGGAGTATGACATTTAAATGTCTTCTTTCATTCCCATAGCAAGATTATTGAGTTTTACAACCTGCAGCACAGACACACACACACACATATACACACACACACACACACATATACACACACACACACATATATACACACACACACACACACATATATACACACACACATTTATACACATATACAAGATTTTCCAATCCTCCTGTGTGCGGTGCCTTGAATACTGAACATACAGTTTACACTACCACTTGTATGTAAGATCAGGCCTAATGTTATATCTCAATGGTCCACCTGGCTGACCCAGATATGGTTTACAAAGGACACAAGCCCTATACTATATTACTGTCAGTGTGTAAATAGTGATCACTATGTTGTATTTGAACTCACTGTACAGCGTGTCTGTAATCCTGATGACGGCCTGACCTAAGATGGCTGAAACGCGTTGATTCCGTAACGCTCTGTGCTGAATAAATGGTTTGCACTGTTTGAAAAGATCCCACGTGTGCGCCGGCACCCTTCTTTGTTTATAGAAATCCTTTGGCAGCACCGGGGCGGTGAAATGTAATGGGGGAGTGCAAAGGACTTTCCAACTAAGTGTATATATATATATACTGCCTTGGAGTGGTGCATCAGCTGACGCATGTTTGTACAAACAATGTAACTAAAGGTATCCACTTGAACTACAGTGCAGGTGATTACCCTTCATTGCTTGCATACATGTCTAATTCTTTTACCCCATTCATTTATAATTGTATGTGTAGTTGAGTGCTGGAGTCTTTTGTGTATAAATTGCCAGTCCTCCATTGCACCGCACCTGAAAGTATTTTTGAATAAAGGTTTGAGCAGCATATCTATATCTATCTATATATACACGCACACAATCAGAGAGAACACTGCACACCTTATAGCTATAGACTACCTGGTGCTTGTGTGAAGGAGATCGGCTGTACTACTCCCAATATATCCAGAAAACCAGTTCCACCGCACACAGATTTCTTTCTTCTATTTCTTTATTGTCACTAGCACATGTAATGACGTACAATGTTTCGGGGTTGGCACACCCCTTCCTCAGGAACAAAAATAGCCCAAACGTTGTACGTTTATACAGTGCTAGTGAGAATAAAGAAATGGAAAAAAAACCTGTGTGCGGTGTGGAACTGGTTCTCTCATACTGTAGTAATGGAGGCGTGGGACGGCACTCACTAGACAACCATCAGCTCCCGGTGCTTCCTAATTACGCGATAAACGAGAGTGAAGTGAAGGGAAGGAGCACTCCTGGGTTTTTATCAAACTTCTTTTACTGCAGCATCAGTCGGCGCGTTTCGGTCCGTATAGGGCCGTTCTCAAGACAATGGGCCCTTGTAAACAAACAGAATAAATACACACATTACTAACCATGTGTTAGACCCGCCCCCCAGTGTAACAACGAACACACACACCCCTCCCGCCTCCAACTCAGTCAGTGAGCTGCGCGTCACTGTTATGTCCAATGCGGCAGCATCAGTGGAGGAGTCTCCAGGGTCCCAAGGTTGACAGTCACTTATAAAGTGGACGATGCTGGGCCAAGGGGGCTGTAAAGTGCAAGTGCTGTAAAATATTAACTACATATAGTAACATAAAATATATTATAATACCAATCTTGCATAGTAATTATACGCTATAGGAGTATATCAATATATAGTGACAAAGTGTAAATAATAACACATTGGGTAATATGTCTGGGCTTGTGTTGACTATCTGATGCTTTAAAATAACTGGTTATTATGTCCAGTCCTATAATACCAACAAACTCAAGGGAACCAGTAATTCTGCTTATATAATAGGTTTCTACCACAAGGTTCTCCATACGCAGTGTGTCACATTAAATCATTACAACCTGCTTATATTTCATATTGGATAAATCTTATCAATATGTTTCCCGAACCTTTAGGATCTGACTTGGCTATAAGGGTCCGACTTCTAGTTTTACCACTGCACTGGGTTTTCTACCCGGAACCATTGATTTCTCCATGGGCTTCCATTTTAGGTTAATTACCTTTAACCAATATTGTGAAATGCCTTTCAGTCATCCCAGCTGCAGTCTTCACACCTTATACCCCAGTGCGTGACCGTCCGGGCTGGATTCTGTTAAGTGAACAGAGATCCTTTTATACTGTACGGTATACTGACCAGGTATTTGATGTCACTGTCATAGAGAAACAACAATTACTAAATGATTAGGAAAACATTCATCCTGATTAGGGTTAAACTGCATTGCTCATGTATTTTATGGGATAAGAAGAAAATGAAATCTAGGTAATATATGTGTTAATTGCACAGATTTCACATTTCTTTTTGCCTACACATGTATCCTATATCTGGGATACAAACTAAATCAGACCTGGCTGTATTTTCTTCTTTGAACTGGCATTTAAATAGTCCATTGACACTTTTAAGGTGAACTAAGCCTAATAATAAATCTGATTGGTTCCTGCTTTAATTAGTTTGAACAACTTTATTTTTAATTTTAAAAACACACTTACAATTATGGGCAACTATATACTCTGCAACTACGCAGCTGAAAACAGACCAATCTGGTTGGCCAAATCTTGCATTTCAATACCATAACCTCCCATGTAGGATTATGGGAGAGAG
This sequence comes from Hymenochirus boettgeri, assembly GCA_019447015.1. Lineage (NCBI taxonomy): Eukaryota > Metazoa > Chordata > Amphibia > Anura > Pipidae > Hymenochirus > Hymenochirus boettgeri. Next base: position 14,044,122 of record CM033475.1, read on the forward strand.
AAAACCCCAATGGTGATGAATTTACAGTAGTCCATCTGGGTACATCTCCCTTACAGAGATCCAATACACACTTTGTGGTAAATCTTGAAGGAGACTTAAACATTGAGCGACCTTAATGCTAGTAATTAGCTGGCATTAAAACGTCACGCAGGAAGAGCCACAAAGCAGGCCGTATGTAGTAACCGCACATTTAAAGGGTTAAATACCGGTTAGCCTGACTTTAACCCCAGTTTGCACGGCTGGGGCTCTCCATGAACTAGGCCGTGAGTGTTTTACTTAAATAAAATAACTGTTCAGGTCCCCAATATAAGGGAAATCCTTTATTATTTGGCTTTAGTTCTCCTTCACATGGCAAAGGAAGGAGATTTTTTTGTGTGAAAGTTTAAACTTTTCCAATTTTGTGGCAGTTATATTCCATTATTTAAACTGAAGATTTTGTATTTTGTCCTTTCAGATGTGTCAGCTACTACAAGAAGCAAATGTAAGGTCATTGAGAACTAGGATAGTGATGTTACAAATATGCTTATGTACACACTGTCCTGCCTTAATGTCATTGTTACTAGGCTACGCCTCATCTTTTATACTAAGCGCTGACCCCAGTATAAGCCGAGGTACCTATTTTTACCTGAGAAATTAGAAAAACACGATTGACTCGAGTATAAGCAGAGGGATTACATTATAAACACTGCCTTCTAATTCTGTATTGTTCTGAGGCTGTAGTTGCCCTTTAAATGGACAGCAGAAATATTAAACAGTGGTCCCATACAGTAATAGCCAAATCCAGTATGGCTATTCACACTGAGGTGAGTGACTCGACTATAAGCCGAGGTTCGGTTTTCAGGCTATTTTTAAAGTCTGAAAACCTTGGCTTATACTCGAGTATATACGGTACTAACTGAAGGCTGTCGATATGCACAGACGCTTTTGCATGAGCATTGGGTCATTCAGGGATTAGGAGGGATTGGAGGAGGTCCGGGGGAGGAGGGGGATGCGTGCGAGGTGCTTGCTAGTAATAAGAGAGCTATTAGGCATTTGGAGCTTAATGGCCTTACTAGAATAGGTGCACATACTTAAATTAGTCCGATTTTGGCTGTGAAATAGCTTGTGTTGCATATCTGTCAGTGGTTGACCAGTCGCATTTCAAGGCTTCATTTGGCTCTATAATTTCCTCCAGCATATGTAGAGGTATATACACAGTACCTGTAGGAGAGACTGAAATCTGTACCTGAATTTGGCTCTATAATTTCCTTCAGCTCCAGTATCTGTGGCGTTATATACACAGTACCTGTAGGAGAGACTGAAATCTGTACCTGAATTTGGCTCTATAATTTCCTCCAGCTCCAGTATCTGTGGAGGTATATACACAGTACCTGTAGGAGAGACTGAAATCTGTACCTGAATTTGGCTCTATAATTTCCTCCAGCTCCAGTATCTGTGGAGGTATATACACAGTACCTGTAGGAGAGACTGAAATCTGTACCTGAATTGGGCTCTATAATTTCCTCCAGCTCCAGTATTTGTGGAGGTATATACACAGTACCTGCAAGAGAAAGGAGATCAATGTATCAACACAGGATCAATGGTAAAATGGGTCATTGGTAGGATTGCTGTACTGCTTACCTCAAAGGGCTTACACACAAAATGTGGATGATTGTAAAATAAACGTAAAAGAAATAAAACATGAATCTATGATACAAAAGAAAGTCACAAAAGTAGGTTAATTACCTTTAACCAATATTGTGAAATGCCTTTCAGTCATCCCAGCTGCTGTCTTCACACCTTATACCCCAGTGCGTGACCGTCCGGGCTGGATTCTGTTAAGTGAACAGAGATCCTTTTATACTGTACAGTATACTGACCAGGTATTTGATGTCACTGTCATAGAGAAACAACAATTACTAAATGATTAGGAAAACATTCATCCTGATTAGGGTTAAACTGCATTGCTCATGTTTTTTATGGGATAAGAAGAAAATGAAATCTAGGTAATATATGTGTTAATTGCACAGATTTGACATTTCTTTTTGCCTACACATGTATCCTATATCTGGGATACAAACTAAATCAGACCTGGCTGTATTTTCTTCTTTGAACTGGCATTTAAATAGTCCATTGACACTTTTAAGGTGAACTAAGCCTAATAATAAATCTGATTGGTTCCTGCTTTAATTAGTTTGAACAACTTTATTTTTAATTTTAAAAACACACTTACAATTATGGGCAACTATATACTCTGCATCCTGAACTACGCAGCTGAAAACAGACCAATCTGGTTGGCCAAATCTTGCATTTCAATACCATAACCTCCCATGTAGGATTATGGGAGAGAGAAAACCCCAATGGTGATGAATTTACAGTAGTCCATCTGGGTACATCTCCCTTACAGAGATCCAATACACACTTTGTGGTAAATCTTGAAGGAGACTTAAACATTGAGCGACCTTAATGCTAGTAATTAGCTGGCATTAAAACGTCACGCAGGAAGAGCCACAAAGCAGGCCGTATGTAGTAACCGCACATTTAAAGGGTTAAATACCGGTTAGCGTGACTTTAACCCCAGTTTGCACGGCTGGGGCTCTCCATGAACTAGTCCGTGAGTGTTTTACTTAAATAAAATAACTGTTCAGGTCCCCAATATAAGGGAAATCATTTATTATTTGGCTTTAGTTCTCCTTCACATGGCAAAGGAAGGAGATTTTTTTGTGTGAAAGTTTAAACTTTTCCAATTTTGTGGCAGTTATATTGCATTATTTAAACTAAAGATTTTGTATTTTGTCCTTTCAGATGTGTCAGCTACTACAAGAAGCAAATGTAAGGTCATTGAGAACTAGGATAGTGATGTTACAAATATGCTTATGTACACACTGTCCTGCCTTAATGTCATTGTTACTAGGCTACGCCTCATTTTTATACTAAGCGCTGACCCCAGTATAAGCCGAGGTACCTATTTTTACCTGAGAAATTAGAAAAACACGATTGACTCGAGTATAAGCAGAGGGTTTACATTATGAACACTGCCTTCTAATTCTGTATTGTTCTGAGGCTGTAGTTGCCCTTTAAATGGACAGCAGAAATATTAAACAGTGGTCCCATACAGTAATAGCCAAATCCAGTATGGCTATTCACACTGAGGTGAGTGACTCGACTATAAGCCGAGGTTCGGTTTTCAGGCTATTTTTAAAGTCTGAAAACCTTGGCTTATACTCGAGTATATATGGTACTAACTGAAGGCTGTCGATATGCACAGACGCTTTTGCATGAGCATTGGGTCATTCAGGGATTAGGAGGGATTGGAGGAGGTCCGGGGGAGGAGGGGGATGCGTGCGAGGTGCTTGCTAGTAATAAGAGAGCTATTAGGCATTTGGAGCTTAATGGCCTTACTAGAATAGGTGCACATACTTAAATTAGTCCGATTTTGGCTGTGAAGGATTAGAAAATAAAATAATGTTTTGTAAGTTTGCAGTAAAGTCCAACCTGAAATACTGTTCCATCTTGTTTAAATAGGCTGGTGGTTGTTCCAGAACGAGTCTCCCCTGCTGCTGTGCACGCTCGTAACTAACCAGCTCGCAACAGCGGCAGAGGGTTTTGGGGGGTTTTCTGGCCACAGGAGACATACCCTTTAATGCACAGGTGTCAAACTCGCGGCCCTCCAGATGTTTAAAAACTACAACTCCCAGCATTACCTAGCTACATACTGCAGCCAGCGAATGGTGTCCCTGCCTGATGTCTGACACTTATTTCACAATTGTCACATTTTCTTTGAACTCAGCAATGGAGACAGACATCTACAATCACTGCAAAGCTTCCAAAGCAAATTACTATTAAATAAAAGCAGAACAAGAAGTAGGAATATTTGTTCCTACCTCTGATAGAATTATATTGGGGGTGATTATACGCTACGATTTCATGAGACCTATTAAATACCGGATTATGGGCCATATCCGCGGGTTTTCGTTAATGTGTGACCGCGATAGTACATTTACATTGAGCGGTCATAAACTAGCGCAATGCTATTCTATGGCGCTGTAAATCTATGATTGCTGTCGTAGATTCACGGCTGTTTTCATACATTTATGGCCATTATTGTACATTTATGGCTGCTATTGTACACTTACGGTAGCGGCCATCAGGGCCGTCTCTCCAATGAGGTAACCTGAGAAAGTATCTTGGAGGTTGAATATATAAAAATAACTATTTAAAACTGACTCTAAATAGACTTTATAAAGAAGAAAAAAATCCAAGATGGCTGCTGGAACACAAACAGACAGTAAATGGAACACAAATGTCACTTCCTGTTACAGTAACAGGAAGTCGTTTGAATTATGGCTGCGTAAGGCAGAGAGACATTTCAAAATTTTATCCCTGATGAAGCTGTAAGGATTAAAACAGCGAAACGCATAGGAACTACCCCACAAGTCATTACTAAGTGGATTATACCTCACCACAAGACCACCACGATTTAAAGGGGCCACACCATAGCAGAGAGGTGCAACTTCAACAACTGCTAATGGACTGTTCCTGCAAGGTTTTTTAGTGATTGATATTTTAATAATTCTGGCAATTCAAATCATAAAGAAGTCATGAAAACCACCTGCTTGTCTTGTCTCCAACAGAAAGTGACCCTGTATGAATATATTCACTACCTCTCCACTATGATCAAATAACAAAATCAGCCTTGGGCAGAAGGGACAGAACCATTTATGCAGAGGGGGATTTTCCAAACACCGTACATATACAAGACTATGGCCAGAACCAACTTATCCTTTGTTAATGATTCAGATCCTAAAGCAGTCATAAAATATCAAGCACAGTCTGTAACAGGGGTAAGAAGTAGTGGACCAGCATGGAAAATCGTGGCTGCTTACACTAGAATACACCCTCCTGTATTAGACAGTGAACTGTAAAACTCCTGACCTGCTTGGACAATGTAAAAGGTGAAATACCGCTATGTGATTGGTGGGAGTCAGCTTATGATCTCACCAATCCACACGACCCTATCCAAAATCCACTCCCCCCGGCGTACCATAATTCTGGTTTTCTGTAATGGTTCTCAAGGGGGCAATTTTTCCATTCTGACTCCAGGATCCAAATGCAAACAATTCGCTGTGTATAACCAAATATCGGCACAGGTGGCTGTGTTATAGAGAGGAAATGTGCCCGATTGTTAGAATAGTCCATGATCTACAATAAACCTTGTGAAGGAGCACGAGACCAGGAAATATACCTACATGGCTCAACGTGGGTTTTATACATAAGGGAATTCTACTTGTATTATTATTATTATTGTGGATTTATATAGCGCCAACATCTTCCATAGCGCTTTACAATTACATGTATACATTCACATCAGGCCCTCTCCCAAAGAGCTTACCATCTAAGCACATTTATTTGACACATACAACCTATCAGTATGTCTTTATAATTGGGGGGAAACCTGAGTGTCCAGAGGAAATCCACGCAAGCACGGGGAGAACATACAAACTCCTTGCAGATGTGTCCAAAGGTGGAATCGAACTCAGGACTTCAGCTCTGCAAGGTATCAGTGCTAACCACTGAGCTCTCGTGCTGCCCCTACTTGTACAAGGAATTATTTGGTTAATAAAACACAAGATGACAAAGACCCATTTATAACATTATCCTCTTTCCAAGACAGTGACCATTGGATTTGTCTGAGACCAATGTTTTTTGTCCACATAGATTGGAACCCTTGTCTATTCCAGTAAAATAACAGTCTCCCAGAACATTATCCACACTTACACTTCCAATCCTAGAATTTCTCTCTCTCCCAGAATCAGCTACAACATTCTCCAGCCTCTCAGTCCAACACTTCATCAATTATACCTGCACACCCATTGCATGATGGTCTCCCAGCCTCCTACCTTATCCCTTCACTGTCCCTTCAGATGTGCCTTACTCAAGGAGCCAAACGCCCACACACCAGTTTGCTAAAGACAGTCCCGGCCCTATGTAGTAAATAGGACTTTTACCGTGCACTACAAGCTATATGGCCACCTTTATGGCCTGCCTGGCAAACAGACAGAACAACCCAAATCTCCCTCTTTTATCCATTTCAAATGATCCAACTTCTTACCGTGTATGCTGCTGAAGGTGAGAGAGCTGGCGGAAGGATTTCTGACAGTAGGTACAGGTGTAGGGCTTAGCTCCCGAGTGAATACGCACATGTTGGGCTAGGTAGGAGCTATTAGCGAATGTTTTAGAGCAGTGAGGGCACTTGTGGGGCTTCGCCTCCGTGTGAGACTTTGAGTGAATCTGCATCTCCGACTTGGAAAAGAAGGTGATGGAACACATGCGACACCTGAAATATAAGTAATCACAAGGTAAAACAATGCGCAAGCTACATTCGAGAGTTACAGCCAATTCGAGGGTTACCCAACGATACTTTTGAGGGTTACCGAAAACCAAAGATACTTTTGAGGGTTACCGAAAACCAAAGATACTTTTGAGGGTTACCGAAAACCAAAGATACTTTTGAGGGTTACTGAAAACCAAAGATACTTTTGAGGGTTACTGAAAACCAAAGATACTTTTGAGGGTTACCGAAAACCAAAGATACTTTTGAGGGTTACCGAAAACCAAAGATACTTTTGAGGGTTACTGAAAACCAAAGATACTTTTGAGGGTTACTGAAAACCAAAGATACTTTTGAGGGTTACCGAAAACCAAAGATACTTTCGAGGGTTACCGAAAATGAACTGTACTTTCGAGGGTTAGCGAATGATACATTCTAGAGTTAGTGAACGGCCCAGAAATTCAATATTTATCGAAAATACAGCTGTCAGGAAAAACAGAGTCAGGAAAAACAAACTAGTTCGTCCGAACTCATAAAGTTCGGCATAAAGTTCTAGTCTATCCCTAGAGGACAGAGTAATAGGAGGGAAATGTATTAAAAACATTTGCTGGCACTATACTGGTCCCTTAATTATATATTACTAGCAATCCCTGTGGTGCGGCGCTCGTGTCCAGCGTCCGTGCATATCGACAGCCTTCCATTAGTATATCCGTTAGTATATAACATTAATAATATAGCATTTCAGGTCCTTTGTAAACCCTCCAAAAAACTTTACCATTAAAGTCCTAGTGGATCATTTACCCAGAGCCCCTTATGGCAGACCCCGTTCCCCCTCGGGAACCATGGGGAGGGGCATGATGTGGGTGAGTCCACCAGTGGAAGGGGGTGTGGGGCCCACTATGATGGCTGCTCTCCCATGCTCCCTCCTGGCAGCCCTTATTGCACGAGTCACAACTACATCTTGCTCCACCGGCAGGGGCACCCAGTCCCAGTGACCCCACTGTGAGGAGCTTGATGTGGGTGCCATGTCTGCAATGGGGGCTGCCAGGAGGGGGCATGGGGGGTTCAGGCTGGGAGGGGGTACTAGGAGGAGGTACCCATGCTGACAGTGTGGAGTCTGCCAGGGGAAGGGGGTGAGGGGTCTACTATGATGGCTGCTCTCCCCAAGCCTCACCCACCAGCCATCAATGCTTTCATTGCGGCCGGTGGGGCAAAATGTAGTTGTGGCTCATGTAGTGAGGGCTGCCAGGAGGGAGCATGGGGAGAGCAGCCATCACAGTGGACACCTCACTCCTTTTCACACTGCCAGCATGGGTACCTCCTCCTAGTTAACCCTCCCAGCGGACCCCCTAATGCCCCCTCCTGGTAGCCCCCATTGCAGACATACGTAGCACCCACATCAAGCCCCTCACAGTGGGGCCACTGGGACTGGGTGCCATTAACTGAAAGCAAACTTTTGACACATTTATTCATAGTAATTGAGGTTACATAAAGATATACGCCTATCAAGTCCAACCTATTCACCCTCTTTTTTACTTCATGACTCCAAACGGCAATCGGAAAAGTATCCCTGGATCAACCAGATCTATATGTACTAATACCAGTAATTCTAAATATTATATAGTATCCCCGTACCAACCAGAACTACAGTATATGTATTAATACCAGTAATTCTCAATATTATATAGTATCCCTGTACAAACCAGAACTACAATATATGTATTAATACCAGTAATTCTCAATATTATATAGTATCCCTGTAAGTACATTTCCCATGGCTACCAGTGATCCCCAAGGCTACCAGTAATCCCCAAGGCTACCAGTAATCCCCATGGCTACCAGTAATCCCCATGGCTACCAGTTATCCCCATGGCTACCAGTTATCCCCATGGCTACCAGTAATCCCCATGGCTACCAGTAATCCCCATGGCTACCAGTTATCCCCATGGCTACCAGTTATCCCCATGGCTATCAGTTATCCCCATGGCTACCAGTTATCCCCATGGCTACCAGTAATCCCCATGGCTACCAGTAATCCCCATGGCTACCAGTATGCAATAAAATGCACATGGCTACAGAAGGCAGTATTGGTCAATTTCAACCCTCGGCTTATACTCGAGTCAATGTGGTTTTCCTAATTTTTGAGGTAAAAATAGGTACCTCGGCTTATACTCGGGTCGGCTTATACTCGAGTATATACGGTAGTATCCCCTTACCAACCAGAACTACAGTATATGTATTAATACCAGTAATTCTCAATATTATATAGTATCCCTGTACCAACCAGAACTACAGTATATGTATTAATACCAGTAATTCTCAATATTATATAGTATCCCCGTACCAACCAAAACTACTGTATATGTATTAATACTAGTAATTCTCAATATTATATAGTATCCCTGTACCAACCAGAACTACAGTATATGTATTAATACCAGTAATTCTCAATATTATATAGTATCCCTGTACCAACCAGAACTACAGAATATGTATTAATACCAGTAATTCTCAATATTATATAGTATCCCTGTACCAACAAGATCTATATGTATTAATACCAGTACAATACAATATTTTTTAGTTTTAGAAACGTATCCAGGCCTTTTTTAAAGCTATTAATGAACTTGCCGTTACCACATCTGCTGGAAGACAGTTCCACAGTTTTACCTGTTCTCACTGTAAAGAAACCTTTCCTAACCTGAAGATGAAAATTCTTTTTTTCCAACCTTAAAGGAGTACGTGTCCTCTGATATGACCTTTTAGTGAAAATGACCAGAGAGTTTATTGTAGGCCCATTAATATATTTGTATAAGATCATTATCCCTACGCAACTCGTTCTCAATGTAAACCGCCTAACTTGTCTAATCTGCCTGCATATTCAAGCCCTCTATTCCCCTTATTAATTTAGTCGCCCTTCTCTGAACTGCTTCCATTTCCAAGATGTCCCTTTGTATATGGGATTCAAAACTGCACTGCATATTCCAAATAAGGCCTTACCAGTGCCTTTTAAAGAGGGAGAATAATCTTTCTCTATTGAATCTATTCCTCTTTATACAAGACAATATCTTGCTAGCTCTCACTTGCTACCTGGCATTGTTATCTACCACCAGAACCCCCAAATCTTTTTTCATTACAGATTCACTTAACACAGAGTTATTTATGGTGTAGGTGGCACAGGGATTATTAAATCCCAAATGCATCACTACATTTATCAACATTGAATCCATCTGCCATTCTGCTGCCCATTTTGATAATCTATCACGGTCTGCTTGCAGCAATTGCACATCATTGAAGTTTTCTGCATGTTCGAAACCGTCGAGTTCTGTTCCATTTTTGAATTTTCAAAAAGATTTAAAAATTCAAAAATCCAATATGGACCCCTAGAAGTCAATAAGAGATAAAATCTTAAAAGTTCCGATTAAATGTAGGACATAAATAGCAATAGTATGTAGTGTAAATGGCTCAGGATCTGGGGAACACGTACATATAAACAAACCTAAAAAACGATATTGTTGCTATTTTCGATGGTTCGCAAATTCGAACGTCAGGGTTTTTAGCTGCCTGTCACGAATTACAATCTCATAGGCGGCTTTACGTTCTGCTGAAGGAAGCTCTGACACTTACAACATTGTATTTGTTACTGATTAGCAAGGTCAGTAGCTGAAGTAAAAGATACAATAATACGAATCTTAGAGCTTAGTTCAGCAGAATGATAAGCTGGATACACACTGTAAATTTCATACAATCATTGGTCGATAAAAAAAAAACATTCAGACTGGGGCAATAGGGAAAAATGTATGATTGTCGTCCATATATAGGCAACGGTTGTATGATCTGTGTTTCCTACAATCGCGGTCATGGCAACTAGGTCAGTGTAAGGGCTATGCACACGTATTAAATACCCAGAAGTCTTTGTCCTAGTTGCATATTGCTGAAAAGCCTTTATTCTCCCCCTATCCTATTTAATTTGTAATTAATAATATAGATTCTACCAAACATTCTTAAAAATGGATGTGAAAATGTAATTAACCTATAGCACCATGGATGCCATATACAATGAATGAATTGGAAGTAATAAAGACTGACCTGGCATTTTGATAACTTGGTACACATGTTAAGACAGCAGTATCTCAGACACAGGAAAAAGTAGGCAAGGATGGCCAGGAAGGAGAGGACACCTAGAGGACTTTATAGACATAAAATAGAAATGAATATAATGGCTCTATCTGTTGGTTTATAACAGAACATGATCTCTTATTTGTGATATTTTTAGACAACATCAAAGCCTTTCCTAGCATTAGTCTTAAAAACACATTAGAAAGAAACAATACCAAGGCCAAATAAGCCCAGGGTAATTGAGTGATATGTTTTCCTAAAAAATGTCCAAACTGCCCCCACAGCACACTAAACTCCACCCATGGCCCCACTCACCTAACAGACCATAGGCCATGCATGTGCTTTTATATTTATCTTGTAGGTGATAATAGCCTCTAATATAGTTGAGGTTATTAATTGTAATTACCATAGTTGTCAGGGGTTCTTGGGAACAATTTTACAATATAAGGGTACCTTATACCCAACAGGATAACAAAACTTTATGTTTCAGGGTTTTCCCCCGTCAGTGATGTTTGTGAAAGAAAAACAAATGTGAAATTCATATTGAGCTGAAATGAATTATAGTTACATGCTCATCCCTTTATTGATGCTGAACTACTTTTATTGTTGTGTCCAGGACCAGATTTACCATTAGGATGTGCCTTGGGGCACGTGGTTGGAGGGGGGGGGGGGTCGCTGTCAATCTCCTCCACCAATCAACCTCCTGATAGTCTATTTTTTCCCAAATAGAAAGAATGGGCATTTCGGTTCTACGGGCTCCGGAGGTATAAATATGCCGATTGGGTCATTTAATTTCAATACAGTTAAAATCTAGTGTTGTTTAGGTAAACATATATGTGTCCTGCCTAGTATAGTTTTCCAATTATTTTCTTGTTTTTTCCCCTTCAGTTTCCACGAAGAGAATGACTCTAGGGACATATTTACTGTCCAATGTTTTTCTGACAAAGCAGAACTCCAGGTGACACTTTTAATGAATTCTCTGTCTTTTTCTCATCATTGTATTTGAGAATGCAGCTGTTTTAGCAGCTGTTACTTTGGACTCCCATCTACACACCCCCATGTATGTTTTCTTGTGTGTTCTTTCTTGTCTGGATATTTCTTATGTCTAACAACCCTACCAAAGCTCCTGGCCATGATCTAGACACAACGCAAAACATATCATTGTTGGGCTGCATGGTTCAATTATATTTCTTCCTTTCTTTTGTTTAGTGCTCCTCTTCTCGCTGCAATGGCTTATGACCGCTATGTAGCAATATGTCACCACTTCACTATCTTTAATTATGAGCCAAAAACATTGTGCGAAACTATTAGCAGTTGTTGGTATTATCGGCTTTTTGGACGGGTTTGTTCGCTGTATTAATTTCAATTTGTCTTACTGTTCATCCAATCACATTGACCATTTTTCTGTGATGTGAGTCAGTCCTAAAACTAACATGTGGTGACACCTCAACCTTATGATTTATGTTGGTGGAGCTTTGGTTGGTGGGGTGCATTGGTGCTCACTGCAGCCTCTTATGTTTTCATTATACGTGCAATAGCGAAAATCTCAATCTCAGGGAGACAAAAAAGTTTTTCTACCTGCACCTCTCACTTGATGTGTGGTGTTTTCTATGACACAATCATCTGTATGGATACAAGGCCCATAAAAGCTTTTAATCCAAAGAAGGACCAATTTTTTACTGTTCTGTATATAATATTAATTCCTATATTCAATCCAGTTATTTTAACCTGAAGAATGAAGATTTAAAGACTCTTTAAGAAATTTGATGCTGAAATTTGCCTTGATGAACCAGTAAATTAACTGAGAAGGTGTAAAATAAAAGTTATATTGAGTTCTTATTCTGGAAAGTTAAGGAGAACTAACTTATTATTTGTGAAACCTAATGTGAAAGCTTTTCTCCCAGAACACATAAAATTTTAAGATTCTTCTCTAGTAGTTGCATTTACATACATGTGAGAATGGATTTTATAACTAAGGTTTCATTGTTTGCCTTTGTAGTCATAAAGAGTCTTGTGAGCATGTGGACATATTGGCATATTCCCTAACCCCAGTATTGATGTCTATATGCACAGAAAATTCCTATATAAATGTCTCCACATCGATATGGAATCGCATGTTCCTTGCATTTTGTTTTCCAGCTTTCGAGAATTCCAACTATTCAAATATTCAGCTGATTTTACTGGAGAAGATAAAGTTTTCAGGCATCCCCCTACCAAAACTCATTTCATGGAGTGAACCTGCCCCCTATAGCCCAGGATGTTTTCATGGTTTACATGCATGCATAAACACGCATGCAGAAAGACAGACACGTGCATACAAATCATGTAACCATTAAGTGTTTATCCTTGTTCTCCTCTAAAAAGCTATGACATCATTGCACTCTCCCAACTCTAATTAAAAACAACCAATTTCAGGGAGATAGTATATTAAAGGGCATGTCCACCCCCAAAACTATAATCCCCCCACTACTGGCCCCATCATGTAGTGTAGTTTAAAACTTACCTCACATATGGTTCTCCTGTAGTCCCCCCCAAAGTCCCAAAAACTGCCCACCAGGAGGATAGCAGAGTCCAAATAGGACTCAGCCTCCTACCTGGCCTCCGGGAGAAGTTTGGCATGCGTACTGCAGCCCTTCTCCCCCTCCCTCCCTCTCCCTCCCGATTAGCATTCCCTCCCCCTAGTGTAAATCCCTTTATATGTAATATTGCCCCTGTCCCCCCAGCCCTCTATTTATTTAATCAGAAAATGCCCCAAACTTTACTTACCTCCCCTCTTTCCCCGCCGAAATGAACTCCCTGCAGCCGCGTCCTTGATTGGCTGCCGCTCAGCCAATCACTGACACACTGCCGGTCCCGCCCCTCTGCTTGCATTTTCTCGCAAGCAGAGGCCGGCAGCGCGCGGAGGAAAGAGGGGAGGTAAGTAAAGTTTGGGGCATTTTCTGATTAAATAAATAGAGCGGTTGGGGCTGGGGGGACGGGGGAGTAACATATAAAAAATTATTTTTAAGGGTGGACATACCGTTTAAAGTATAGTATTTGAAGTTGAATAAAGACATACGTCATCCAGTCCAACCTACTCGGCAATACCCTCATTTTCTGCCTAACTGATCCAGAGAAGGGCAAAAACCCCACCAGAATTATGAAGAGGGGGAAAATTCCTTCCTGACTTCACTATGCTTTACTATTGATTGGAATTGATATTCACCTGGGCATAATATATATATATTATATGAAAAAATCTTCCTTACTCCAAATGGCTACATGAAAATATCCCTGAATCAACCAGAACTATAAATACTTAAAAAATACTTAAAAGTAGTTTTTCAATCAATGCAAATATCCTCTTATGTCAACAAAATATTAGCAGAAAGAGGTGATAGGCCTACACAGATTCTAGGCCTTACACTTGTGCATGCATTGGAAGTTGCAAGCAGGGGCCAGACTGGCAGCCACGTCTGATTGGCTGAGAGGCAGCCAATGACAGATGCGGCTCCGCAATACAGAAGGCGTGGGGGAAAGAAGAAGTGTAAGTACATTTCTTCAGCTGTTTGGGGATGGACTACTAAGAAAAGGGTTTATAGGTAGGGGGTGAGGTCGCCAACATTGATCAGAGGGATGAGGGAGGAGTCCCCTGTGTATGCCTGAAACCTCATAAGGACAAGGAAGCAGCAGGCATCTGGATGACTCACAGACAGCACCTACTCTCACTTTTCCTAACTTTAAACAGGCACAGTAGGAGAACCATTTGGAGCAGAGAAGGTAAGGACAGTAGTGGGTTAAATTTTAGCTTTGGGGTGGACATGTCCTTCTGCACGGGGACATATGTTGGTTTTGCTGCTGTTCAGTCTCCCACCACATTCAAATCAGAGCTCTCTTCACTGCATATATTATGTCGCTCTGCTTGTGTTTTGGTATTGGGTCTTTTGGATGGAACAGTTGCTGTCTTGGTATGTTGGGGTTTCAAGCAGACGGGGTTTTATTGAAAATTCCTCCTAATTTCACTACAATACATATGGATGACCATGTTCTTTCTCCTTTCTTGATTCCCACCTTCACTGGTGGTATTTACGTTCTTTTTTCTCCTTCTTTCCGTCTTGACAAAGGCCCAGCCTGATATCCACAGTTTTAAGGGCTCCCGAGAGACTTCCTCTGTGGGTTGGTTTTCTGTAAACCTTTACTTACAGTTTACCATAGAATGCCGCTGTGTTGTTTTGTACCTCTTGTAAATTTGATGTTCTGGTCCACAGCATTGATGTTTTCTGTGAGGACTTGTACTTATTCTAGTGGATTGTAGCCCAGGTGTCATCCAGGTATCTGAACTAGTGGCTGGGTGCAATGTCCTTGAAGGTGTTAGAGCCTGTGTTTACACTTCATGTAAAGGTTACCATGACGGATGAAACTGGAGATCCCATAGACATCCATGTTTTGCTTATAGAACTTCATATATCTGAAATAGGTGGTATTCGGGTATGATCAGAGACATCACTTCACACATTACGATGGGTGGTGTAACGTCCTTCCGACCAAGCCGTCTCGTTTAGTGTTAAATAAGAGGGGCCCAGGGGGCCAGGACGTAGAAAGCATCAGACACACTAGATTAGAAGCAAAAGGCATCCCGTCTGCAGGTTTTATACAGAAATCCTTCTATGGCAATGACTATCTACAGACATACTATTGAATGGACTGGTAGGTATGATAGGGATGGGAGAACCATGTACTGGTTAAATACCCTAGTGTATATCCTGTATGTACTTTATGTGATGTTCTATGTTTTAATAAATGTATTTTTACAAATATATATCCCTTGGATAAAGGACTCTGTATAACCTCCTGTATATTACAGAAATGTAGAATTATAAAGAAGATCTGGCAATAAAAGACAGAAACGGCACAACATTCAGCAAAAAATGGTTTTATTTAACAACACGCAACA
This sequence comes from Hymenochirus boettgeri, assembly GCA_019447015.1. Taxonomy (NCBI): domain Eukaryota; kingdom Metazoa; phylum Chordata; class Amphibia; order Anura; family Pipidae; genus Hymenochirus; species Hymenochirus boettgeri. The sequence goes on from CM033475.1 coordinate 14,059,484, forward strand.
AAAACATTTATATCAGATTTACAGTATGTTTAAATAGTTAAATACTCGCTTTTAAAGGGCAAATTACCTCTAAACTAAAAAACAGATGTCACAGCCAAAATAAAAATGGGTTACCCAGGCCCTTCAGTTACACATGCTCAGCAAGGTAAATATTACTGTCTGGGGAAATTATACCCTCCCTTTATATACACAGGGTGAGGATATAATCCACCAGGTATTACATCACTCTGTTCTAGTCTATCACTGCTGGTCTCTGGCCAATAGAAAATGCTAACCCAGTTGTAAGGACCTAGCAGTTTATTCCTCACCCTGGGTATATCTCCACCTTCCTCACAACTCCCACTTCCCCCTCTTCTATCTTCTTCTCTGATTTCTCTTCTTCCATCTCCTTCTCTCTTTGCGTTCCTCTCATCTTTCAACTCTTCTTCCTTGTGCTGCATTGCCTATACACATATACATAAATAGAAAATAATACACATCCAAATGCCTTTAATCTATACTCCTATTTTATTACTGCATTATAGCCAGTCAACTATTAAAGAAAAATGTTTATGTTTGAAATCCATTATGCCCCATCAGATGAACAGACGTGTGTACATTATTAAGCAGCTTGGGGACTATTGGTTAAATATTTCTATAATACAATTCATACCAGGCAGTTGTCCTCTGCTTGCTGTGGGCGCTTGCTGGGGTACAGGGGGTTGGGTGGATGGGATGCTGAGTAGAGATGGTCCAACTGTTGAGTTTTTTCCATTTTTTGAAATTTCCGAAAATTTCGAAATTCGAAAAACAAACCCATAGGAGTCTATGAGAGAAAAAAATCGAAAGTTTCTGTCCATTTGAGGGCCAAATAGTAATAGTAGGTTACTGTAAATGACACAGAGATCTGGGGAATGTTGGGGAACCCGTAAATAGAACCAAAACTTATTTAAAACTTTCCTCACCACCGGGCTGTTTTCGAGCTTCCGCCTTCTATTTTTGAGAGTTTCTGAAATCGATCGTACTTTTGAGGATTATTTCGATATATCGTTTTCGCTGATCGTCGATTTCGCTGATTCTACTTTGATTTTCGTAAAAATCAATAATACGAAAATCTGGGTTCTGTGAAATCCGGAAGTTCCGAAAGTTTAGTCGGGACTTCAAAACCCTCAGATTCGATTGGAAACCAGGTTCATTCAAATTCACATACATCTCTAATGCTGAGTAACAGGGGGTTGGATGAGGATGGGAAGCTGGGTTACAGGGGGTTAAATGGGGGATGGATGCTGGGTACAGGGGGTCTGATGGGGATAGAACACTGGGTTACAGGGGGTTAAATGGGGATGATATCCTGGGTTGGAGGTTTAATTGGGAGATAAGATGCTGAGTTACAGGGGTCTAATGTGATGGGATCCTGGGTTACAGAGGTGTAATGGGGATGGGTGGTGGGTGGTGAGTTACAGGGGGTGTAATGGGGGTGGGGTGGTGAGTTACAGGGGGTGTAATGATGGGGTGGGTGGTGAGTTGCAGGAGGTGTAATGGGGATCGGGAGTGAGTTACAGAGGGCATAATGGGGATGGGTGGTGAGTTACAAGAGGTGTAATGGGGATGGTGAGTAAAAGGGGGTGTAATGGGGATGGGGTGGTGAGTTACAGGGGGCATAATGGGATGGGGAGGTGAGTTACAGGAGGTGTAATGAGGATGGGGTGGTGAGTTAAGGAGTTAATGAGGATGGGGTGGTGAGTTACAAGTTGTGTTAGGGGATGGGGTGGTGGGTTACAGGGAATGTAATGGGGACAAACACATTCAGATAAAAAACAGGGAGTCATCAGGATTGAATGCAAGTGATACTTTATTGCAGTTATAATACATGTTTCGGGATATATACCCTTTGACAAGTAATATACCACAAGTAACCACACAATTTATCTGTACAAACAGGAAGTGTAGGTCTCCCCTCTGTAGTCCAATCAGAGATGAGTCCAGCATAAGAGTCCACTCCTACCAAAAAAGTCCATAAACTGTAACTCCTCCTGAGACTGTTGAAAAAGAATAAAAAACATCAAGACAAGTTCTCAAACTGCCCAATATTAAAGGCCTATGAAAAAACACGAGAGTAAGAGTTTAAAGTGCAAGTAATAACAAAGACATTTAAGGCTAACAACAGAAACAGAGAAGCACTCAATATGTCAATAACAATAAATATAAAGTTATAATTGTACAAAGTTACAATATAAATAGCTATATATAGTAACATACGTAAAAAGAGCAAAGATAAATATAGAGTCACACATGTTATAAATAGAATGTACAATATATCTGAAAAATAAGTTTAAGTTTCCGAACAAATTTACAAATCAATTTTCCATTCATGGAATTCCCTTGTATAGGAAGGGACAAAGCCCAAACCTTTCTTAGTATTAGACGTTCCGCTTGTGTACGGCTAATGTATAGGAAGAAATATTTACAACAATAGAAGGTACTTTTGTTATTCCGCTGTCTGAGCTGATAAGGATTTTGATGTGAGGCAGTCTGGTAATTTGGTCTTTTCCTTTGGGTATTCCGACCATAGCAGACTCTGCTTTCAAAAATGTATATATAGTAGAATACCCCCAAACCTAGAGATCGTTTTATCCTAAAGCTGTAAATCGTTTTATCCTAAAACTGTAAATCGGCTGCCTTACTGGAAGTGCAGAGCCTCGGCTCTGCATTCCAAGGCAGTAAGCCGATTTACACTGACTTCCAAGGCAGTCAGTGTCGGCCGTGACAGTGACGTCACGGCCAATCACTGACTGCCATTCCCGGTGCAGTATCCACTGTGGCTGCTCAAGAACACAAAAAGAACAGAGCAGCCACAGTGGGACTGGGAGAAGAACCCGGAAGGGGCGGTGGAGCGAGGAGCTTGTAAGTATAATAACTCAATGTGAGAGCCGATTTAAAGCTTTAGGATAAAACGATCTCTAGGTTTTGGGGGTTTACAATATAACATTTTCGAAAAGAGGGGTGGAGAGTCCCTTTAACGTACAAGAATAACTTACCACGTTATGGAGGATCCACGGTGTTCTTCTTCATATTACTTTGCTGCATCATTTTTATGAAGTCTATAAGTCCGGACTTTGCTAATTTACAATTTGGCTGCTCCAGTAGGAAAGGATGTTCCTGAAGTTCTTTAGCCTTGGGCCTTTCGTTGGGATCTTTCACCAGGCACCGGTTCAGAAAATCTAGAAGTTGTTCACTGGAGAAAAAAAAACCATTTAATTTCAATAGCGGAATCCATCTCAGATCCATGTATTTCTCCCGCAGACTAAATATCAAGTAGACCTGCTACGGGAACGGTTGAAGGAATTTAACGTACAAGAATAACTTACCACTTTATGGAAGGATCCAACGGTGTTGTTTTTTCATTTAAGATCAACTTCTCCACTTCATCTTTAGAATGTTCTAAATAAGCTAAAGGTTGAAAACATATGTGAGAAACTCTACTACAAATATAAATTCTTTATAATAATCTTCATTAAAAACATCAATAGTAAAAATGGCAGATTATTTGGTAGAGATGGTGGATCCCATTTGAAAGTTAATAAATGACCCCAAGACGTCAGGTAGTGAATATTTACACCTGTTTAAAGACCAATCTGAAGTCTCTTGAGGTGGCCATACACATGTGATTAGTAGTCGCACATTACCATGGGAGCATGTGGACATAAACGGGAGATGGATCGTGCTTTTCTTAAAGTAAAGGGATTCTATTCCCGTCAAATGAAAATGTTCCATCTTTCTAGACGACCATAAAGCTGACCTGGGGTACATTAATGTCGCTAATGTGTATGGTCACCTTTAGCTACAAACCAGTAAAACACGTACGTACATTGGAATTATCTCCCTTTGTGCTCAGACCCCTGTAGATAATTATGTATATTGGTAAACTGTAAGGCAATGTTTGTGCTATAAATCTCATGGAACCAATCATGTTATCTTATTGCAGCTAAAATCTCATTGGCCGCAGCAGATTGATAGAAAGGTAAATAGTTGTATATGAGTAAAACCCTGGTCTAATTAAAGGGATATTAAAATACTCAATGTGGTGACAGTCTGTGTATTGTTCTGTGACGTTGTATTTCTCAAACATTAGCCATAGCAGCATTAGTTAGTTTTACTTACGTGGAAATACTTGGGCCATCTCTATCATTGTAATTGCATAGACCAGATATCACACTAGAGAGATATGAAAAGCATTAGAATTGGATATAAAACACAGTGCAGGGTCTATGTTTCAAATATACAATAAAAACCCATATTGCCATATTATCAACAGGGCCGACAGTTATAGGAATATTAGATAAAATCCTTGCCTATGTCCCTACATTTATAGCAATATACTATAATATCAATGTAATTATTAAATATATAACTTACAGTTGTGTCATATGAGATCTTCTTATCATACTTGCATCGGATAACCTCTGGCGCCATCCAGTATAGAGTTCCCGCGTATTTTGTACATCTCTGGTTTGGCCCATTAAGTTGTAAGGCCGAACCAAAGTCAGCTGAAATGACGCATTGTATTAATGAATTATTATGGTTTATTAACACTAAATTGGTTAATTAGTAAAATATACACAGATAATTTACAGATTACACACTTTTTGTTATACATTATATTGTTATATATGCTAGATTATGGCCATGCACCCTGGAGCTGTAGTTACTATTATATATATATATCTTGGAGCATTCACAGGACTTGAAATATCTTCGGCCATCATCAGGATATATATATATATATAAATAGCTAGTGAGATATATTAATGTGTATTGGGCCCCCCATCCAGTATTCTACCTAGGTACAGGCCAATTACATATCATACAATTATCATTTCATTGTTAAATAAATATGGAGGCCATACATGCACCAATCCTGGACATACAATAACGGGATATTCTGATATTGCACGATTGTCCGTGTATGGCTGATTGACTTTTTTTAGACAATTTATTTTCCCTACTAGACTACTGAAATATTTTTTTATGGGACCAATAACGATTGTACAATTCTGTGATGGTGCAGTCAGTATTGGTATTATTAAATAAAATATAAAATAAATATACTGCAATCTGTTCATTATAAGAATTTCCTTTACCTATTTTTATATCAGCATCTAAACTGAGTATAACGTTCTGGCATTTGATGTCTCGGTGGGCGATGTTGATACTGTGGAGGTAACTTAGTCCCTGCGGAGAGAGTTAGACATAATATTTACTATATCCATACACAATTATTTAACATATTTGGTTTATTATCTGAAAACTAACTTTTGTAAAGAATCCTGGTTATATGGTCTCTGCAAATTAGCTCTCCCTTAATTAAATTCTCCCCTTTAAAAATAGCTGATTATATAAAAATATAAACATTTAAAGACAAATAAATGAAAAAAATATGGTAAAAAATTAACTTAAAGGGAATGTCCACCCTTAAAGGATATGTCCTCATGTTTGTAGCTATTGGTTTTTTAGTTTAACTGAAGGTAAAGGAGCTATGTCTTACCTCTCGCTTTTCAGATAAAATTAGGTAAATTCTGTTATTTGCCCCCAACCCCAACTAATATATATTCAGCACATTATTACCTGTATTACTAACCAGATATTTAAGGATTATTATTGTCCCCTTTTTGGCATATTAAGCTGGCTCGTCCCTCCATGCAGTCAATCAAGGCTGTGACTGCTGACATCACATCCAATGATTGACTGCTGTTTCCCCTGCTGCCCCCTCTGCACATGCTCAAGCTTATAAAAAGCTCATTGAGCTGAGGGAGAAGGCAGATACCTTTGCCAGAAAGATATAGAACTTATCATTAAATATCTGGTTACGAATGCATGTAATAAAATGATGATGATTGCGGGCAGATAACTGATAAGTCACCAGTTTTTATGGCCAGAGTAGAAAACATAATTTATATTAATATAGTTGACATTCTAATAAGGTTTTCCACTATTTTAAAGGAATAGTTCACTGAAAAGACCTGGACATTAAGACCTGGAGCTGCTAGATCACTATTTGTTCCTATACAATATAAAATATATTTTTGAAACTTCCCCTTCTCTTGAGTGAGAAACAAATACAGAGTTTGGGCCTCACCTGCAATATCTCCTTCGCTATGTACCGAATCCAGCTCTCGTGAAAGAAACGCGTATAGACCATATAATGCCGGTAGATGAGTTTATTCAGAGCGCCACCTCCACAATACTCCAGTATTATCTACCATATAAATAAAATAGCTCATGTTATTGGGTAAACAGACAATAGAACCTGGACTTAGAGAGCTTTGATTTTGGTAAATATTACAAACCCAGGGGTGAGGACCTAATGATTTAGTACCCATGGTACCACAATAACATACAAACAGGAGAAAAGTGTCACTATCCTGTTTATTTAAATACAGATGGCAGAGTCACAAGATTCTATATATTAAACTATATCAATAAAGTGTGGTTTATTTTACATCCTCCCCATACAGATTTCAACATCAGTGCAAGGCAGGATTGCCAGATTGTTTTTGTCCTTGAGTGGAAGGGGCCATGACATCACAGTGACATCATGATGGGCAGGTGCAGGCGGAGTTAGGGGCATGGCCGTGGCTGGAGGCAGGGTTATGGGTGTAATTAGGTAGGGAGTGGTGTTTCTAAAGGAGGGGGGCTGCCAGGGCTGGTGTTTGGATGGGATTTTGTCCCTGCAGTCGGGACCATCCCATTCAAATAGGGACGTCTGGCAACCCTGGTGCAAGTGAAATACGATTACAAGCCATGGGCATTATATATCACAAGGTTTACAATGGTAAAAACGTAATATAAGGGGAATCAGACTAAATTATCAGATTGGTATAAAGGATAAAGATGGATACACATGCGCATTATTATCCATGTGCATTGCAAGAAATTGGTTGATCTTAAGGCCAATATTGTTTACATTATATACATTTTGTGTATAAGGGGGAGATTCAGCTATAACTGTATTATATTAACATTGCGCATTGAAACATTTCTTACCCATAAGCTCGGTTGTCCCAATTCATTGTTCTGAACGAAGGCCTCCATACAGCGAACGATGTTATCGTGGCTGCACTTTTGTAAAAGGGAAACTTCCTGTAATTCTTTGTGCAATCTTCCCTGATTTTAAAAACAATAAATTAGAACAGTGAATCTGATGTTTGAAAATGTGAAAATACACATCAGTCACTTTAAAAGGGAAGTAAATTCTACCAAAAGAATGACATCATATAATACAATTTATAAAGCACTGCTGATTTTTAGATTTATGCCCAATAATACATTTAATGAACCACGGTAATTTAATAAAGCACGGTAATGTGCAGCAGACAGGTAACTTACATGTTTGGCTTCAATAACTTTTATAGCGATTTCCGACCGGTGACCTTTATATCGGCTCTGCAACAGAAACATTGTGACTTTTAGGTTGAATTATTTGCTTTATCATCAAATCATTTATGATGTAGACTTAAGGTCAATAGCGCAATAAATAAACATTTTAATTGGAGCCACATAAACTTACTTTGTAAACCTTTCCGAAGCCGCCCTTTCCTATTAACTCTAAAGCTTCAAAACTTGGCTTAGGATCCTAAAAAAGATAGAAAAAAATGAAATGATCCTAAAACATTTTAATTTTAAAGGGGAACTCAATATTAACTTGTGTGTTACTTATGTAAAACTTATATTGTATGTAAACAAAGACACTATAGGAAACTATATTGGCAACAGACTGTTATTCTAAGGCTGGTAAGGATACCTTGTCCTTTAAAATATTTTTTTTTTGAATGGAGCCCCCTCACTTAAATGGTGCCCTAGCTGTACGCCTAAGTGGTCTATGCCTAGAAACTACCCTGAGTCAGATTTAAAGGGCATGTCTACCCATAAAACAAAAAAATAATCATGTCCAATACCTGCCCCCAATCCCAACTGATATATTATTAGCATTTTAGAACTTGCATTACTAACCAGATATTAAAATATAAATATTGCCCTATTAAGAACTTATCATTAAATATATGATTATAAATACATGTAATAAACTGGTAAAAATAGCAGTTGGAGTTACAGACAGATAACTGACAAGTCACTAGTGTTTTGTTTTAAGGGTGGACATGCCCTTTAAAGAAGAAATATAATGCTGTTTGCTATCTATATATCAATTAAATTGCTACTATTTGTATAAAGCTGCCTTCCTTTCCACTTACTTTATTGTTGTTTTCAGTGGCCGCTGTTTGGAACACCTTAAAGATAAAACGATAGATTAGAATATAAAGCTTTAGGATAGAAAGATTTAAGAAATAAATATAATGCTGTTTGCTATCTATATATCAATTAAATTGCTACTATTTGTATAAAGCTGCCTTCCTTTCCACTTACTTTATTGTTGTTTTCAGTGGCCGCTGTTTGGAACACCTTAAAGATAAAACGATAGATTAGAATATAAAGCTTTAGGATAGAAAGATTTAAGAAAGAAATATAATGCTGTTTGCTATCTATATATCAATTAAATTGCTACTATTTGTATAAAGCTGCCTTCCTTTCCACTTACTTTATTGTTGTTTTTAGAGGCCGCCGTTTGGAACACCTTAAAGATAAAATGATAGATTAGAATAGAAAGATTTAAGGAATATATATAGTACTCTTTGCTATCTTTTTATCAATTAAACTACCACTATTTGTATAAAGCTGCCTTCCTTTCCACTTACTTTATTGTTGTTTTCAGTTTCCGCCGTTTGGAACGCCTTAAAGATAAAATGATAGATTAGAATAGAAAGCTTTAGAATAGAAAGATTTAAGAAATAACTATAATGCTGTTTGCTATCTATATATCAATTAAATTGCTACTATTTGTATAAAGCTGCCTTTCTTTCCACTTACTTGATTGTTGTTTTCAGTTTCCGCCGTTTGGAACGCCTTAAAAATAAAATGATAGATTAGAATATAAAGCTTTAGAATAGAAAGATTTAAGAAAGAAATATAATGCTGTTTGCTATCTATATATCAATTAAATTGCTACTATTTGTATAAAGCTGCCTTCCTTTCCACTTACTTCCTTGTTGTTTCCAGAATCAGCTGTTTGGAACACCTTAAAGATAAAATGATAGATTAGAATATAAAGCTTTAGAACAGAAAATAATATAGCGCTGTTTGCTATCTATTTATCAATCAAATTGTTATTTTTATAAAGCTATAATTTACTTCCGGTTATTCAATTAAACAGAAAAAAGGAAGTTAGTTTTTTTGAATACCCTTTAACTTTAGGGAGGAAATCTACTGTAATAATAGGATCTGTTATAACAGACCTGAGGTTGTTTTAAGAATTCTGATTCCATTTGGGGAAATTGCTTCAATCATTGTAGTTTTTCACATGAACACGGATTAATTAACAGACTAATATTTCATATTTACTGACTGATATTGAAATTGAGTAAAAGATTTTTAAAAAAAAAGTTTTGCAACAGTTGAAATGACTGATAATGCAAAGTGTTTAAATAAATGTGATTTTCTACTTATGATGCTCACGGAAGATGTGTCAGTCTCTTGTTGCTTTGTGAAGAAAAATAAGTTTTATTATATCAAATGATCCCCTATCAGGATAATCCTACCTACAAATTAAAGGGTATGTCCACCCCCCAAACTAAAATTTGGAATCCTGCAGGAAATAGCTATAAACCTCGACCTTGCAAGGTTTATAGCTTTCAAAGACCTCCCCAAATGTACTTACCAGCCTTCTTTCCCTCGTCGCGTTCTGCCTGTCTTCCGTGCCTTTTCCATACAGGGAAGACAAGCAGATGGGGCTTGAGCGGCATCTACTTCTGTGATTGGCTATGGCACATTACAATAATGTGCATTGTGTTTAAATGGCCACTGTCCAATGTGCAGGATTTATCATTTCAATTATAACAGAAGAGTATAGATGGTTGAATCTGCTAGGTTTCGTTCTGTTTTCAGGTTTTCAAATCTCAGGAAAATCCTGAAGATCTGAAAACACAGAACTTACAATCGGGACTTCAGAGCGCTTTTCTGATTTTTATTGAATGTTCGAGGTTATTTTCAAAAATCCTTGAACGTTCAAAAATGCGATCTGAAGTCTGTTTTGGATCCGATCTCTACAGGAGTTTTTATGAAACCTTATTAACAGCCACAGCCCTGGGTTATATTCCCACAGATATAGATATTTTCAAACACGAGAAAATAAAAACAAACTGGAACGTGTCTTACCAGAAAGGTATTTCTACCTACAATCTTCTTCAAGGGGTCACGGTCTTTTGTGGGAGTCTGTTAAAGGACAGATTCATATGGCTATAAGTGGTAACATTATCTATATAGTATATGGCTATACACAGTACCATTATATATAGTATATGGCTATACACTGTAACGTCTATATAGTATAGAGCTATACACTGTAACGTTACCTATATAATATAAGGCTATACATGGTAAAGATATTTTAAATTGCCCATTACTGGAAACTAATTGTTAGATATTTAATCTAGAACATCCTAAATTTCAGCTGTTTGCAGTTTATGTCTATATAATTGATATAAATATCTACTGAACTATTTATATTTTGCCCCCCTTGTATGACTTATTTGTATTTGTTATTGTACAGTGTAGCATTCCCAAGTTGCGCTATATTAATAAACTATACATATATGGTTTTGTGTGCGTCAGACAGAGTACTACTCCCAATATATCCAGAAAACCAGTTCCACACCGCACACAGATTTCTTTCTTCTATTTCTTTATTGTCACTAGCACATGTATAGACGTACAATGTTTCGGGGTTGGCACACCCCTTCCTCAGGAACAAAAATAGCCCGAAACATTGTACGTTTATACATGTGCTAGTGAGAATAAAGAAATGGAAGAAAAAACCTGTGTGCGGTGTGGAACTGGTTCTCTCTCCCTCTCTCTCTCTCTCTATATATATATAATGTAGTAATGGGGGCGTGGGAGCGGCACTCACTAGACAACCATCAGCGTCCCGGGTGCTTCCTAATACGCGATAAACGAGAGTGAAGGGAAGGAGCACTCCTGGGTTTTTATCAGTAGAAAATGCCTTTTGACGTCCATGTGTTGACTGGATTTTCAGGATGGTAGAGATGATAAAAATGTACGAGACCAGAGTAAGTAGAAAGGAATTAAAGGTGAATAATGTCCCAATAACATAAGTTAACATCTCTACATTAAAGGTGTCACTGCAAGAAAGTTTTAGCAATGGGATCAGATCACAGAAAAAATGGTCAATTATGTGGGACTTACAATATGATAACTTAGATATAAGAAAAACATGGCCAACAGAGCCAACAAACCCAACACAGTATGATGTAGATATAAGCCAAGCACAATGTTTCTCACTCATTCTAGCAATGTAATGAAGTGGATCACAAATAGCAACGCACCGATCATAAGCCATGGCTGTTAGTAGAAAGAATTCACTGGTAGCCAAGGACATAAAAATATACAGTTGAGTCAGACACCAAACAAATGAAATTTTATTCTGCTGTTGTGCGATAAGACAATTTAGTAAAGCAGGTAAAACATTAGAGGTAGAAGAGATGTCTATGATGGAGAGATTCTGTAGGAATTTGTACATAGGTCTGTGTAAATTAGAATTGAACATAATGCTGAAAAAAATGATGAGATTTCCAGTTATAATGAAGAGATAGATTATAAGGAATAGGATAAAGAGAGGGAGTTGACATTCTGGGGTGTCACAGAGCCCTGTTATTGGAAATTAAGACAAATCCCTGATTATTACTTCCATGATTGTTTGGTATGAGTGTGATGTATCTGGGTTAGGATATGATTAGAATTACAGCATTTACAGGAGAATGATCACATACCACTGGACTATTGATAAAGGAAGTAGAAGGGGCTGTTGTGGGAGAATAGCTCTAAATCTTTTAATTCAAAAATACAATAAAGGTTAAATTATTGAGAGAATTTCTTTGTGGACTCATCACACCTTCAGGAACCTGTATTGGATAATTTACATACAAACAAACAGAGAGAAGGATTACATGTGGCTCTTACCTTTGCTATTGGACCTTCCATACATTCTGTGGAGCAAATGAAGTTTAAACTATGTCACTTTCTGGATGAATAATGCCCAGATGTGTGTAAAACACATGTAGCATCTACAGTATAATACACTTAACTATTGGGACCTACATTGATTCCATAAACAGCACAAGGCACCCAAAAAGAAAACTGTTTAGTTTTTTGCCCTAGAGATGTAATGTGGGTTTGAATAGAACCCGGTTTTGAATCGAATCTGAGGGTTTCAAAGTCCCAACGAAAATTTTCGGAACTCTCGAATTTCACAGATCCCGGATTTTCCAAATTTTACATTCAAATCGAAAATAGATGAATATCGAAATTGAAAATCAAAACCGCAAAATCAAAGTAATGATCGATTTCAGTAACCCTCGAAAGCAAGAAACGATTTCGGTAATCCTCCTGTGATTTTATTAGCACCAGGAAAATCTTAAAGGATTTTGTTTGCGATATTGATGACATATTGACTGCCACGACTGCAAAGAAAATGTAAAAGATATTGATGACATATTGACTGCCACGACTGCAAAGAAAATGTAAAAGTTGCATTTTTTATATTTACCTGAAATCAATAGCGAACTAAAGGTTCCAACTGGAACCAGAAAAGGAAACTTAAACTATAAACTGTATTCGGCTTCAAAGGCTACACAAAGCTCTATCAATGAGTATACAGTATGTTTTAAAACAACATACATTTTTTTGATTAAAAAAATATAAATTTCAAACATTTCTCTTAGTAAGTTTCACTTAGTAAAAATGTATTTTTCCTACTGAGTTATGCTTGTGAAGGTTCTCATTCATCCAGGTCATGGTATATCTGTAATATTCATTCATCCAGGTCATGGTCTATCTGTAATATTCATCCATCCAGGTCATGGTATATCTGTAATATTCATTCATCCAGGTCTTGATCTCTTCCATTTTCTTAGATGATGTATCTAAACCATGTCTGTTTTTCCATGTTTTTCCATGTCTTTTCATGTAAATAGTTCACATAGTAATATGTTTTATGCTCTCTGATGCCCAATTTTGAGCATTAGTGAAGTGGCAAGGTTAATGATGATAGAGGTGTGACTTGATACTGCTGTGAAGTCAGTTCCTGTGGGGGAGGGTATAAAAGGTTGTGTACTATGTAGCATTATGTGAATATGTGTACCTGACGAAGGGGAGTGTGAAATGTAGTGCATTTGCATATGTGCTAATAAAGAATCTGCAGTTAAGACCTGTGTGCAGAGTTTTGCTGGTTGTATATACATATATGAAGGAGTTTTGCAGACATACTCCATAACACCAGCACCAGGCAGGAACAACTTAAAAGGTGTGCGGTGGATCCTACTGATTAAATATATATATATATATATATATATATATATATATAAAAAATACATAAGTGTGATATTTTATAATGGGAGCTGCAGTGGTATATATCCTTATAAAAATCACTGAGCTATGTCACTAAGTGACTCATTTCATATATTTCTTATATCCCACTACTCTGTCCATTTCAGTGTTCATGCCTGGACAATGACTCAGCGTTTTCTCACTAACGGAACCTGCTGGAGCTGCTTCCTGTCACTGCATAGCCAATGTCTCTCTCCTCCTCCACAAAGATTTGTTTAACCGCATAGATGCTGGACTGGGATGTTCCTTTCTACTGGGTTTAAGTTACAGAAGGTAGCTTGGGGGTTTAAATTAAGTTTGGAATAGGGACAAGGCTAGAATTTAAAATGTGAATGGGGTAAAGGAAGGACCTTATCCCACCTCGGAGTTCCCTGCCCTGTATAAAAGCACTCGGCCTATGGCCTCGTGGTTAGGGAACTCCTCGGTGGCGCATTATCCCTTATATAATTTAGTTCACAATAGCACTCCAGCTTCCAATCACCAACTGCACGGGTGCAGAAACTCAATACATGTACAAGTCCCACTAATGAGTGCACACAAGGGTCTTCTTCATCTTGTCAATTATTTATTGGTATAAAAATAGTTGACGCGTTTCAGCTTTCATCAGAGCTGTCCTGAAACGCGTCAACTGTTTTTATACCAATAAATAATTGTTGTCACGATAAAGAAAACCCTTGTTTGCCCTCATTAGTGGGACTTATATACATATATATACATATAGAAAGATTATTTAGTAATGTATAATACCTTGTTTTAGTTTACAAACATTAGTTGAAACTATTGGTTGAATTTAATAGTTTTTATTAGCTTAACAGGAGAATCTTGGTATTGGATTTAATCATTAATGGACCGTTTTAACTGGAATACTAAAGATTTAATTTTTTTGTCTCAGTTTATTAAGGCAATTAGGAATTCTTTATTCTTTAAGTGTAAATAAGAGGATTTAGCAGAGGGACCAGAACAATGTACAGAAGGGAAAACAACTTGTCTCTATCCAGAATAGCTTGTAGTGGGTCTCACATACAGACAAAATGGGTCATATAAAGAATTATAACACAGGTCAGTGCGAGGCACAGGTAGAAAATGCCTTTTGACGTCCAGTGTTGATGACTGGATTTTCAGGATGGCAGAGATGATATAAATGTACGAGATCAGAGTAGTAGAAAGGAATTGAAGCCCAATAATGTCCCAATAACATAAGTTAAAATCTCTACATTAAAGGTGTCACTGCAAGAAAGTTTTAGCAATGGGATCAGATCACAGAAAAAATGGTCAATTAGGTGGGAATTACAATATGACAATTTAATATAAGAACAACATGGCCAACAGAGCCAACAAACCAACACAGTATGATGTAGATATAAGCCAAGCACAATGCTTCTCACTCATTCTAGTAATGTAATGAAGTGGATCACAAATAGCAACGTACCGATCATATGACATGGCTGTTAGTAAAATATATTCACTGACACCCAAGTACATATAAAGATACAGTTGTGTCAGACACCAAAAAACCGAAATTGTATTCTCTTGTGAGATAATAAATTGAGTAAAGCAGGTAAAAACATTAGAGGTAGAAGAGATGTCTATGATGGAGAGATTCTGTAGGAATTTGTACATAGGTGTGTGTAAATTAGAATTGAACATAATGCTGAAAAAAATGCTAGGTTTCCAGTTATAATGAAGAGATAGATTATAAGGAAGGATAGAAGGAAGTTGACATTCTGGGGTGTTCCAGAGCCCCTGGATTATGAAATCAGACACATTCCCCTGATATTTATCTTCCATGTTGCTTTGTTACTGAGTGTGATGTATCTGGTAGATATATTATATTAATTACAGCATTTACAGGAGAACGATAACACACCACTGGACTATTGATAAAAGAGTAGAGGCTGTTTGTGAGAATAGCTCTACATCTTTAATTTAAATACATAAAGGTTAATTATTGAGAGATTATTTTGCTGGCCCTCATCACACTTCAGGAACCTGTTATTGGATAAATTAAATAAAAACAACAGAGAGAAGGATTACATGTGGCTCTTACCTTTGCTATTGGACCTTCCATACATTCTGTGGAGCAATGAAGTTTAACAATGTCAATTTCTGGACATTTCTCTGTGAACTTGTTTAAGGGCTGATTGAAAAAGGGGGAGAGTCAATAACACCCAGATGAGTATAAACCCATGTTACCCGGTGTATAACAGTTATTGTATGGTTTAACCTTAACTAGCGGGGCAGGCATTGTTTTCATAAATGGCACAAGGCACGTGTTCCAATTTGCTCTACTGTAGAGAACGAAACTTTCTGATATGTAAAGGGAGGCGGTAAGTGGACTTTCCAGATTCCCACAATGCAGTAACCGTTTCAAATTGATTAATGCATCACGGTAAGCCGTATGGTTAGAGGAACGCTGCATTCTGGTCCGCATCTCATTACCAATGATAATAACTAATACTGGGATTTTACCACATAAGGTAAATATTAAAGGATTTTGTTTCCAAAACCGATGATAAACAGACAAGAAAGTAATGAAAATGAAGTATAAAGTTGGTTTTATAGTTACCTGATATAAATAGCGATCTAACGGTCTCCACTGGAACCAGAAAAGAAAACTTTAAGTTTAAGCTTCAAATAAACTAGAAATAGTCACACAAAGCTCTGTTAATGTGTGTGTCTGTGTTCTGGGTTTTAAAACAAAAAATGAAAACCGGCTTGTAATTTTTCAAATTTCTCCTTATTATATATACAGTATCTTTCCTATTGAGCTCCCACGATCCCTTAGCTAGAAGACACCCATTTCTCTCAATATGTCCGGCATTTTTATGCCAAACTTCGTGTCTCTAGCAAGAAAACTATAGAAGGAGTAACAGACCAAAATGGGTGGAATAAAACAAAAAACGGTGGAAGAACATTCATTTTCGTAAATCCACTATAATTATTTTGTCATTTAAACATAAAGATATTTTCATATCTTTGTTTTTTTAATGCAAATTTGTTTTTTTAAATGGCCCATTAGTGTAAACTATAATTCATCCCAACTATCACTGTATCATTTTTTTTGTTGATCTGCCCCCTATTTCATTACATATCCAATCTGAAACATTTTACATTTCAGTATTTCTGTAAGCAGTTTTGCTGTAGCTGGGAAGGTTTGACAGTTGGTGTGCTGTATACTGTATGCAGTATTGACAGTTGGTATGGGGGAAAATAGCCAGGTCACAGTGGTCGAGCCTGAGCAAAACAAGTACTGTATTAAAGTCATGCAGCAACACACGCACCTCAGAGTAAGTGCAACTTACCGGAACATGTGTTTATTTATAGATTAGGATGACGCAAAGTCATTTTTTCAGTATACTATCCTCAAGTCCAGGGCTAACTGATCAACAGATTAACAGGGTTATTAAAGGTAAAAATGGTGTCGATTTTCCCCCAACCTATCCGATGTTAGCTTTCAATGTTAATAACATCTGATTGGTTGGGGCAAAAATCACATTTTTAATAAGAACTTAATTGAATTTTCCTGATAGTACTTAGTAGCACAAAGGCATAAGGAATGTTACATGGTGCAAGGGATTTCACCTTTAGGATCTTTCCTGCACAATCAAGTATCTCTAAATGGATTTGATTCCTTTTCAACCTCTTACTGTCCATTCAGGCAGGCAAATGTTTGGCAACTTTAGCCCCAGATATTTAACAACATTAACGACACACATGTATGTGGATTCAGGCCAATGTCAGGTACCCTGGGTAATCCATTGTAAAGTGAAAACAGTTAACATACTTACGTTCAAAGGAATCATATAGGTGTATAAATCCAAGGGTATTTCAGTGCTCTACCCCCCACGCTCGGTACCCAGCGGTCAGCAACTATAACATCAAAGATAGAAAGGAGCACCACACAGCAATCAATACTGCAACAATTTTAATAGCAACATGTTTCGGACCACACAGGGTCCTTTCTCAGAGCAAATGTGCAAACAAGTGAATGGGTTTAAATAGACAACAACTCCACCCCTGTTCAGAGGATTTCAACCAGGTGTAGCTTCTTATTCGTCAGTGTCCAACTTCCTAATTAAAAAGCAAACATGCAATTCTCTATCAAGACAGTCCAAAGTGTAAACAATAAACATCATCATCTAATACTAAAGTGCATGATACGAATGCTGGTGTACAAAACTTATATCCATAAAGTGCATAGTGTGCATTATAAATCACGTTAAAAAAGTATAAATACATATGCATTTCTAAAATACTATCATAAAACATACTTATCTATCAGGTGTGTTGGCATAAATAGAGGTTAATAACGAGATGCTCTGTAAAAACAAAAACATATACACAGTCTTCTTTGTGTAACATATATGCATTCTATCTTTATATAACATGTATGCGTTTTTTAGAAAAGCTTTATTGACCAAGTGTCATTTAATCCCTGGGTTTGTAACTCCCCAACCGTTTCATCCATTTTTGCTTCACTTCTTAACATAAGGAGTTCTCAGATAGAGGTCTCAGATAGAGGGTATAGACGAGGCCAAATAAATAAGTGAGACGGATAGTTGACTCAATACCCAGAGAGAACTTATTACTAAAGAAGCAAGCATCTGGTGAAAGTGACAATAGACATACTTTTGTCACTAAGTATGATGGAAAAAGTATAAAATAGAGGGTGTATAAAAACTGCTGGCCCATCTTGAAACAGGATTCAAAATATGTCATTTATTTAAAAACTTACCCAGATTTTGCTATAAAAGAGGGAGATCTCTTAGAGACATGTTATGTCCCTCTGACACCTCTCTTAAAGTAAACAGAGAATGGTCTAAAAAGAAAGGCACTTTTCCATGCTGAGCTGCAACTGTTGCAGCTCGATAATCAAGGGGATAAGATTAACCATCCTGTAATGGGTATTCTATTCCACTGAAACATACAGCAACTGCCACACAAGGAATGTTGTATATATGTTGAAATGCCCTTATGGGATGCGTACATGGGCCAAACCAGTAACCTATAAAAATTAGGATAAGAGCATAAAGGGAACATCAGAACTTTAAGAGTGATACACAACTGATACAACATAGCGACACTTCATGACAAAAGACACCAAGTACACACGCTGAAGTGGTGCATTCTGAAAAATATTCCTACAATAGAGGGGGTGACCTCAAAATTCATTGTTAAGAATGAAGCAAATGGATAAACGGTTGGGAGTGTAAAACCCAGTGGATTAAATGACACTTGGTCAATTAAAGCTTTTCTATAAAAACGCATACATGTTATATAAAGATAGAATGCATATGTTACACAAAGAAGACTGTGTATATGTTTTTGTTTTACAGAGCATCTCGTTATTAACCTCTATTTATGCCAACACACCTGATAGATAAGTATGTTTTATGATAGTATTTTAGAAATGCATATGTATTTATACTTTTTTAACGTGATTTTATAATGCACACTATGCACTTTATGGATATAATGTTTTGTACACCAGCATTCAGTATCATGCACTTTATGTATTAGATGATGATGTTTATTGTTTACACTTTGGACTGTCTTGATAGGAATTGCACTGTTTGCTTTTAATTAGGAAGTTGGACACTGACGAATAAGAAGCTACACCTGGTTGAAATCCTCTGAACAGGGGTGAAGTTGTTGTCTATTTAAACCCATTCACTTGTTGGCACATTTGCTTGAGAAAGGACCCTGTGTGGTCCGAAACATGTTGCTATTAAAATTGTTGCAGTATTGATTGCTGTGTGGTGCTCCCTTTCTATCTTTTGATGTTATAGTTACTACACTTTATGTCCCTGTCAATATAAACATGTTACTGTCTCTCACCATCAATTTTAAAGTCTTTTCTTTGTAGCATCGAAAGAAGTAGCCACCTGTCTTTGTCAATGTATGGAACAATATTAAATCTAAACCCACAATAACCATAATGATTTTTATCCCCAAACTGACCATGTTTCTGTATAATTATTTACCATTTTGCTGCGTGTTATTTACCATCTGTCTATTGCAGATCATATATTAAAGTTCTTAAAATAACTCCAATGAAACGTTCCATCATTACCCAATGTTTTGTGCCTCTGACCTCCTAATTCAGTTTAGTTTGTAGGTTTAAACCAGTGAAGTGGATTCTACTTTATATAACACAGACAGTTCCCTGGAGACAGTTTATTTTTGTTCCATTCTTTTAGGTAAGGCAGAACCTCTTGGGTACTGACTGTACTATACTATACTGTACTATACTATACTATATTGTACTGTACTATAATGTACTATATACTGTACTATACTGTACCATAGTATACTATACAATACTGTACTATACTATACTATACTGTACTATACTGTACTGTACTGTACTATACTATACTATACTATACTGTACTATATACTATAATATACTGTACTTTACTGTACTGTACTATACTATACTACACTGTACTATACTATACTATAATCCAGTATATGAAAAGGTGGGGAGACGCACTCTTGATGGATATAATTAAGGAAGGAGGAAACCCCTAAAACGTTGTGCACAGACCACAAACAGTATAGGGATAATCCAGTATATGAAAAGGTGGGGAGACGCACTCTTGATGGATATAATTAAGGAAGGAGGAAACCCCTAAAACGTTGTGCACAGCTTGTCACAATAAAAGCAGTTTATATCCACTATGAGTGCATCTCCCCACCTTTTCATATACTGGATTATTTACTGGAAGTTATGGGGTCAATGTTCTATTACAGGTAGTACTGGGAGTTATGGGTCAATGTTTCTATACAGGTTATAACTGGGAGTATGGTCAATGTTCTATACAGGTTAGTACTGGGAGTTATAGTCAATGTTATATAAGGTTATTACGTGGGAGGTTATGGGCAAATGTTCTATACAGCGTGTAGTTACTGGGTAGTTATGCGTCAATCGTTCTATGACAGGTTAGTACTAGAGTTTGGGTCAATGGTCTATACAGGTTAGTACTGGAGTTATGGCAGTGTTCTATACAGTTTATACTGGGAGTTATGGGTCAGGTTTCTATACAGGTTAGTACTGGAGTTATGGTCAATGTTCTATACAGGGTTATACGGGAGTTTGGGTCAATGTCTACACAGAGTAGTACTGGGAGTTATGGGTCAGTGTTCTTATAAGGTTAGTACTGGGAGTTATGGGTCAATGTTCTACAACAGGTTAGTACTGGGAGTATGGGTCAGTAGTGTTCTATACAGGTTAGTACTGGGAGTTATGGGTACAGTTTTCTATTACAGGTTCAGTACTGGGAGTTATGGGTCCCCGTGTTCTATACAGGTTAGTACTGGGAGTATGGTCAAGTGTATAATACGGGTTAGATACTGTAGTTAGCGGTCAATGTTCTATACCGGTTTAGTACTGGGAGTTATTCAAACACTGTTATTTAGTTTGTGTCACGTATGTAGTAGAAGATAATGGGATTTACAGCGGAAACTATATTTCTCCACAACATCAGTGTCAGGTTATGTTAATATGTTCCCATATTCTATAGGTCTCCAATTGGGGCACAGTGAGTGGATAATGACTTGCACAGCCACACATAGACACATGTCGTGCTCAGGTCTCCCTTGGTTGTTTGTGCCTTAAGCTTCGGACCCCCTGTCACGATGTACGTTATCAGTTACAGCAGCCAACCAGGGAACAACACTACAGACACAGGTTAAAAAAAGGTGTTTTTTACCAACATCACTTTCTGTACCAGTTATCATAACATTCACAGTGTGTTACCTTCAAAGCCAGTCGTCGAGAAAAACCATGATGGTTGCAGAATTGTCCACTAAAAGGGCTTAAGGCAATTAGTAAAACCTATACCACCCGATGTATTAATCCAGTCATGGGGCCCCAATGCAAAACCCCGAAGTAAGTTTTACGCTAGATATTGGCACAAATGCCTATGTATATTAAGGTGGAAGAGTAATTTAGTTAGTACAGTATATTAAGTATAGTAGTCCAGTACAGTATAATATAGTATAGTGTAATATAGGATAGGTACGTATAGTATAGTATGACAGTATAGTATAGTACAGTATAGTATATTAAGTACAGTTAGTACGTACAGTTACGTTACAGTAATAGTATAGTACAGTACAGTCAGTAATCAGTATGTACAGTATGTATAGTATAGTACAGTGTACTATAGTAACAGTGTTTTGGTAACATGAATAATAATGTTATGGTACAGTGTAGCATAGTATAGTACAGTTATAAGATAGTAGTAGCTACATTAAGTATAGTATGAGTACAGTATAGTTGATAGTATAGTAACAGTTTTGTATATATATATAAGTACAGGTAATATGTATAGTACAGCACGTAATATAGTAGAAGACAGTGTTAATATAGTAGGGTACAGTGTAGTACTAGTATAGTAACAGTTATAATATAGCTATAGTACAGTATAGTATATACAGCTATAGTTACAGTGTGAGATATATATAGTATATTATATAGGCTTTTGATACTTGGCTTTCTATTGTGACAAGCTGTGCACAACGTTTAAGGGGTTTCCCCTTCCTTAATTATATCCATTAAGAGTGTGTCTTCCCACTTTCATTTTATAATGCGATTATATAGTATAGTACAGTGTAGTATAGTATAGTAAAGTATAGTACAGTATAATATAGTACAATTTATATAAAGTATTTTTCCCTTCGCACCCTTTAGTTGTACACCTGCTAAGGTGCTTGAACTCTCCAAACTGCTAACCCCCCCCCCCAAAACAGTATAGGGATAAATCCTGATATGAGACAAAGGTGGGGAGATGCGCTTTAGTGGATTAAAACTGCGTGTATTGTGACAAGTGTGCCACAACGTTCAGGGTTCACCCTTTCTTAATTAATCCCTTAGAGTGCGTCTCACCCACCTTTTGCGTTTATGGGATTTATAGTAAGTATAGTACAGGGATGTATAGTTCAGATATAGTATAGTACATATAGTATAGTACAGTAAGTATAGTATATGACAGTATAGTATAGTAACTATGGTAGAGTATATGTACATGTATGTATAGTATATAGTAATTTATAGTACAGTGTGATAGTATAGTTTAGTACAGTATAATATAGATAGTACCAGTATAGTTATAGTACAGTGGAGAATAGTATAGTATAGTACAGTATAATACAGTGTAGATCAGTATAGTCAGTATAACAGTGTAGTTAGTCAGTAAGTACGTACGTAAAGTACAGTATAATATAGTACTAGTATATAAGAATAATAGATAGTAAGTACAGTGTAGTCCATATAGGTAGTACGATTAATCAGTTTAGTATAGTACAGTGTAGGAGTATAGTTATAGTACAGTAAATACAGTATAGTATAGTAGTAGTTACAGCTAATATTAGTATTGTATAGGACAGTATAGATAGTACAGGGTTATAGTACAGTATAATATCGTACAGTGTAATTATGTATTAGTACAGTGTAGATAGTACAAGTATAATACAGTTAGTATAGTATAGTACAGTGTAGTATATATAGTACAGCTAAAGATATAGTACTGTAGTTAGTACATGTGTAGTAGTAGTATAGTACAGTTTATAGTATAGTACAGGATATATAGTATAGTACAGGGCTAATGATGATAGTATAAGTCAGTATAGCTATCGTACAGAGATAGGATATACGTTGTAGTATAAGTATGTACAGTGGTTGTTGAATGGTAGTATAGTACAGTGTTGTATAGTATAGTACAGTGTTGTATAGTATAGTACAGTGTGTAGGTATAGTATAGTTACAGTTGATAGGCAGTGTAGTTATTAGTATAGTAACAGTATAGGTTAGACAGTGTAGTATAGTATAGTACAGTATAGTATAGTACAGTTGCTAGGATAGTAATAGTACGGTAGTGTAAGTATAGTACAGTGGTAGTATGTTATAGTACAGTGTAGTATAGTAGTATAGTACAGTTAATATAGTTATAGACAGTGTATAGTAAGTACAATTATATCCAAGTATTGTCCTTCACACTCCTTAGTGTAAACATGCTAATGTGCTTGAACTCTTCAAACAGCTAACCACAAAAAGTTATAGGCGATAATCCAGTATAGAAAAGGTGGGGAGATTCAATAACTGCTTTTTGTGACAAAGCTGTGACAACGTTTCAGGGGTTTCCCATTCCTTAATTGTATCCATTGAAGAGTGAGTCTCCCTACCTTTTCGTTTATATGGATATAGTAGAGTATAGTACAGTGTAGTATAGTACAGTGTAGTTACAGGGAGTATAGTCAGTGTAGTACAGTACAGTATAGTGAAGTATAGTACGTATTAGTACAGTATAGTATAGTACAAAAGGGTATAGTATAGAAACAGTATGTAGTATAGTATGGTACAGTTACTACACTAATAGTAACATTTAGTTAGTACAGTATAGTATAGACAGTATAATTATTGTATAGTAATATAATACAGGGTTAGTATATACATGTGTAGTATAGATAATTATAGTATTGTACCAGTATAATATAGTATTAGTATAGTATTTTACAATGTATATCCAAAACGTATTTTGTACCCTTGCATCCTTTAGTTGTAAACCTGCTAAAGTGCTTGAACCTCTCCAAAATGCTAACCACAAACAGTTATAGGATAGTGACCTGGATGAATGAATATTACAGATATACCATGACCTGGATGAATGAATATTACAGATATACCATGACCTGGATGAATGAATATTACAGATATACCGTGACCTGGATGAATGAGAACCTTCACAAACATTTAAGGAAAATCAAATAGAAAAACAAATTTACAGGCAACAAGTCGACATTAGGGATGATCTTACAGTGGC
Organism: Hymenochirus boettgeri; assembly: GCA_019447015.1. Classification (NCBI taxonomy): domain Eukaryota; kingdom Metazoa; phylum Chordata; class Amphibia; order Anura; family Pipidae; genus Hymenochirus; species Hymenochirus boettgeri. Next base: position 14,083,801 of record CM033475.1, read on the forward strand.
TGTTGAACTGGAGGGCTGAAAAACAATGGATGGCAAACTGGAGGGTGACCTAATAGCGGCTGCTGAACTAACAGCTGGTAAACCAGAGGCTGACCTAACAGTTATCTTAACTGTTGAGGCAATACTAAGATGACCCATGCTCCTTATTATACATACAATAGGACTGCGAGAGCACTCCTTTGCTAATTACAATTACATTTTGCTATTGATCTGGTCAAACATTTATACAAATAGAAAAGATGCACATTCCTAGGCCACATACAATATCATATTATCTGCAAACTTGCATACATTTTAAACAAAGGGGTTTTACATGAATGAAAAGCCTTAACCATGTCAAGGTAAAGGTGCCCATACACGGGTCGATATTACATCACCACATGCTATTTTTGATGGCCCAAAAATATACTTTTCTCCGATCTTATTATGCTGTATTGATTGTAATATTGATTGTAAATGATTGAAGTCATTTTTTTGATGAATTAAATGATCATCGTGTTTTCTGAAATTCCGATTAATGTAATGTAACCACACAGTAGACGACAAAATGAAATGTCGAACAATATATGGTACATCTACGTACAACGTACATCTGTCTATCAAAGTATGGTCTGTTTACGATCGCAATAACCTTTTGAAGTGTATGGCACCTTAAGTATGGAAGGTCCAACATTTAACCTTTTTCAGCTTAAAGGGCATGTCCACCCATAAAAATAATTTTCACATATATGTTAAAGGGTATGTATACCGAAAAAATTACTTTGCATCATCTTAACCTATAAATAAATATGTGTAAGTAGCCCTTACCCGAGGTGTGTGTTATTACAGCAACAACTGTCAAATCATTCCAGCTACAGAAAAGTTTATAACAGTAAGGCACTGGATTGACAGCTGAAATGTAATATGATTCAGATTGAATATCTAAAGAAATAGGGGGAGATCAACAACAACAAAAATATGATACGTGAAAGTTGAGAAGAATTATAGTTTGCACTAATGGTCAATTAAAAAAAAGTAATTTTCCAGTGTACATACACTAAGCATCCCCCCAAACCTAATTTCCCTTAGTTTTGGTCCCCAAACCTAAGTTTAGATGCACAGGAACATACTTACAAGACATGGTCCTCTTTACCACCTAGGTGCTGCCCCTGTCCTGTTGCAAGCTTGTCTTGAGCAAAACAGGAGTAGTAAGGCGCTTCCTGGTTCCATTTGTTATTTGCAGATATTTAGGCTGTGACATCACCGGTGTGCCTTGACTGACAGCTGTGACCAGGAAGCGAAGCAAAGCAGGTCTCTTAAGCATGTTCCTGGGCACTTTGGGAAGGGAAGAAAATTAAACTTAGGTTTGGGTGGATGCATAATCTATATGTCAATTTATTTTATTGGGTGGACATGCCCTTTAATTAATTTCTTCTTATTTAAATAATATAAAAGGCTCTCACTACCCCCTGCTGACTGCCTTTTTATAGTGAGGGTAGAGGCCATCCATCCAGTTCTATATATTAAAGGCAAAGAACCTCCACTTAAATGGAATCTTGACCTAGCTTACTAACAAATACATACAATCGAAGGACTGTGGAAGCACTCCTTAGCTGGGTACACACGGTAAGATATATTGTCCGACCGATCGTGCAGTGTAACGGTTGGTCGGCCCAAAAATATCTACCGTGAGTGGGGGGCAGCCATGACCGAGCTTGGTTGGCCGTTCGGACAATGGACGATTGGGCCCATTGGTAAATCACTGGCAATTGTACAGTTCCTATTGGACCACACGATCGGTCGCACAAAATGGCCGTGGCTACTGTTGCCGTGACCAACAGTTATTTGTTCTGACCGAGCGTCGCTAGTAGCAAACGCTCTATTAGGGCAAATAAATTCCCAATGTTTACCCAGCCTTGGGCTAAATTACAATTACATTAGGGGAAAGTGCTACTAATCTGGTCAGTCATTTTTCAAACCTAGAAAACATAATCAATGCACATTCCTGGGCCCCATACAAATCATATTATCTGCACACTGGCATAACTTATAAACAAAGGGGTTTATATAAAGTTCAACATTTTTGTTATTTATAAATCTAAATATGAAAAAATGATTAAATATAACATCAACATGCTACTTGCACACAGCAGTTCAAACAATAAACAAATCTGGATATAAAAAATCATTGATGGAAATTATTAATCAACCAGAATCAAAAAAATTCAGAAAAAATAGTCACATGGGTATGTCATATGCCGATCTTTTGTGATTGGTCCAAATATCTCAATAGACTGCAGCAAACAGAATAACCACATGGGTATGTCATATACAGAGCTTTGTGATTGGTCCACATTCTCAATAGACTGCAAGCAAACAGAATAGCCACATGGGTATGTGATATGCAGAGCTTTTGTGATTGGTCCACATATCTCAATAGACTGCAAGCAAACAGAAAAGCCACATGGGTAGGTCATATGCAGAGCTTTTGTGATTGGTCCACATATCTCAATAGACTGCAAGCAAACAGAATAGCCACATGGGTATGTGATATGCAGGTTTGTGATTGGTCCACATATCTCAATAGACTGCAAGCAAACAGAATAGCCACATGGGTAGGTCATTATTCATAAATATATGGTGGACATATCTCTTTAGAACTGCAAACACAGAGATCATGCCTCTGCCTCAATGGCTGCCTCTATGGGTCACATAAAAATTATATCTCAAAAGCTGTTTCAAAATAATAATTTTCTGTAAATCAAATGCAGTCATTATTTAAGTCACTTTGGGATCACAGGTGCCCTTTAAGAAATCATGTAAGGCCCTGTTCAGAAGAATACACACGGAGAAAAATACAACGAAAATGAAGTCGGTTTGTCCGTGTGATGTCTGTTTCCCTATCTCTAGGCTAAAAACATACCAGTTACAAATGTCTGCAGTGGTTAGTTTAAAAAAGAAACTTCTACATGCAGACCTAGGGGCATATTTACAAACAATTGATATTTTCGCCATTTGGCAATCACAGGACATCGCAATGACAGAGCGTTATTTTTGCCTATTTATAAAACTGCTTATTTTGCTTACGTGGAAAGGTAACGCTGCGGCGATGTGTGATGGTAATATAACTTATTCGTTGCGGTAGTCTGGTATTGCGCGAAAAAAGAAATTGCTTTCTAGTGTCGCCATTACAGACCAGAGAAGGTGACATTTTAGAGCTATTTTTGTCATTTTTTTTTATATTTAACGAACTTTCGAAAGTTTCTCCATTAAAGTCAATGGGAGTCAAATAGTTTGAAAAGTTCTAATGAAATACAATTAAAATATCAATGGTAACTTAATGTAAATAGCTGTGGGACCTGAGAAATGGTCTGGGGAACATGTTCTAAATCCAGGACATTCGAAAAATCAATTTTACACTCACTCGCGCTATTTTCGAGCTCGTTCGCGCCTAGGTACCATGTACATTTTACTTGTGGATTCGATGCTCGCATATAGTTTTAATGGACACTTTACTACATAAGCGACTAATGTATAAACTGAGGACTGTTGGCCTTGAAGAAAACATTTGTTCATGGATAGAGAACTGGTTATTGGACGCCAAACAGAGAGTGGTGGTTAATGGAGCTACATCTATGTGGCTAAAGTTCTAAGCGGAGTGCCTCAGGGGTCTGTACTGGGGGCGCTTCTGTTTAATCTGTTTATAAATGACTTAGAAGGGCATTGAGAGCAAGGTCTCAGTATTTGCTGATGACACTAAACTATGCAGAGCTGGAAACTTCCAATGATGTACAAGTGCTGCAAGCAGACCTAGATAGATTATCAAAATGGGCAGCAGAATGGCAGATGAGATTCAATGTTGATAAATGTAAGGTGATGCATTTGGGATTTAAAATCCCTGTGCCACCTACACCATAAATAACTCTGTGTTAAGTGCATCTGTAATGGAAAAAGATTTGGGGGTTCTGGTAGATAGACTGTACATAGCAAACAATCCAGGTAGCAACGGCTAGAGCTAGCAAGATATTGTCTTGTATAAAAGGGGGAATAGATTCAAGAGAGAAAAATATATTCTCCCTCTTTAAGGCCTGGTAAGGCCTCATTTGGAATATGCAGTGCAGTTTTGGAATCCCATATACAAAAGGACATCTTGGAAATTGAGGCAGTTCAGAGAAGGGCAACTAAATTAATAAGGGTAATGGAGGGGCTCGAATATGCAGGCAGATTAGACAAGTTAGGGCGTTTACATTGGAGAAGCGACGTTTGCGTGGGGACATGATACACTTATACAAATTATTAATGGGCCATACAATGAACTCTCTGGTGCATTGTTCACTAATAGGTCATATCAGAGGACACGTGGACATCCTCTAAGGTAGAAGAAAAGAAGTTTCATCTTCAGGTTAGGAAGGGTTTCTTTACAGTGAGAACGGTGAAACTGTGGACTGTCTTCCAGAAGATGTGGCAATGGCAAGTTCATTGAATTGATTTTAAAAAAGGCCTGGATAAGTTTCTAAAACTAAAAAATATTGAGAATTACTGGTATAATACATATAGATCCGGTTGATCCAGAGTACATTCCGATTGCCGTTTGGAGTCAGGAAGGAATTTTTCCCCCCATTTTAGCTGGGGTTTTTTGCCTTCCTCTGGATCAACTGTTAGGTAGGGTTAAAAAAAAAAATATATATATATTAAAGAGGGTGAAAGGTTGGACTTGATGGACGTATGTCTTTATCAACTTTAATTCTATGTTACTATGTTACTCGTAGATTATGTTTCGCTCCTAGATACCATGGAAATTTTACTTGCGGATTCATGCTCGCGTATAGGTTTTAATGGACACTTTACTCGGGATTCGATGTTCGCGCCTAGATACCATGACATTTTACTTGTGGATTCGATGCTCGCGTATAGGTTTAATGTACACTTTACTCGCGGATTCGATGCTCGCGTTTGCGCCTGGATACCATGGAAATTTTACTTGCGGATTCGATACTCGCATATAGGTTTAATTGACCCTTTACTCGTGGATTCGATGCTCGCGTATAGGTATAATAGGCATTTTACGCGCACATTCGAACGGTCGAACATTCAATATTTATCGAAAGTCCGAAAATCAGGGTCCGGGATAGTTCGAGAAGTCCGAATTCGTTCGAATTCGAATAGTTCGACTCGAACTCAAGTTCGAGTTCTAGTCCATCTCTATTTATAAATAGGTGAAATTTCTTTTTTTGACACCTTTTTTGCCTTTTGTTGCAATTTTTGCCAAACATCATTACTTACTAGAATGTTCCATTAACATGACTTTCTTACACAGTGCTATGGTATGTTTCCATATTAATGGAACTGGTTTGATAATTAGCTGAAGTTTGCTCAAAATAAGCAATACTAAAAATGTGTCTTATTAAAAAAAAGAGAAAATTCCCCTGGGTCAGTTTTACAATTTATCATATCCTATTAATAAAAAACAGAAAATTCGCCTGGGTGAGATTACACTATTATCATATTTTTTGCGTGAAAAACACCACATGTGTTCAGTATGATCAACCAATTTGATATACGGTACTTTGAAAATCCAGTATTAACTATTTACCATAATTTGTGCTGAATTTAACTTTTTTGCCATATTTTTAGCATTATTAGTGCTACTTTTTGCTACCTAATTTTCGCCTTTGATGAAAATTCACCTTTTAAGAAAGTCTGGTGGCAAAAAAAAAAAAAGCAAAAATAACAACCTTTATAAATATGCCCCTTGGACCCACATTTTACTTTATTGGTAATATCCATTAAAAAACTTCTTAAAAAAAACTTTAAAAAGTGAAAAAATAAAAAGCAAAACCTAGATCTTATTACAGTAAATGCTGGAAAATTAGCGGTGATTACTTTTCGACATGGTTATCACTGTTTTATAATAGCGAAAAGTCCAAATTTATCAAAAAGGAGGCGATAATAGAGGTTTAACAAACCTTATACATTAGCCCCTAGTGTAAACCGAGTCCTAAATATTGTAAGAGGATTTAGCAGAGGGACCAGCACAATAAACAAAACAGAAAAAAAAGTACAAACAAATTATAGTCATATAAAGAATTATAACACAGGTCAGGTGCGAGGCAGGTAGAAAATGCCTTTTGACGTCCATGTGTTGACTGGATTTTCAAGATGGCAGAGGTAATAAAAACGTAAGAGTAAGTAAACTAAATAAAATCTTTGCATCAAAAAAGTCTTTAAGCTGGAATATGAGACATTTGACTGTTTTAGTTACTAAAGGAAATGAGAAATTCTTTATTCTTCATAGTGTAATAATAGGATTTAGTGAGGGACCAGAACAATGTACAGAAGGGAAAACAACTTGTCTCTATCCAGTGAATACTTGTAGTGGGTTTCATATACAGACAAAATGTCATATAAAGATTATAACACAGGTCAGGTGGAGGCACAGGTAGAAAATGCCTTTTGAGTCCATGTGTTGACTGGATTTTCAGGATGGTAGAGATGATATAAATGTACGAGATCAGAGTAAGTAGAAAGGAATACCAGCCAATAATGTCCCAAAAACATAAGTTAAAATCTCTACATTAAAGGTGTCACTGCAAGAAAGTTTTAGCAATGGGATCAGATCACAGAAAAAATGTTCTATTAGGTGGAATCACAAAATGAAAATTTAGAATAAGAAAACAAATGGCCTAAAGGTTCACAAACCCAACACAAAATGCTACAGATATAAGCCAAACACAACATTTCTTACTCATGGTTAATGTAATGAAGTGGATCACAAAAGCAACGTACCGATCATATGACATGGCTGTTAGAAGAAAGATTCACTGCAACCCAAGGACATATTAAGATACATTTGAGTATACAACCGAAAAAATGTAATGCTATGTGTTGAGTAATGAGGAGATATAACAAAGCAGGTAAACATTAGAGGTAGAAGGATGTCTATGATTGAGAGATTCTGTAGGAATTTGTACATAGGTGTGTGTAAGTTAGAAACTGAACAAAATGACAAGAAAAATTAAAATATTCCAATTACAATGCAGGTATAGGTTATGAGGAATAGAAGAAAAAGAGGAAGTGAGTCCGGAGTCTCAGAGAGGCACGGATTATAAACAGACCCATTTTTACATTTCAGGTACCATAGCATTCACAGGAGAAATGTAATAGTTTTTAAAGCAAATTGTTGTATCTACGTATATCCACCTAAAACCAAATTCTCTTAATAGACTAGGTCGTAATAGCTGGGTCATTAATACTGGTAAGTGGTGTCTAGATTTTCTGTTAATCATAACGCAAACACGTTAACCCTGTTATCACACAACATTTTTATTTACTACATTGTTCACAAGTGAAATATTCCGCCAGACTGTAGCTAAAGAGGGTGACCTATCAGTAGCAGAAACTGTTTGCCAGAATGGCTTTAACCAATTAAAATGTTATTTATTAAAAGGGTAAAAGTTAATTCTTGAAAGATTTATTTTTTTCCCTTACAGATTTATAAACCAGTATTAGATACAGATAAAATACAGACTTGTTGCCTGTAAATTTGTTTTTCTATTTGATTTTCCTTAAATGTTGTGAAGGTTCTCATTCATCCAGGTCACGGTATATCTGTAATATTCATTCATCCAGGTCATGGTATATCTGTAATAGTCATTATCAGGTCACGGTTATCTTATATTCATTCATCCAGGTCATGGATATCTGTAATATTCATTCATCCAGGTCTGGTATATCTGTAATATTCATTCATCCAGGTCACGGTATATCTGTAATATTCATTCATCCAGGTCAGTTATCTGTAATATCATTCATCCAGGTCTGGTATATCTGTAATATTCATTCATCCAGGTCATGTATATCTGTAATATTCATTCATCCAGGTCACGGTATAATCTGTATATTCATTCATCCAGGTCATGTCTATCTGTAATACATTCATCCAGGTCACGGTATATCTGTAATATTCATTCATCCAGGTCATTGTATATCTGTAATATTCATTCATCCAGGTCATGGTATATCTGTAATATTCATTCATCCAGGTCATGGTAATCTGTAATATCATCCATCCAGGTCATGGTATATCTGTAATATTCATCCATCCAGGTCACGGTAATATCTGTAATTTCATTCATCCAGGTCAGGATATCGTAATATTCATTCATCCAGGTCATGGTATATCTGTAATATTCATCATCCAGGTATGGTATATCTGTAATATTCATTCATCCAGGTCATGGTATATCTGTAATATTCATTCATCCAGGTCATGGTATATCTGTAATATTCATTCATCCGGTCATGGTATATCTGTAATATTCATTCATCCAGGTCTGGTATATCTGTAATATTCATTCATCCAGGTCATGGTATACTGTATTAATAGTCATTCATCAGTCATGTATATCTGTAATATTCATTATCATCCAGGTCTGGTATATCTATAATATTCATTTCATCCAGGTCATGGTATATCTGTAATATTCATTCATCCAGGTCATGGTATATCTGTAATATTCATTCATCAGGTCATGGTATATCTGTAATATTCATCAAGGTCATGGTATATCTGTAATATTCATTCATCCAGGTCATGGTAATCTGTCATAGCCATTCATCCAGGTCATGGTATATCTGTAATAGTCATCATCCAGGTCATGGTATATCTGTAATATTCATTCATCCAGGTCTTGGGATATACTGATAATTCACCATCCAGGTCATGGTATATCTGATATTTCAGTTTGATCATCTGGACTTAGTACTTGAAGATGTTTCGCTAGTCATCCAACTGGATCTCTCAATTCAGAATGCTTGTACAAAAATCTTGAATAAATAAACAAGTTGTACTACTATTATCATGAATGGTTGGGAAAGAGCTAGGAAAGAGATTACGTGTGTTCTTCTGTGGAGGTTTTTTGTGACTATTATAAAGCCATTCAGCGACCACTGTATGTTGCGTTTAGTCCCTCTAAAGTGCTCATTTTAGAGGTGACAGTGTGAGAAATCACTGTGGTATATTTACATATTTATATTTCAAGACAGTTTTACCACCCTCCAACCGATTTCTCTTGATGTCCATGTAGACATCTCCTACCCTTAACATCAGTTTAAAGCGTGAGTACCCCCGTTCTGACAATTGTTATGGTATGATCCATCCTAAAACCATATTCATCATAGTAATGTCTTTAAACTGGTTATATTTTAAAAATTTAGTAATTTCTTCTCACTGTGTGTCTGTAGTTAATCTATTACATATCTTTAACCCTCTTTAAAAATACTTACAGCATTATACAATGTCTTTCGTCTTATTTCATTATTCAATACTGCAGGTTTGAACAGAACATGGGAGATCACGAGTAGCCAATTCTTGTTTATCTAAAACAACCTGTTCCCTGGAGCCATTAACACCTTTCCCTGCCACGATCGTATATTCCGATCTGTGGGCAGAATGCTTTAAAACTGCTAAAAACCCCATCGTGAAATTACGATCTGGTGGGCTTCCCCTTATAATTCAGAAAAAGCACCGCGCGGCTAGTGCCGACCCGGGGAAGCATTACTGCCCCCTATCCCCTCGATCCCCCCCTCGGTTGGTCGGCAAGATCCGAGGGGGGGAAATCGGAGTTACGGTACCTTTTTTGGCCGTGACCGTACAGCAGGCAGCGGTCGCACACTGGAGTCCAAGGGAGTCGAAGCGGCTAAAGGGATACCCCGGTGAACGATCAGTGAGCTTTCCTCCTTCAACTCGGGGTCTCCACTATGAAGTTGTAGGAGAACTGCCCCTGGTGGTCTATTGAGGTACTGCAGGCTTGATCTCAATTTGATCATGCTGCAGTACCTAGTATAGAACAAGCTGTCAAGCGCCAGCCATCTTTTCTATACATTTTGTATGAATGGAACGTCAAAGTTCCAATTCACAATATAGATTTTTTGCGTAAGTCTTTGCTACTGTAGCGAAGACTTAGAGAAAAAAAATGGGGACAGAGATCAATATGTGGTGATCGACTTTCTGATCAGCCAAATTATTGATCTGTTGCCAATGCATGAAAAATCAATTCCTGGAAAATGATTTCGGGAATGATTTTCCGATCCCGGATTGCGAATTGGAAACACGCATTATGGCCGCGTTATTCCAAGGTTCGGTATATATTCCCTAAATGATTGATGATTATCTTTGGGAATGATGGGGACCGGAAAAAAGGGGAAAACACCAAAAAATCTAAGTGATACACACACCCCTTTTTTTTTTTTTTTACCCTAACTAGTAAATTAGAAAAAAAGTTTCCTTTCTCACAAGCTCCCAATGTCGCCTGCACGTACTATCGTAAATTAACGCGGATACTTATTTGTTGACTTTCAGGGAACTAGCCTTAATTTTATAAGGAAATTTTGCAGAAGTACCACAAGAAAGACCGTATTGAATTTTTAGGATCAGTAAAAAGTGGTGCAAAAAGCCGGTGTGAACTCTGCCATACTAACCTACTTCACTAAAATACCACTAAAAGGGGGAGAGTGTGTGTGTGGGGGTGGGTTGTGCGTTTTTAAAAAATTTTTCTTGTAACTCACTTCTAAAGGCGTCCCATGTTGAGCTAGTGGTGGCCTCGTCTCTGTTTGCACCCAGCAAATGGACACACGTTTGATTCGGAACTGTGGGAGTGCTATTTAGTGGGTTTATTTGAGCTTGTCAAGTGGGATTTAGGTAGGATTCTCAACCCTTGATCCATTCATTTTATTTGGTCACAAAAATCTAGTAAAAACCGGTTCGTATTGGACGCTGGTCTGGAATTCTGCAATGCAATGTATGCAAGCATCGGCACGTAACAGTAGCTGAAGTGTGGTAGATTCCAAAAATATATAGTGTTGTGGAGGAATTTCACCTGTTTGCGGACTGTTATCCATTAGATAAAAGTGTAGCTGTTCAAATTACAGAGCAAGCTTTGATTTTTCTTGTAATTGCATTTGTGCATGCGTCCCATTTGAGCTTAGTGGTGGCCAGTCTCTGTTGGATCCACGCATATGGTTTATGACCGTTGATTCAGGACATTGGAAGATTGTATTTAGTGAGGTTTTTTTTTGCTTGTCAAGTGGGTTTAGGAGGAGTTCAATCCTGAATCACTCACATTTATTTTTCCACAACTCGTAAAAAACACGGAGTTCTTTGATCGCTGGGTCTGGAAATTCTTCATGTATGGCATGAAACTGAAACGTAAACTAGCTGAAGGGTGTTAGGTTCGCAAAAAATAATAGTTTGTTGGGGGATATCTCCATGTTTGGGACGTGTTTCCTAGAAAAGGGTGGTCTTTCAATTACAGAGCCACTTGATTATTTCATTGTAATTGCATTTGTGCATGCGTCCCATTTGAGCTAGTTGGTGGCCAGTCTCTGTAGTGAATCAGCCATAGCATACCGTTGATTCAGAACATGTGGGGAGATTGATATATATTGGGGTGGGTGTATTTGGCGTGCGGCATTTCAAAGGTTTGGGCTGTTTGAATTACAGAGCACTTTGATATTTTCTTGTAATTACACTGGTGGGCATGCGTCGCCAGTTTGAGGGCTAGTTGGTGGACCACGTCCCTGTGTGAGCATCCACTGCATTGGGACATACCGTTTGTTCAGGGGCTTTGAAGATTGATAATTGGCACATATTTTTTTTGACCATACATGGAAATTTGCCATGATTTTAACTCTTTGAATTTGTATTTTATAAAATTTTTCCTGAAAATCTGGGTAAAGAAAGACGAAATTGTCACAAAACTGCAAGCCACACCATTGGTGGTATGTCATAAAAGATCCACCCTTGTGTAGCTGAAGGTGGTAGTAGTCCAGAAATATAGTTTTGGGGGGAGTTCTATTATAGAGGGGTGTTTAGTCTGACAAATCTGAAAAGTTGCTGTAATTGGGCCACGTGTTCATGGTTCTCACTTTGTGCTAGTTATTCCATCGTCTGCGTGTGTAACCATACATAGGGCTACCGTTGATTGAGAACATTGGGGATGAGGTAGTTTGTGTAACTTTTTTTACATTACTTTGGGTTTTGGTGCATGATTTCTACCTTTGAGAGTGTTTTTTTTTATTTTTCAGAAATCTGCTAAAGCCTGTGAAATTCTCTACGAAGAATGCGACCCACACCATTGATGGTACGAATAACAAACTACAGAATTTCGTAGAAAAGTGTGTTTGGATTCGAGCAATATATGGTTTGTGTGGGTGTTTTGTGGGGGGAAAATTGCAGGCACTGTTCAAATTCAGATTTGACTGTAATATTTTGCTGTTTCTGAGGCATTGTGGGCATTGTTTCACTTTGTGTCTTTTGTGCTTCCACGTGCCACGTGGGTAGCCACAGCATATGGCATAACCGTTTGATTCCAGGACATTTGGGAGATGATATTTAGTAGCTTTTTTTTACATTCGTTGGAGGGTTTTGGCCATGATTCTAAACCTTTTGAAGTTGTTTGTGTTCATTTTTTCAGACGATGCGAATTTTCTACACGAAGAATCTGCGCCACACAGGCCAGTGATTGTATGAATGAACAAACACATAACTACAGCGTTACGTAGCGACAGTATCGTAGCATTCTGAGAATATTAGAGTTTTTGCGGGTGATATTTCCAAGTTAGATGGGTGTCAGTTTGGAAAATCTGGGAAACATGCTGTTATGTGGCTCCTGAGGCATGTTTTACATTTGACTAGTCGGCTCCACGTCCATGGTGTACCACAATTATGGCACCATCTGTTTGATTCAGGACATTTAGGAGATTGATTATTTGGTATAGTTTTTTTTTAAATTACATGGGGTTTGGTGTGATTTTGGAATTTGACTGTATTTTTCTCTATTTTTCCAGAAACATTGTGTTAGAAATGCGGAAATTCTACGAGAAGACTGCGCCACACACCATTGCTGGTATGAATGAACGAACTAGCAGTTGACTACATAGCTGAAGGTTTTAGATTTCAGGACTATATTAGTTGTGGGGGGTATTTCTAGTTCAGGTTGTTTTGTGGAACAAACTGCGAATGTCACAACTTCGGAGTTGGCTAAATATTTTCGCTTTCGAGCCAAGTGCATGTCTCACTTTGTGGCTTTTCGTCTTCCACGGTCCGCATGTGTAACCACACATATGCTAACCTTGATTCAGGAAAATTTGGGAGAGTGTATTTAGTAAGCTTTTTTTAGATTCCATCAGTTTTGGCTAGTGATTTCTACCTTTTGAAGTGTTTTTTTGTTCATTTTTTCAGAAAAGTGCGAACTTCTACAAAGAACTAGCGCCCACAAACCATTGATGGTAGGAATGAAAACTACAAGTTACATAGCTGAGGTGTGTAGATTCAGGAATATATATTTGTGGGGGTATTTCTAAAGTTACGGGGTGTTTTGTGGAAAAAACTGCAGACTGTCCAAATTCGGAAGTTATGGCTAAATCTTTTCCGCGTTCTGAGCCATCGTGCATTGTCTAACTTTGTGGCTTTTCGCTTCCACTCCGCGGTGTGTAACCACACATATGGCAATACCGTTGATTCAGGACATATGCGGAGATTGAATTTAGTAACTTTTTTTTAGATTCCATCAGGTTTGGCCATGTATTTCTACCTTTGTGAAGTTGTTTTTTGGTTTCATTTTTTCAGCAAAAGTCGCGACACTTCTACGCGAAACTGCGCCCACACCCATTGATGGTCATGATGAACAACTACAGCGTTCATAGCTGAGGTGTGTAGATTCAGGAATATAGTTTTGGGTTATTTCTAAGTTACAGGGGTGTTTTGTGTGAAAAAACTGCAGAATGTCCCAAATTCGAGTTGGCTAAATTTTCGGCTGTTTCTGAGTCCATCTGCATTGTCTCACTTGTGTGCTTTTAGTCTTCCACTTCCGGCGTGTGTAACCACCACTATGGGTCATTACCGTTTGATTCAGGAATGGTGGGAGATTGATATTTTGGTACTCTTTTTTTCATTCCATGGGGTGTTTTGGCATATGATTCGACCTTTGTTGAACTTGTTTGATGTTCATTTTTGTTTTTTTACAATCTGGTAAAAGTGCAAACTTCCGAAAGACTGCGCCCACACCATTGGATGGTATGAATGAATCGAAATACAGCGTTACATAGCGACGTGGTGATTTCAGATCTATATTTGTGGGGGGTATTTTGGGTGGGCGGGGTGTTTGGTGGAAAACTGCAGACTTTCAAATACAAAACTGTTCCTAATTTTTTTGCTGCTAATGACATTTGGCACTGGTCCCCTCTGGGTAGGTTGGCAGTCAGTCTCGGGTACAACACATATGTGGCATAAACGCGTTATTCGGGAGGGTTTAGGCTTTCGATTTGGAGATGTCGTTGAATCTCGTTCTCCACAGTTTTTAGCTGAAATTCGATTGATTTTGTCTCTGAGTTTACAGTTGAGGAAAAAAGGAAACAGGTGAGAAGTACTTAGCAATTTGACGCAGAGCTGCGTCGGGTATCTGCATTTTGATTGAAACTAACACTCATCGTAAAATCTGCGAGTGTGTAGTTTCTAAAAATATCTCACATTGGGGGGATATTTTATATAATTTGGTCGATATTCTATGTTAACGTGTCGTGTGGTTCACAGTTTCATTGGGTGTCAATATTCTAGGTGGTGGGCAGTGGGTTTAGTGTGGGGGGGTCTACCTGACAGAAAACGGTCGGGGTACTACATACATATATCTGGTATCGTGTTGTACTCGGGGTATCTGAGGCTTTTAGAAACAGTAAGATTTTGTGTGTAACCTTAAGATGAACTATAAGTAAAAATGGGAAAAATCCTGAAATTTGGCAAATTTTTCATTTTTTTACATATTTTACCCTAATCACCAGTAAAATTTCCAGAAAAAGTTACAAAATTTTGTTACCATATTAAAGTCAGACTTTGTGCTGAAAACCAAATGTTATAGATATTCCTGATTTACGCAAGGTTTCATACTGTAAATTAGTCTAAGAAGCGATTAAGGAGCAAATCCTGAAAATTCTTCTGGCAGTTAACGCAAAAAAAAAATGAAAATCTCCTGGGCATGAAAGGGTTAGGCATTTATTTCCGTTCCATTCTTTTAGATAACAAGCAAAACCCTGGGACCAGGATTCAATACTTACAACTGCTTAACCAATAGTCTCACAGTGTTGATGGGTTATTCAAGGAGATACTTTGTAAGGCCTTGATTTGAATTACTGTGTTGGATATATTTATTTTGACAGGCTCTGACTAGCTTGGAACATCTTATTTTTAAGAGCAAACATCATTTTTTGCATTCATATTTACTGGAGAAATATTAAAACATACATTATTATTATTATATTATTATTATTATTAACTACATTATAGGTCTTATCTAGGCACAACATCTTCGGTGATGCTTTACAATACAAGTGTACATACAGGGGTAAGTACAATATGATATAAATTCATGCAGCAATCTGTATTTTTTTTCCTTCAATCCCGAATAGTATTTAAAGGGTATTTCCATCCCCCAAAAACTTTTAGATTTCGTTGCAACCCCCCAAAAACCCTGACCCTGGGAACGTAATAAATTTCAAAGATGCTTCTAACAGTACTACCCAGCATTCTTTCCCCAGTGTGCAAATCTTTGCTTCATGCAGGAACGCAAGTTAAAAGGGCCGGGCCGCCAGCTCTCCGTAATGGCTGAGACATTGATCTCAGCCAATCCACAGGAAGTGCTGATGGTCCGGCCCCTTTACTTGCTTTCATTGCATGGAACAGGACAGAAGCAGCAATGGTACATTAAGAACACAGTAGTATTCTATCCGGCGCTAAGACAGGTTTTAAACCCGCCAGAGTGGTCAGACCTTTTTGATGCCGTTAGTTAGTTTAATAAATTAAGGCCCATGGTTTGAATCATGGTGTTTAATTTGATTTATCATTACAAGTTAGATTGGGTCATAACTTAATGAGAAGAAGTCTATTGGGAATAGGGAAGTTACCGTAATTGTAGGATAAGGATTCTGATAACTAGAGAAAACACAATACCACCAGTGTTTTGCTCGTTGAATCAAGTCCAAATTAAAGTCACTGGTAGCAGAATTTGGTCTTACTCACCATTGATTTCGACAAAGAATTTGAATTTTAAAGGGTATGTCTTGCCTAAAAAAATACTATTACTTCTCAGTAATGTGCTTTCCCCCTCCCAATACAGGTCTGTGGGAAAAATGATTTGGACCTTTTCATACAGTGAATTTGGACTTTTTCAATACGAAAGAGATCTTGCAAAGTTCTTTTGACAACCATGTTCCATTTCATGCATTTCACATCAGTTCATGTTATATTCATTTCATGCATTTCAGTTTATGTCTTTATATTTATGTTCAGATGTTCATTTTGTAATTTCATTCTTCATTATCAGTTCTATTATTTATGTCAGTTCATATCTTTCATGTCAGTTTATTTCATGTTATGTTCATTCAGTCATTTCATTACTGACATGATTATCTACAATCTTTATTTTTTATCAAATCAAGTGGTAAGAGGAAGAAAAATGGCAAATTTGTATTTCTCGGACATAAAGACCCAGCACCTACCAATGACAAGCTATGGTCAAAGTGATGATCAAATAACACGAAAATACTCAATCCGTCATGGCTTTACTAAGTAGTTCATATTCAATAAGGTTTTCTGTCTATCTTTGGTATTAGGTTAGTGTGACTTAATGAGGCCTTTACCAGATTTTCATCAAAACCTTGTAGTGGGTTCACATATAGTGGTAAATCCGAAATGAACATAGCATTTTGGAATTCCTGTTGAAAAATCAATGGATCCATCAGAGTTATCGAAATTTGAACAGCAGAACTTTTCACAAACTTTCCTGGAGGCTACATGGGTATAAAAGGAACATCCCTGGCATAATTTTGTCAGTGTGTTGGAAAGTTAAAAGATAGCTGACAGTGGATATTTGGAGAGAGAGCTTGTGCTATGCTTGATTATAGTTTTGTGTGGATTTCGTGTGCATGTAACAATTGTGTTATTTTCCCTTGTGGAGAGAGAAACCAGTATGCAAACAAGGTGGCGATAATTTTGATATCTCTGCCGAAATGACCCAACATTGAAATGTGATGCCAAGGATGCCAGAATGCCAAAATGGTGACTTTTTGTGTATTTAGTGTTTAATTAAAACCTTTTGCAAGGATAATGTTTCCAGGCCATACCCATGTCCCTATGGTTTGTAACAGTAATTGATATAGACAAGGAAATTTAAACATATGATTTCTAAATTTTTCCAAACTATGGCTCCCTTAAAACTTCAATGGTACGAGTAAAGTGAAAAGTAATTGGAGGTCAGATATGCCCAATAACATAAGTTGAAAACTCTAAATTAGAAGGCCTCGTTACTGGTAATAATGAAAGTTTAACCTATGGGGCCATTAACACAATAAAATCCACTTTTCACCATTTTATAATATGATTGACGGTTACTGCGACGATGTATGGCAAAAGGGGCGTGAATACTACCCTGATCTCACCACTTTATAATAGTAATAAGTCCAAATTTGCCAAAAAGGTGGCGTAAGGTGGCAAAAAAATGTAATAAACCTTTATAAATATGCCCCTTTGCCTCAGTTTATTAAAGGCAATTAGAATTTCTTTATTCTTATAGGGTTAAATAAGGAGGATTAGCAGAGGGACAGAACAAATGTACAGAAGGGGAAAAAAACTTGTCCCTCATCAGTGAATACTTGAAGTGGTTTCATATGAACAATAGGGTCAGATATAAGAATTTAACACAGGGTCAGGTGTGAGGCAACGAGGTAGAAAATGCTTTTGACGTCCAGTGTTGAATGGATTTTCAGGAGTGGTTACGAAAGGGGATGATAAAGTGTACGAGATCAAGTAAATAGAAAGGAATAAAGGTAATTAATGTTTCCCAATAATATAAGTTAAATCTTACCATTAAAGGTGTCACGCAGAAAGTTTTAGCAATGGGATCAGATCACAGAAAAAATGGTCAATATGTGGGAATTACATATATGATAATTTATATAAGACAACATGGCCAACAGAAGCCAAGCAAACCCACACAGTATGAGTAGATATAAGCCAAGCACAAGCTTTCTTACTCATTCTAGTAATGTAATGAAGTGAGATCCAAATAGAAACGTACCGATCATATGCACATGGCCTGTTAGTAGAAAAGATTCATTGCAAGCAAGGACAGTATAAAGACAGTTGAGTCATACACAAATAATGAAATTTATTCGTTCTTGTGATGAGGAGTGGATTAGAGGTAGACATTAGAGAAAACATAGAGGTGAAGAGATAGTCTATGATGGGAGAGATATCTGTAGGAATTTACATAGGTGCTGGTAAGTCAGAACTCAACAAAAGACACGAAAATATAAACATTTCCAATTATAAGAAGAGAAGATTATAGTAAAAAATTAAAAACAGGAAACTGGCCTTCAGGAGTCTCA
This sequence comes from Hymenochirus boettgeri, assembly GCA_019447015.1. Classification (NCBI taxonomy): domain Eukaryota; kingdom Metazoa; phylum Chordata; class Amphibia; order Anura; family Pipidae; genus Hymenochirus; species Hymenochirus boettgeri. The sequence continues at coordinate 14,102,215 of CM033475.1, forward strand.
GGAAAGTGCTGGAAATGAATTTGACCATTTCATGATTCCGGTTGCATGTGGTTCTTTTTTTTGGCAAGGGGGGTGCACTAGCAATAATTTTAATAGACACATGTGTTTATCTTCCAAGACATATGTTTACACAAATTATTGGTAAGAGGACGGATCGGATTAAATGAGCCATTAAATAGGTAAATATCATCTACATCTTTGTGCGCCGTTTTTTGTGTAATGGGAAATTCTATCTCTTAGTGCTGCCTCTAGTGACTACTGAGGCATGCTTGCCCTTACGGATAGTCAGATTAATCAGGGAGGGAGGAGACAGACCCATGAGCAAAACAATACTCAACTTAATGACATGTAAGTAACAACAAGTAAAACTCTACTAACAGATGTTCATTTACATATTAAAGGGCATGTCCACCCTTATAAACATTTTTTCACATATATAGTATACCTTCCCCCAGCCCCAACCGCTATAAAATAAATTTTAAGAAAGTGCCAGATCTTTACCTTACCTTCCCATATCTCCTCGACGCCTGCCCGGCCTCTGTTGCAAGGACATACAAGCAGGGGCGGGCCCGGCGCCGCATCGTGATTGGTGAGGGGCAGCAAACACGGACGCAGTGGGCTGCTAAGAACCGGGGGAGAGAGGGGAGGAAGGAAGCGTAAGAGTATCGGGGAATTTCTTAATAATGTTTTCAGCGGTGGCTGGGGGAAAGGAACCCTTACTATATGGCCAAGGGTTTTCTAGCTGGTGGGGGGATCGCAAACGGGAGGAAGGGAGGGGAGAAGGGCCTGCAAGTGCATGCCACTTCTCCGGAGGGGAGACAGGAGGCAGAGTCCTATATGGACTCTGCTATCCTCTGGTGGGCAGTTTTTGACTTGGGGAACATTACAGGAGAACCATATGGAGACTGGGATGTGAGGTAAGGATTTCTTTACACTACATGAGGGGCCATAGTGGGGGGGATTATACTTTTGGGTGTGGACAGCCTTTTAAGATGAGGCAAAGGTCATTTCCCCCCGTTTATGAAGCCTATATTGTTCGTTAGTCAAAAGAGTAAAAAGGTAATTTGAGAGTTTCTTTTTACAGGATCTCACTAACAGATTAAAAAACTGTATGAGATACAGATTAAGATGGAATCTTCGCTGTAGATTAGTGTTTCTGATTACTTGCCCAGAACTCTGTAGAGTTAATCCCCGATAAAAGTGAGTCTATCGACTGTGATATGCTCAGGAACTGGGGATTATAATAGGAATTGGTTCCTGTTCTGTAGCCTTTACCTTTTATGTACGCAACACCAAGGAAATTAGGGGTTGTAAGGCAAATAAATCAGGGGACTTGCCTCATTTCCCACAAATATGATTATATAAATATATAAAATGAATCCCATCAGTTGGTCTTACTCTTAAATAAAAGGGTATGATGTTAAAGGATAAGTATGCTGTAAAATCAAAAGTAAGTGTTAGTTTGGAAGCTGCAGCTTGTTAAAAAAAAACCTGTTGTCATTGTTTTTTTCCCCTATGCCCCTCCAGTGTGGATTGATTACTGTCCATTTAAAAGGGCACAAGCTTCAAAACAATACAGAATCAGGAGGATGGTTAACTATTGTAAAATATGCCTTTGATTATGTAGTGTTTTGAGGCTTAGCTGCCCTTTAAGGGACAGCAGAATTCCATACACTAGTCCCATACAGTAATAGACACTACTGGATTTGGGCATTACTGTTATGCGGGAAATTCTGTTGTCAGTATAAAGGAGCAACTGAGGCCACAAAAACATACAGAATCAGGAAGGCAGTAGTGGTCATAATTTCAACCTGACTATTTACTAGAGGTCAATCAGGTTTTCTTAATTTTGAGGTAAAAAATGGTACCTCGGACTAATACTCGGGTCGGCTTATACTCGAGTATATACGGGTATATAATTCTCTTCGGCTTTCTGTGAGTTTCTACCTAAACTTCCTAAATCATCCTGGAAAATACTTCGGGTGAAAAAGTCAGCAAATGCAAACTGTCTGCACGGGGTTAAAAAAGGAATCACTCTTTTTGTTCTAGGGTTGTCCCCTTCCCTTTAGGGACACAAATGCTGCATTAAACACATGCTGTATGGCTAAACTGAAATCATGCAGCTTGATTAGATTTATAAATATATATTGCGGAGCAATCACACAGTTCTATAAATGGCCACAATGCGGAAATGCCTCTTGCAAAAAATGCATCTCAAAGATAAAGGGTTAAAAGTTTCCCACTGTGTAACTGTGTCTCAAGAAGTAAATTATAATCATATTCACTGTTGTTCTGTGGACTCATGGGTAAATGTTGCGTTGCCAACTCTGGAGATGGGGGAACAAACAAGTTTTGTCCATGAACTCCAGTAAAGAAGCAACACTAGACTGCAGCTGTGACATCACGGATTTCCGGGAAACCTGGGAATATTGAAAAAATACATTCAGAGAGCAGTGAAATATAGGATCTGTGGAGGGCCTTTGTAATTTTGGGTGTTTTCCCTGACGGACCTAGCAAGAAAAGGTAAGTTATCACTGTATTAAGTCCAGAAAACAGGGAATTCATAATAGACGTGTTTCTGTTCTGTAGTTACCATACTTGTACGCAACAACAGAAAACTGAAGGATGTTTTTAAGCTTAAATTAAAGGGTCTCAGGTTGAAGCAAGGCTCTGGTATGGAGGTGAAATCTCCAGCACAGTGTGTCATGTTGACCTGCACACACCCATTGCTTTGCGCAATGGTTTGAAATCCATCCTAAAAACCATAATCACCATAGTAATGTTTGGCTCTAAACCAGATCCATGTTTGCATCTTTGTTAAAATTTCTTTCTAGCATCTGTATTTACTGTCTGTTTGTAGATCTTTCACATTTCTTAAACTCTCAAAAATTTCTCACGTATAATACATGTATTGTGTGTCTCTTCTCATCTTGGTATTACTGTGAAGGTTTCAAAGAATGTTGGCATTATTGTTCCTAGTTTGCTGATAGCTCTCTAACCTGACACAATCTGTCACTAAACTTACAACTCTGGAAACTGGGAGTTGATTTCAGGCAAAATGTCACCATTTGTATTTTGTGTGTAATTTTCTAAAAGGACACTAAAGTGAAAAAAAGATTTGCCTTTATGGCTTTAGTATTTTAGATGTCAGGAACTTGATCCCTTTTTGACTCCAGCTCCCTGTCACTAGATCTCCCCATGTCCTGTTCAGCTCACTTACTAGTTTAGTATGCTTTGTCCCATCTCTAGTAATCAGCACCTCCCCAAAACTGGCACGATAGGTGAGGAGTTGAGCAGTGGGGGGTAGTGATCTTGTGCCTCACTTCAGTCAATAGCCATTCACCCTAGTGATTTTGTTTATAGTGAAGTGAAAGTAAAACTGCTATGGGAATAACAGATAATGCTTATTTCTTTTCCTGATTTAATGCTGAATCAATTAGCCATGCAGTGATAGATAGATAAGTACAGTTACTTTTATAGAATGGATAGTTCTTAAATTGTAGTGTGCCAGGGGGAGGGGCTGGGTGATTGATAGTCTTTATCGGGCTAGCTGTGCCCGCCCTCTTTAAAAAGTTAAAATAACAGAGAAAAAAACAAGGGATAGGAAGGTCAGAGGCGAAAAAAAAGCAGATTTAAGATTGGGGTAATTAATCCTAATTAATGTGTGATAAGTATAAACAATTATTTGGAACATTACATGTCCTTTAAGCAGTAAATTTCTATGGTGAAATAAAGTATGTCACCACTAACGAAAATGCAGTTTTTTACGATTGCAGTTTCCAGGGATCCTATTGATGTTTTCAATATTATGTGTTACGATTGTTCAATAGAAATTTCCGATTATTTAATTTCATTATGTTTCAATTTTCAAATAAAAATCTGTTGATCCCATCTATTTTACAATACGACAGTCAAATCAAAAACAGTTTGTGAATTATTACCAGGATTCACCACAAATCACACTGGAAAAGAAAATAAACGGTTAAAGACAGAACGGGGGAAATGTATATCGCACACCCCTGTGTGTTACCTTGGCAATCCCCGATGAATACAGCAATATGTCATTTCTCAAGGGATCTCTGGCAAGGTAGATGGCATTGCTTTGTGCTCCCTGTTACGTATTACCACAATCCCTGGTAAGTTTAGCCAATACAAGGAAGCCATCAAACTTTTTATGTATCTGATCATGATCTTATACATCAACAAGAGCCGGTCGGTGAAGACATACGTTTTGGGCCGTGTACACGGCCGAAACACCTCCAGGCAAGAGAGGAATGGGGCATACAAGGAGAGAAAAGCGGAAGGACAGGGATGGAAGAGGCGAGGCGGAGCGATGGCAAGAAAGTGGGAAAGGGCACGGGAGGGGGCGAAATTGGGAAAAAACCACACGGACCAAAAGACAGGAGTAGCGGGGGGACACTAAGTGGACCCACAACAAAAGGGGAAGAAGAACTGCACCCGTAAAGGAGACGTCCGGCCAAGGAAACGAAATAGCAAAATAGAGTGGGGGGGGCCCAGAAGGAGTGTCGCACAAAAGAAGAACGAAAAGAAGTGCAGGGAAACTAATGCCAAGATGTTTGCAATAGCCAATAAATAGATGAGAGAGATAAGGAGTAGAAGTAAGGTCGGTTGGTCCAGAGAAGGGCTCTGTATAGCCGATCGTTGAGCGGATCCTCCCTTACCACCATCACACTACAAGCCCTCCCGCACGAAAAGTAAGGGAGCAGTGTTCTCCCTTAACGCGCACCGGGCGGCAACGGCAGACGGGCTCCAGGGGACCGAGCCCCGCGACGGAACGGAGGCCCCGCCAGGGGCGCCGGGGCGGCGCCACGGGGGGAGCCGGGCAGAGAAGAGCCACGGAGAGGCACGCAAAGGCGGAGCGGGGCAAAAGGGGGCCACGGGGCCCCCCCACGCCGCGGGCGGCCCCTGCGCAAGCGACACCGGGAGGGGGGGGGCCAAACAAACAAAAAAAAAAAACAAAAATAAACAAAACCACCACCAACACAACCTAAACAAACACAAAAAAACAAAATATAAAAAACAACAAAAGAATGGTGTAACAAACTGGTTGTTAAACACAAAAAAAAAAAAAACCCTTCACCAAACACAGTTAAGAAAAAGAAAAAAAAAAGAAAAAACCCAAAAAAAAGGAAAAACAAAAAAGAAACCAACAAAAAAAAAAAGAAAAAAATAAAAGAAAAAAAAAAATAAAAAACAGAAAAAAAAACCCGAAACAAAAAAAAAAAAACAAAACAAAAATGCAAAAAACTAATAAACATGCCTGGTAAGCCAATGATACACATAAGAAAAAACCACAAACCAAAATAACAACCCAAACAAGAAAAAAAAAAACACAAAAAAACACAAAGAGCGATAAAGCGCCCAAACCCACCTCTTAAAAAACAGATGAAAAATAACAATAACAAAACAAACCAAACCAACTGCATAAAACCCACATATCTAAAAAAAACACAAAAAAAAAAGAAAGAAACCCACAACAACAACAAGCAGGCACAAAAGCAAGGCAAAAACAAGAAAAAAAAGAAAAAAACAAAAAAGAAAAAACAAGCAGATTGCGAATTCACGCAGAGCATAAACATGGTGTAGCCAACCGGGTCCATTCATACAAAAAAAAACAAAACACAAAAAAAAAAACCAAACCAAAAATACACCAACAACCCAACGAAAAAAAAAAAAAAAAAGCAAAAAAAATGAACCCCCCACAAAACCCAAACAACAAAAACAAAACATCCCGACCCACAAAACAACAACCATCCAAAAAAAAACAACACAAAAAAAAAGCAAATAACCAAAAAAAAAAAAAACGAAAAAAAACCCAAACCAGACATAATAAATTACCACAACACAATCTAGCCACCAAGAACACCACACAAAATAAAAACAAAAAAAAAACCCACAAACAAGGGGCCAAACCTACACAAACACCAACCCAACGGAACCCACCCCCAAGTTTATCCCACTCCACCAACCAAACACAACCCTCCCACCACCCAAACCAACCCCCACAACGCCACCCTAAACAACACCTAACCCCAACCCCCCCCCCCCCCCACCCCCTACTTTCGCTCCCCTCCACCCCCCACAACAGGCACCCTAACCGATAAACCCCAACAAACCACCCCAGCCACCCCCCTAAACGCATCCCACACCCCCAGCCCAACACACCTATGACCAGGACGATAACCGGAACCACAAACAAAAAAAAACCCAAAAAACCCATAAAACCAACCCCACAAAAAACACCCAATTAAGTTTTTCAAAACCCATAAAACCCCCCCCCCCCCCCCCCAAACAACCTTTTCAATGGGCACACCGACCACCCCCACCACCCCCAACCCACCACCAACAACCTTTCCTTTTTACCCCATCCCATACCAACTTCCCCCCCCCCACAACACCCCAACCCACCCCATCACAAACAACACCCACTCCACACGTAGCCACCATACTTTCCCCCACACCCTTCTCAACCCACTTACACACCAGTAGTCCCCCAAGGCCAACAATACAAAACAAACAAACACCACCCTACAACAAGAGAAACACACAATGTTTTACACGATAAAAAATCAATTCCCATCAACCACATACCTAAACAAAGTCCCCCACAAACAACAACCCCCACCTCCCAATCCAGACCCCCCACCCCAACCGCCCGATCACCCCCACCCCCAGGCCACACGCATATCACTCCATCATCTATCAGGTTATTGTGAGTATTTTTTTCCTTCCCCCCACCCCCACACACCGACCCCCCACCCCAACCTACGACACCCCCACACACCAAACCCCACACCATCCCCCCACCCAACACCCCCCCCCCCCACACATCCATCCACCCCCCCCTTCATCTTTCTTTGTCTCTGTGTTGTTGGAGGCGCTCATTGCCCCTCCGCGGTTCGCTCGCCTGTTCCCTACGCTTGCTTGGGTGGGTCCATTGGCCCCTGTCCCCGCCTCCCGCCTTTCTGCCTCGCCTGTTCTATCTCTTTCCGTCTCCCCCGTGGCGGTCTCCCTGGTGCCCGGGTGGGCTCGTTACAGTTGGGGCGGGTCCTGCTGCACGTGTCCTTCGCCTGGTGTTTCAGTTAGACCGTGCTAATACCCTTACTTGGTTTATTGTTTCGGGATTCTAAAAATATCTATATTCCTCTGGGCCAGAGAGATGTAAGAAAAGAGACACTAAATATTCCTATCTACTCTCATATCTTTGTGGTACTGTGGTCACACCCCTATAGTGCATCGTTCCTTCCTGTCTTTGATGTAGATTATTTTGGCGAAAAACGTAAACTCCATGGCCCCCTCCCCCCAGAGGTTATTAGGGAGTGGTATTGGGTATTGTGGCCCCTTTTTTTGTGAATTCCGCTTACGGGGGTGCTGTATCTATGATTCTCCTTTTGTGCAAATCGTGGAAACACCCCCGCACCTCCGTTTCCGTTTCCGTGTGGGTTCCCCTTGAATCGTGCATTTCCCCCCTTTTGGCCTCGCCGCCACTAGCTATCCCCTCCGGTCTCTGTTGTGCGTTCTTATGACGGCCCTGAGTGCTGCCCTCATTTGATATCTTCGCTCGCCTGTGTATTTGTGGTCGTTACTAGGTGCCCACACAGACTGTGGACGCGTCTATCTCAGTCTGTGTTCCCTGGGGCTTCTGTGCTGAATACAGTATCACCGCGGCGCTCCATCCCCCCGTTCTGGTTCCTGTCTGGCTCCCCTCCCCGTGGCCCTTGTGTACTCCGTACCGGAGCAACCCCCGTCACCCCGCCCCCCTGTGTCTCCTTGCCACTGGATCTACTTGCCTAAGGCGCCTTGCGTCTTGCATTAGTGGGGATTGTGTTCAGCCGCGCAACAACAGGGGCGTGCGATATCCTTCCCCGTTCGTCTTTTCCCGTTAGTCTTTCCTTTTCCAGTGGTGATTTGTGGGAATCATGGTTTTTTCCCCTTCTCTCCCACCAACACCCACCTGGTTTTGCTGTTCATGGCCCTGTCCTTTGGCATTGACAATATGTGGCTTCACAAAAGATTTTTTGCCAACTTGCAACTCCGAACCTACGATAACGGGAATTCTATGCAACACTCTCTGTGCCAACTGATCATTCTATTGCCCACCATCCCCTAGGCTCAGCTATTGCACACCGTCCTCGCCTCAACACAATACGCTGTCTCTCGTTCGGTGCACAATTATTCACCCGCGACTTACTGCTTAAGGACTGTCCACGGTGCCAAATCCAATTGTTTAATTATCCACACAGTCATTAGGCTCATTCCCACCAATCTTTCACTCTAGCTTTTTTTTTTCTCCTCTGCCCCTTCTATACCTAGTGTTTTCGCTTGGGTATTTTACCTTTTAAAGAGGGCGGGGCTGGCACAGCTACTTTCCAGCTCCACGAACTCGCAAATAGTGTCACCGCCCTACCCGGTGGTCTATTATTCTTTCTCACGCCCTACAACCTCTCACCACATCTCTCCAGTAATAGCGTTTTGATCTTATTACACTAGTTGTTTGCATGGCCTACCTTGACCGGTTCAGCATTAAAAATCGGAGCAAAGCATAAGCATTACTCTGTTACTTCCCATAGAAGTTGTTACTCTTCAATTTCACTATCAACCACCAAATATGGCGTGCATCTCTGCTGTACCCCCAAGGTGCGAGTGGTTTTACAACCCGCTCCCTCCTGTCCAGCTGACTCACTCTATCTGTGCAGTTTTGGGATGGGTCTGGACTACTCGCGCGGGCCAGGCATACTTCCCTAGGAGTGAGTCGAAAAGTCCCTGGCCGATTCTGTGCGCGGCGCCTCCACCCTGTCGTGCACCCCAGGCTGCTTCCCGTTTGGCACATCTACACACATAGCACAAAGTCATCAGCGGCCATCCTTTTTTTCCCTTTCGTGTCTTACGCCCTCTTGACTACACCACCTCACCTGGTGGACATTTTGCTCGGCCCACCACACTTCCGGCTTTTTTCCCCTGCGTTGTCTTTTCTGCCATTATGTGTCGGGTTCGGACGCTATAGCACCCTATGGAACATGCGAAATGCCCAATCATTCTTTGAACCTTCACCAGTACTCCCCCCTGCTGAGCAGGCAGAACAGACCAGGGGGACCCCATTGTATGCCTTCAGCTCGACCCCGCGACTTTTTGCGGAGTTTCGACCTGTGGCCCGCTCTACCCCCGACCGCAGTCAATACAGACGACTTGACCGAACTTAGCAAACGGCTGCCAAACATGGATCTGGTTTCGCGCCAACCACCTCACTTGGTGCTTATTCTGGTTTCGGCTGGATTGCCACCCCTTGTCATCAAGACATGGGCCCCCCACCCTAGGTGCGGTGATCGCGTGCACATCAGCAAACTGTGCTGGGATGACCCGCGTCCAGCCCCTCTTCCACTACACCTTGTATTGTCTGCTTCCTAACCACTGAGCATTTACTGTTGACTACCGCTCCTATACTCCACTTCCGTCCCTTGCCTGTTGTTTGTATAGAGGTACTTAGCCTACCGAACAGAAACACGTTCTTATGCACTCCCGTCCCGGATACTCCTCATGTGCCCCCTGTTCTCTTTTTTTCACTAGGCCCGAGGGCCCAAAACACCCCCCACGGCCGCCACAGCTTCGATCCGCGGTCAGCCATTGATCTGCTCCATACCTTTCCGGCGGCAATCCGCCCGATTTCATACAGCGCTTGTTAGACCGTGTTGTCTCTTGGCGCTGGCAGCACCCCCCGTGTGGTATCTCTCCCCGCGTGTGTTATTTTGCAACAGTTGACCCATCTGCGTTCCCTGAGCCCCCACCAGACTCGGATCCTGATCTCATTTTCTTCTGGTGAAAGCACTGGTTCCCTCACGTGGCAGTATATGGGCTCATTCCCTTTATCTGCCATGGGCCACCTCTATGCAGTCCCGCGCATTGCCTTGTTTGTCGCGTTTAGCCTGTGGGTTTGCGCCTTCTTTCTATTCTTTCCCCTCTCCTGCCGCGCTTGCTTTCGTTCCTCGCCCCACGCCTGTTGTTCCTGACCACCGATTGTTCCCCCATTTATCTCCTTTTCGCGTTTTCTGTCCCAACCGCGAGCCCGATGTACCCCCTCAGAACCCCCTCCGAGCGATTCTCTTTTTTTTTTCACCCGTGCGGACTTTTCCTCCAGACCGTTTTGCAATTGGTGCGAAAGCTTGTTTGTTCCCGCCGCGATCTTGCTTTCCGGCATCGATTCGGTGACGTCAAACGGGTATGAAAAAAAAACTCCACGCATAGCAGTAGCCCTGCCCATTAGACCGTATATATTGCTCGCCGTCCGCGACCGAATCGTCGACTTCGTCCGATCTTTGGTCCCCTTTTTACCCCAGCCTACCTATTAGCACGCCTCACCCTGATGGCACTTTCGTGTTTATTAAGCGCGGGTTTGAATTCTCGCCGCACTCTAGCTCTCTGATTTGTGTCCTGTTTTTGTTCTTGGCCCCCTCCGTTGTTTTTCTTTTTTTTTTTTTTTTTTCACCTGTCACCGTTCCTCCGCTCGCCCTGATGTATTCGTCTGGGACTTCGTGTTGGACTTTGTTTCCTCCGTCGACCACTAGCGGCGTCCCGTCAACCCCCTCTGCCTCGATCGGGCAGCTTTTCCCTCTGGCTGTCACTGATCCCGCTCTGCTTTGGTTGCTGTTTGCCGTTCTCTTCGTTGCTTCCCTGGTCACACTCACATGTTCCTCCCCCTGGCGTGTGATCTGGGGAAAAAACCTGCTCCATCGGTTTTTTCGCTCGCTTGCGCTTCCCTCCTTATTGCTTTTACCGCCGCCTCTCTTTCTCATCCTCCCCCTTCTTTTGTCTCTTGCTGGGCTCCTGTTTTTTCTCTTACTTTTCTTTGTTGTGTTTTTCCTGCCTTCTGCCTCTTCCCCTCCTTTTCTCTTTTTTTTTTTTTTTTGTCTTCCCGGTCTCGGCTCCTTCCTTCCTTCTCCTTTTATCTTCTTTTTTCTCTTTCCTCTTCTCCGTGAGCTTTCCCCTACTTCACTCTTCTCTTTTGCCCCCTTCAACCTCCTCCCCGACTTTTTCTTCTCTCCCCCCACCCCCACTTATTCCCCCACTTCACTCTTTCCCTCTTCTTTATACCTCACTCACTTTTTACTCCCTTTCCATTCCTCTCATTGTTCTCCCAACCTTACTTTTACTCACCATCCCAAATGTCACTACTTCCTCACCTAACCTATCGCACTCAAAAGCCCCAAACACAAACAAAAATCCACCGGTCTATGAATTAACGCCGGCGAGGGCCCCATAGCCACATCATGCCCCACTAACAACTCGGAACCAAACGCAGACTACGAGCCAACAACCACCCAACCAAACCACAATTATCTAACAAACAACCCCCCACCGGAGACCGGCGTTCCCTCACAATCTAGTGTGACACTATACACCTTCCTGAATCCTTTCACTAAAACACCCCACCACACAGCTGCATATATAGATTTTGGGGCACTGTGCCTAGAAGAGTGGAAGAAAAGGTACAAGAAACGGACAAAAAGAGGGCGAACAAAGAGAGAGTACCCAACAAACAACAAAAACACACAAATGAAAACAACAAAACAACAGAACGGTGACTGAAGCTAACGATAAAAACACAAAGTCAGACTCTGCCTCCCCGTTACAAACAAACCTACACAGACACCGCAGCGAAGTTTCGGATGCACATTGCCGCCTTCTCCCCCCATCACCCGTCTTGCGGCTCCCCCAGCTCGAAACCCCACACACTTGGCCATCCTAGTAGGGTTTCCTTTCCCCCCCCGCCCCACCCGTGCCAACCCTTTTAGCCCGTCCCCGCCCTCCACTAACATTAACACAAACCACAAATTAACAACACAATAAAACAAAGGAGAAAATACAACCACACGGTGTTCTGCGCAGCAGCAGCTGCGTCGTGCTGGGCTGCTCTCCGCCACTCACGGATGGGCGCCAGGTCCCGCCCCCCCCCGCTTGTAGTGTCTTGCAGCAGCGGCGGGCAGTGTCGGCGGCGCGAGGGCCGGTCCGCTCACCCACGCTCAGTTGGCCCTTTCACGTTCACAATTATTTAAACATAGACCATTATTAGCGGTTGGGCGCCAACCGCCGCCCTGGGGCGCAGGCATATACTATGCGATAGTGAAAAAAAAACGTCGCGATTCTATTAAGGGTCGGACATGCCCTTTAATATGTAACTGAAACATCTGTATAGTTAGAGTTTAACATAGTAGCACTTAAAGTGTATACATGTCATTGTGGAAAAGTACGATGCATCGGTAGAGCCAAGACCAACTAGGGTTCTGTCCTCCTCCCTCCCTGATCTAAATCTGGAATCCGTAAAGCGAAAGGACCACCCAAAGCATGCACTCAGTAGTCACTGTGAGCCCCCCCGGCAAGACCACACAAAACTAAGGAGATAGAATTCCCAAGTTAACACAAAACTGCGCACAGAAGACATGTAGATGATATTTACCACATATTAATGGCTCATTTAATACCGATCCAGTAAACCTCTTAACCCCCAAGAAATTTTGTTTTACAAATAGTCTTTTGAAGAACATATTATAACAATTTGCTTATAAAATTATTGCTATTGCAAAAGCACATGGCAACCGGAAATCATGAAACTGGAGTCAGAAATTCATATTCCAAGGAATTTATCGAGACTCCGGAAGGCCAGTTTCGTTTTCTCGTTTACTTATAATCATATCTCTTAGTATACATGGGGAAATGTTTTATTTTTTCGTGTCATTTTGTTGGAGCCTGCCTTGAGTTCTGACTACACAGACCTAGGTTACAAATTTCCTACAGATTCTCTCCATCATAGACATCTCTTCTACCTATAATGTTTCTCACTACTCAATGTCACTACCTCTAATCATAGCCCTCTCATCACAGCACAGCATAAAATTTCATTATTTGGTGTCTGATGAACTGTATCTTTATGTCCTTGGTTGAAGAGAACAAGGTCACTCTTCTACTACAGGCCAAATGTAATGATCGGTAGTGAACGTGCTACGCAGTTGTGATACACACTTCAGTACATTAAATAGAATGAGTAGAAACCAAAACATGTGCTTGAGCTTTATATCGACCAACAATCATACTGTGAGTTGGGTTGTTGGCTCTTGTTGGCCATTTGTCCTTAGATATAAATTATCAATGTGTAATCCAATAATTTGACAACATTTTTTCTGTGATCTGATCCCCATTGCGCAAACTTTCTTGCCAGTGACACCTTAATGTAGAGATTTAACTTATATATTGGGGCAACACATTTATTCACCTTAATTCCTTTCTATTACTATGATCTCGTACATTTATATATCTCTGCATCCTGAAAATCCAGTCAACACATGGACATCAAAAAGCATTTTTTACCGTAACTGCCATCACACCTGACCGGTGTTATAATTCTATATGACCCAATAGGTCTGTATATGAAAACCCTAAAAGTTATTTCACTGGATAGGACAAGTTTTTTTCCCCTTCTGTTACATTGTTTTGGTCCCTCTGCTAAATCCTCTTAGTTACACTCTAAAGAATAAGAATTCATAATTGCCTTTAATAAACTGAGGCAAAGGGGCAGAATTTTAAAGTTTATTACATTTTTTGCCACCGTTATCGCACCTTTTTGCAAATTGGACTTATCACATTTAAAAAGTGGTGATGATGAAAAGTCCAGATTTACACCTTTTGCCAACATCGCGGCACGTAATCGCTCAATCATATTTCTAAAATGGTGAAAAGGGATTATTGTGTTAATGCCCCATAGAGTTAAATCTTCATTTAGTACTCAGACGAGGGCATTCTAATTTAGAGGTTTTAACTTATGTTATTGGGATATATTGACCTCCAATACTTTCTACTTCTTCGTACCAATTGAAGTTAATGGGAGACAGGTTTGCGAAAAATTTAGAAATCAAATATGGTTAAATTCTTGTCTAATATCAAATTAACTGTATACAAATCCATAGGGACATGGTAATGGACTGGGAAACCAGGATCCTTGCAGAGAAGTTTTAATGAAAACAGCTAAATACACAAAAAAGTCACCCATTTGGCATTCTGCATCCTTGCATCAAGTTCCAATGTTTGGGCATTTCGGACAGAGAATATTCAAATTATCGCACCTTGTGCTAACTGGGTCCTCGCACAATGGGAAAATAACAACAAGTGTTAAACATGGCACAAATGAAATCCACACAAAACTAGATCAGCATAGCACAAGCTCGCTCTCAAATGGCACAGCTAGTCAGCTATCGTATTAAACTTCCAACACCAATGACAAATGATGCCAGGGATTGTTTCCTTTTATACCAGTACTCCAGGAAAAAGTTGTCGAAAAGTTCTGTGTTCAAATTTCCGATAACTTGATGGATCCATGGATTTTCAAACAGGGACAGTTCAAAAGAAAGCTAGGTTCATTGCGGGATTTACCATATATGTGAGACCCACTACAGGTATTTGATGAAAATTCGGGTAAAGGGCCATATTATAAGTCACACTAACCCATAACAAAAGAATAGGACGAAACCTTATTGAAAGATGGATAATACCGTTATACGGATTGCGTATTTCTGTGTATTTGGATCATACTTTGACCAATTGGCCATGTTGGTAGGTATGGGTCTTATGTACAGAAGATATCCAAAATTTCATTTTTTCCTTCCTATACCACTGATTGATAAAAAAAAAATTGGTGTAGATGGAATCATGCAGTAATGAAATGGAAACAGGAAATGAACATGAAATGAACATAAAATGAACATAAAATGAACATGAAATGAACATGCAAATGAACATAAACATTGAACATGAAGATGAACATGACAATGAACATGAAATGAAACATGGGTTTCAAAAGAAACTTTGCAGAATCTCTTAGTATTAAAAAAACAGTCAACAAATTCACTGTGAAAAGTCCCAAATACAGTGTTTTTTACCATACAGACCATGCCATAAGGGTTTGGGAGGGGGAAGCGGGAAGGGAAGCTACATTACTGAGAAGTAATAGTAGTTTTTAGGGCATGCATAAACTCTTAAATTCACAACTTGCTTTGTCGAATTCAATGTTGAGTAAGACCAAATTTGCGACCATGACTTTAATGGGACTTGATTCCGCAAAACAGCTGGTGGTATTGTGTTGTTATCTCTATATCAGATCCTTACAATTACGGTACTTCCCTATCCAATAGACTTCTCCAATGATAAGTTATGAGCCCAATATTACTGAATTAACAGTCAAAATTAAACTTCAACATGGGCAGTATTATTAACAGAACGGCATCAAAAAGGTCTGAATCCAACTATGCGCGGTTTAAAACCGGTTATTCTTTTATAGCTGCCGCTTATAGAATACTACTGTGTTCTTAATGACAATTGCTTGCTTTTCTGTGCCTTTTCAATGCATGCAACAGGCAAGTTAAAAGGGGCCGGACATCAGCGACTCCTGTGATTGGCGAGACGCAGTCTACCCAATTACAGGAGAGGTGCGGGCCCGGCCCCTTTTACGTGGCTTTCATGGCATGGAAGCAAGGAGTTGCACACGGGAAAGAAGGTGGCTGGGTAAGTAATGTTAGAAGCATCTTGAAATTTATTAACTTCACAAGTCAAGGTTTGGGGGGGTGCCAACGAATCTAAAAAGTTTTTTGGGGGGATGGAAAACCCTTTAAATACATGATGCGAGGATGAGATACAAGTGCTGCATGAATTTATATCATATGTACTACCCCTTGATGTAACTTGGATATGTAAAGCATCACAGAAGATGTTGGCACCTATATAACGCTATAATAGGAGTAATAATAATAATAAATTAATAATAATAATGTAGGTGTTGTTTAATATTTCATTTCCACGTAAATATGAAATGCATAAAAAAAGATGTTGCTCTTAAAAATAAGATGTTCAAGCTTATCACGAGCTGTCGAAATCGAAATTTAAAATATCCAACACAGTAATAATCAAGGCTTACAAATGTATCTCCTTGAATGAAACCCATCAACACTGTGGGCACTAGTGGTTAAGCAGTTAGTAAAGTATTGAAATCCTGGTGCCCAAGGGTTTGTTTGCTTGTTATCTAAAAGAAGGGAACGGAAATAAATGCTTAACCCTTTCACGACAGGAGATTTATTTTTTTTGCGTTAACGCAGAAGAATTTTCAGGATTGGGTCCTTAATCGCTTTTAGGACTAATTTTACAAGTAGGAAAAACCTTGCAGTAATCAGGAATATTATAACATTGTTTTTTTCCAGCACAAAGTTACTTTAATATGGTAACAAAATTTGTAACTTTCTGGAAATTTCCTGAAGTATGGTAAAATATGTAAAAAAAAGAAAAATTTGCAAATTTCATGATTTTTCCCATTTTTACTTATAGTTATTTAAGGTACACCCAAATCTTACTGTTCTAAAAGCTCAGATACTCCCGAGTACAACGATACCAGATTATGTAGGTCCCGAGTTCCTGTACAGGCGAACCCCCCCAAACTAAAAAACTGCACCACCTAGAATTACACCAAATTAAAATGTGTAACCATATGACAGTTAACATAGAATATCTACCAATTCTCTAAAAAATATCCCCCCAAGTGAGATATTTTTAGAAACTACACACTCGCAGGATTGTACGAGTGAGGTTTAGTAGTTCAATCAAAATGCAGATACCAGGACGCCGATTCTTCGTCAAATTGTAACGTTACTTTCTCACATTTCCTTTTTTTTCCTCAACTAAAATCAGAGCCACAAAATCAAATGCGAATTTCAGCTAATAAAAACTGTGGAGGGGAAAGTTCAAAAACGCACTCAAACGAAGCCTAAACCCTCCCGAATAAAACGGTATGCCACATTCATGGGTGAACCATGAAGAGACATGGCTGCCAACTACCCCAGAGCTGACCAGTGCAACTGTCAGTAGCAGCAAAAAAAATAGCCCAGTTTTGTATTTGAAACAGTCTGCAGTTTTTCCCAAAAACACCCCCCAACGCAAAAATACCCCCACCAAACTATATATTCTTGAAATCTAACACCTTCAGCCTATGTACGCTGTTAGTTCGTCATTCATACCATCACTGGTGTGGGCGCAGTTTTTCGTAGAAGTTTGCACTGTACCAGATTTAAAAAAAAAATGAACATCAAAACAACGTTCAAAAAGGTCGAAATCATGCCAAAACCCCAGTTGAATGTAAAAAAAAGGTACCAAATATCAAGCTCCCAAATGTCCTGAATCCAACGGTATGCCATAGTTGGTACACACGCGGACGTGGAAGCGAAAAGCCACAAGTGAGACATGCAGATGATCAGAAAACAGCGAAAATATTTAGCCCAACTCCGAAATTTGGGAAGTCTGCAGTTTTTCACAAAAACACCCCAGTAACTTAGGACAATAACCCCCCAAACTATATATTCCTGAAATCTACCACATTCAGCTATTAACGCTTGTAGTTTGTTCATCATACAATCAAATGGTGGTGGGCGCAGTTCTTCGTAGATAGAAGTCGCACTTTTCTGAACAAAATGAACAAAAAAACAACTTCAAAAGTAGAAAATCATGCCACAAAAACCTGATGGAATCTAAAAACAAAAAGTTTACTAAAGATCAATCTCCAATATGGTCCTGAATCAAACGGTAGCCATATGTGTGGTTACAACGCGACGGGAAGCGAAAAGCCACAAAAGTGAGACAATGCACGATGGCTCAGAAACAGCGAAAATATTTAGCCAAACTCCGAATTTGGACACAGTCTGCAGTTTTTCCACCAAAAAACACCCCGTCGAAAACTATAGAAATAAACCACAAAAACATATATTCCTGAAATATACACACCTTCGCGATGTAAACGCTTGTAGTTTTTTATTCATACCATCAATGGATGTGGGCGCAAGAGTTCTTTGTAGACGTTCGGACACTTTTCTGAAAACAATGAACAAAAAAAACAACTTCAAAAGGTAGAAAATATGCCAAAACCTGATGGGAATCTAAAAAAAGTTTACTAAATATCAAATCTCCCAAATGTCCTGAATCCAAACGGTTATGCCATATGTGTGGTTACCAACTTGCGCACCGTGGAAGCGAAAAGCCACAAAGTGAGACAATGCACGATGGCTCAGAAAAAACAGCGAAAAATATTTAAGCCAACTCCGAATTTGGACAGTCGGCGTTTTTTCCCACACAACACCCTGTTGATAAATAGAAATTACCCCCCACAAACTATATATTACTGAAATCTAAACACCTTCAAGCTATGGAGCACTGTAGTGCGGTCATTATACCAATCATGGTGTGGGCGCAAAGAGTTCTTCGTCGAATTTAGCATTTCGTACCACAATTTTCTGGAAAAATAGAAGAAGAGAAAAAGAAAGAAAAATACATTTCAAAGTTACAAAATCACACCAAAACCCCATGATTAAAAAAATACCAATATCAATCTCCAAATGTCCTGAATCAAACAGTGTGCATATGTGTGGTTACACACACGACGGTGGGAGCGACTAGTCAAAAATGTAAAACAATGCGCAGTGAGCCAAAATAACAGAATTTTCCAGATTTTCCAAACTGAACACCCCTCTAACTGGAAATACCCCCGCAAAAACTATATATTCTCAGAATCTACTACCTTCAGGCTACGTAACGCTGTAGTTTGTTCATTCATTACAACCCCCAATGGTGGTGGGAGAAGTTCTTCGTTAGAACATTGCAGTGTCTGAAAAATGAACAAAAACAACTTCACAAAGGTAGAAATCATCCAAAAACCCCAAGGAATGTAAAAAAAGTATAAATATCAATCTCCCAATGTCCTGAATCAAACGGTGCATATGTGTGGTTACACACGTGGACGTGAAGCAAAGACACAAGTGAAACAATGCACAATGAGATCAGAACAGCAAAATATTCAGTCATCTGAATTTGAACCAGTCTGGCCATTTTTCCCCAAAAACAACCCCCCACAAACCATATATTTCTCGAATCCACACACCTTTATCTACGAAATTCTGTAGTTTGTCATTCGTACCATCATGGTGTGGGCGCAGTTCTTCGTAGAATTTCACAGCTTTACAGATTTTTCTAAAAAAATTAAAAAAAAACACTCTCAAAGGTTAGAATAGAAATCATGCCAAAATCCCAGTAATGTGAAAAAAAAGTTAACAAATATAAATCCCCAATGTCTGAATCAAACGGTATCCCTAGGATGGTTACACACGCAGAAGTTGGAATAAACTAGCAACCAAAGTGAGCCCATGAACAGTGGCCCAATTACAGCAACTTTCAGATTTGTCAGACTAACACCCCTCTATATTACGGAAATACCCCCCAAAAAATATATTCTGGACTCCTACACACTTCAGCTACACAATGGTGTGATTCTTTTAGGCATTACCACCAAGGTGTGGGTGCAGCGTCTGTGGGTTGCAGTTTTGTGTACAAATTTCGTCTTTTCTCGGTACCGATTTGTCAGGGGAAAAAATTTATTAAAAAACAATTCAAAGTTAAAAATCATGAAATTTCCATGTCATGTAAAAAAAACTTGTCAATTATCACTTCTCCAAATGCCCTGAATCAAACGGTATATGCAATATGCGTGGATGCACACAGGGGACGTGGCCACCAAACAGCTCAATGGGAGATGCACCAGTGTAATTTACAAGAAAAATATTCAAAGTGCTCTGTAAATTTCAAACAGCCCCAAAAACTTTTGAAATGCCCCCCGCAAATAAAACCCCCACTACCCACTAATATCAATCTCCCACTGTTGCTGAATCAAAAGGTATGCCATATGGTGGATGCACAACAGGACGTTGGCCACCAACTAGCTCAAATGGGACGCATGCACAATGCAATTACAGAAATAATCAAAGTGCTCTGTAATTTGAACAGCCTACCTTTTCTTTAGGGAGGAAACAGTCCCAAAACAGGCGGAGATCCCCCAAAAAACTATATATTTTTGGAATCTACACACCTTCACAGATAAGTTACGGTTTCATGCTTTCTGATACATGCAAGAATCCAGACCCAGCATCCAAAGAACTCAGTGTTTTTACGATGGGTTTTGTGAAAAAATAAAATGAGATGAGTACAAGGATTGAAATCCTTACCTGAAAACCAAATTGACAAGCAAAAAAAACCACTAAATAGCAATCTCACATGTCCTGAATCAAACGGTATGCCATATGCGTGGATGAACACAGAGACGTGGCCCCAACTAGCTCAAATGGGACGCAATGCAACAAATGCAAATTAAAAGAAAACATCAAAGTGTTGTAATTTGACCAGCTACACTTTTTCTAAGGAAACAGCCCGAAACATGGAAAAAATTCCCTCCACAAATATATATTTTTGGAATCTACACACCTTCAGCTACGTTACGGATGCCTGCTTTCTACATGCATGAAAGAATCCAGACCCAGCGCATCCCAAAGAACTCGGGGTTTTAAGAGATGTTGTGAAACATAAAATGAGATGATTCAAGGGTAAATCCTACCTAAACCCACTTGACAAGCAAAAAAAAACCATAAATAGCAATCTCCCACATGCCTGAATCAAACGGTTGTGCCATTGCGTGGGTGCAAACAGAGACGAGGCCACCGTAACAGCTCAAAGGACGCATTAGAAGGCAGTTACCAGAAAAATTTTTAAAAACGCCACAAACCCACCCCCCACACACACACTCTCCCCCTTTTAGTGGTATTTTAGTGAAGTCGGTTAGCCTATGGAGAGCACACACGTTTTGAACTTTACTTGATCTAAAAATTGCCATACGGTTCTTTATTTGGTAATTCTGCAAAATTTCCTTATAAAATATAGGCTTAGGTTTCCCAGTGAAATGACAAATAAGTATCGCGTTTACTTTACCGATATCACTGGGGACATTGGGGAGCTTGGAGAAGACAACTTTTTTTTCTAAATTATAGTTTAGGGTAAAAAACAAAAAAAGGGGTCTGTGTATACTTTAAGAATTTTTTTGTGTGTATTTCCCCATTTTTTCCCGATCCATCCAAAGATAATCATCAGATCTCTAGGAATGATACGAACTTGGAATACGGGCATGTGAAATGCCCGTTTCAATTCGAAAATACGATCGTGAAAAAATTCACTTCCGGAATCATTTCAGAAGTGATTTTTCATTCTTGGCAAAGATATAATTTGGTGATCCGGAAGTGATCACCAAAATATTGATCTTCGTCCCCATTTTTTTTTCTAAGTCTTCGCTAAGTAGAAAGACTTCAGAAAAAATACTATTGGAAGGAACTTTGGAGTTCCATTCACAAAATGTATAGAAAAGTGGCAGCTTGACAGCTGTTCTATACTAGGTACGCAGCATGATCAAATTGAGATCAAGCTCTGCAGTACCTCAACTAGACCACCAGGGGCAGTTCCTACCACTTAAGGGAGGACCCCGGTGAAGGAGGAGCTCCGTGGAACGTCACCGGGGGGTCTCCCTTTCCGATTCCTCCTTGGACTCCACGTGGGACCGGCGCTGCTGTCTACGGTGACGGCCAAAAAAGGTACTAGTGAATCCGATCCCCCCCTCGGATTTGGACACAACCGAGGGGGGGGTCGAGGGGATAGGGGGCAGCTGAAGGAGCACCCGGGTCGGCCCTAGCGCGCGGTGTTTTTAATTTAAATGGGAAGCCACAGATTCGTATATTGACGATCTGTGGCAGTTTAAAGCATTCTATGCACAGATGTGAATATACGATCTGTGGCAGGGAAAGGGTAATGCTCCAGGGAAACAGGTGTTTTTGTTGTTTTAAATAAACAAGAACTTGGTATCTGTTGAGCTCCCATGTTCGTTTCAACACCTGCAGAATATGAATAAGAAAGAAGATGCGAAAAGACATTTGTATAATGTGGAAGTATTTTTAAGAGGGTTCAAGATATGTAATCGATTAACTTACCAGACCACACAGTGTGAGAAGAAATTATAAATATTTAAAAATATAACAGTTTAAAGACATTACTATGATGAATATGTTTAGGATGGATACATACCCATAACACTTGGTCAGGACACGTGGGGGTCCTCACGCTTATTAACTGAGTTAAGGGTAGGAGCTGTCTACATGGACATCAAGAGAAAATCGGTTGGGAGGGTGGAAAACTGCTTGAAATATATATGTTTAAATATTACCCACAGTGATTTCCAACACTGTCACATCTAAAATGAGCAACTTTAGAGGACTAAACGCAACATTACCAGGGTCGCTGAATGGCTTTTATAATATCACAAAAAACCTCACAGAAGAACACACGTATATCTTTTCTAGCTCTTCCCAACATTCATGATAATGTAGTCACAATTGTTATTTATTCCAAGATTTTTGTACAAGTCATTGAATTGAGAGATCCAGTTGGATGACTAGCGGAAACCATCGTCAAGTACTAAAGTCCAGAGGATCAAACGAAATATCAGATAGACATGGACCTGGATAGGTGAATATACAGATATACCAAGACCTGGATGAATGAATATTTAAAGATATACCATGGCCTGGATGAAGACTATTACAGATATACCATGATTCTGGATGAATGGCTTTAAGAATACAATGACCTGGATGAATGAATATTACAGATATACCATGGACCTGGATGAATGAATATACAGATATACCATGACCTGGAATGAATGAATATTACTACAGAGATACAATGACCTGGATGAATGAATATTATAGTATACCATGACCTGGATGAATGAATATATAGATATACCATGACCTGGATATGAGATGAATATTACAGATATCCCATGACTGTGATGAATGATATTAAAGATTATACCATGACCTGGATGACATGAATATTACAGATATACCGTGACCTGGATGATGAATATTACAGATATACCATGGACCTGGATGAATGAAATTACAGGATATACATGCACTGGATGAATGAATATTACAGATATACCATGACCTGGATGATATGAATATTACAAGATTAACCATGACTGATGAATGAATATTACAGATCTACCAGACCTGGATGAATGAGATTTACCGTATACCGTGACCTGGATATGAATGAATATTACAGTATACCGTGACCTGGATGGATGAAATTACAGATATACCATGACCGGATGGTGAATATTACAGATATTACCATGACCGGGATGAATGAAGATTACAGATATACCATGACCCGGGATGAATTGAATATTACAGATATACAATGCCCTGATGAATGAAATATTACAGATATACCGTGACCTGGATGAATGTATATTACAGATCAGACCATGACCTGGATGAGAATGAATATTACCAAAGAATATACCGTGACCTGATGACTGAATATTACAGATAATACCATGACCTGGATGAATGAATATTACAGATCTACATGCCGGGATGAATGATATTACAGATATACCGTTACCTGGATGAATGAATATTATTACAATCTACGTGGACTGGATGAAGAAAGATACAGATTATACCATGACCTGGATGAATGAATATTACAGATATTACCTGACCGGAGAATATGAATATTACAGATATACCGTGACCTGGATGATGAATGACTATTACAGAGATATACCATGGACCTGATGGAATTGAATATTTAAGCTATACCAGACCGGGATGAATGAGAACCTTACAAGAATTAAGGAAAATAAATAGAAAGAAAAACAAATTTACAGGCCAACAATCTGTATTTTATCTGTATCTAATACTGGGTTTATAAATCTGTAAGGAAAAAAAATAAATCTTTCAAGAATTAACTTTTACCCTTTAATAAATAAAACATTTTAATGGTAAAGCCCATTATGGCAAAACAGTTCTGCTACGGCTGATAGGTCACCCTCTTTAGCTACAGTCTGGCGGATATTTCCACTTGTGAACCATTGTAGTAAATAACAGGTTGTGTAAACAGGGTTAACGTTCTTTGATTTATATTAACAGAAAGATCTAGACACACTACCAGTATTAATGCACCCAGCTATTACTGACCAGTCTATTAAGAGAATTGGTTTTAGGGTGGATTACGTAGATACAACAATTTGCTTTAAAAACTATTTACATTTTCTCCTGTGAAATATGCTTATGGTACCTGAAATGTATAAAAATGGGTCTGGTTTTATAATCCAAGGTCTCTTTGAGACTCCTGGACTTCAGCTTCCTCTTTTTCTTCTATTCCTCATAACCTATACCTGCATTGTAATTGGAAATATTTTAATTTTTCTTGTCATTTTGTTCAGTTCTAACTTACACACACCTATGTACAAATTCCTACAGAATCTCTCCATCATAGACATCTCTTCTACCTCTAATGTTTTACCTGCTTTGTTATATCTCCTCATTACTCAACACAATAGCATTACATTTTTTCGGTTGTATAACTCAAATGTATCTTAATATGTCCTTGGGTTGCAGTGAACTCTTTCTTCTAACAGCCATGTCATATGATCGGTACGTTGCTAATGTAGTGTTGCCCTTCTCTGAACTGCCTCAATTTCCAAGATGTCCCTTTTGTATATGGGATTCCAAAACCTGCACTGCATTCCAAATGAGGCCTTACCAGTGCCTTATAAAGAGGGAGAATAATATTTTTCTCTCTTGAATCATTCCCCCTTTTATACAAGACAATTCTTGCTACTCTAGCCGTTGCTACCTGGCATTGTTTGCTATGGCTAAGTCTGTTATCTACCAGAACCCCCAACTTTTTCCATTACAGATGCACTTAACACAGAGTTATTTTGGTGTAGGTGCACAGGATATTAAAATCCCAAATGCATCACCTTACATTTATCACATTGAATCTCATCTGCCATTCTGCTGCCCATTTTGATAATCTATCTAGGTCTGCTTGCAGCACTTGTACATCATTGGAAGTTTCCAAAGCTCTGCATAGTTAGTGTCATCAGCAAATACTGAGACCTTGCTCTCAATGCCCCTTCTAAGTCATTTATAAACAGATTAAACAGAAGCGGCCCCAGTACAGAACCTGAGGCACTCCGCTTAAACTTTAGCCACATAGATGTAGCTCCATTAACCACCACTCTGTTTGCGGTCCATAACCAGTTCTCTATCCATGAACAATGTTTTCTTCAAGGCCAACAGTCCTCAGTTTATACATTAGTCGCTTATGTAGTAAAGTGTCCATTAAAACCTATATGCGAGCATCGAATCCACAAGTAAAATGTACATGGTACCTAGGCGCGAACGAGCTCGAAAATACGGCGAGTGAGTGTAAAATTGATTTTTCGAATGTCCTGGATATTAGAACATGTTCCCCAGACCATTTCTCAGGTCCCACAGCTATTTACATTAAGTTACCATTGATATTTTAATTGTATTTCATTAGAACTTTTCAAACTATTTGACTCCCATTGACTTTAATGGGAGAACTTTCGAATTTCTAATATATAAAAAAAAACAAAAATAGCTCTAAAATGTCACCTTCTCTGGTCTGGTAATGGCGACACTAGAAAGCAATTTCTTTTTTCGCCGCAATACCAGACTTACCGCAACGAATAATTATATTACCATCACACATCGCCGCAGCGTTACCTTTCCACGTAAGCAAAAATAAGCAGTTTTATAAATAAGGCAAAAATAACGCTCTGTCATTGCGATGTCCGTGATTGCCAAATGGCGAAAATATCAATTGTTTGTAAATATGCCCCTAGGTCTGCATGTAGAAGTTTCTTTTTTAAACTAACCACTGCAGACATTTTTGTAACTGGTATGTTTTTAGCCTAGAGATAGGGAAATCAGACATCACACGGACAAACCGACTTCATTTTCGTTGTATTTTTCTCCGTGGGTATTCTTCTGAACAGGGCCTTACATGATTTCTTAAAGGGCACCTGTGATCCCAAAGTGACTTAAATAATGACTGCATTTGATTTACAGAAATATTATTTTTTAAACAGCTTTTGAGATATAATTTTTTATTGACCCATAGAGGCAGCCATTGAGGCGAGGCATGATCTCTGTGTTTGCAGTCTAAAGAGATATGTCCACCATATATTTATGAATAATGACCTACCCATGTGGCTATTCTGTTTGCTTGCAGTCTATTGAGATATGTGGACCAATCACAAAAGCTCTGCATATCACATACCCATGTGGCTATTCTGTTTGCTTGCAGTCTATTGAGATGTGGACCAATCACAAAAGCTCTGCATATGACCTACCCTGTGGCTTTTCTGTTTCTTGCAGTCTATTGAGATATGTGGACCAATCACAAAAGCTCGCATATCACATACCCATGTGGCTATTCTGTTTGCTTGCAGTCTATTGAGATATGTGGACCAATCACAAAAGCTCTGTTATACATACCATGGGTTATTCTGTTTGCTTGCAGTCTATTGAGATTGTGGACAATCACAAAAGATCTGCATATGACTACCCATGGACTATTTTTCTGAATTTTTTTGGATTCTGGTTGATTAATAATTTCCATCAATGATTTTTTATATCCAGATTTGTTTATTGTTTGAACTGGCTGTGTGCAAGTAGCATGTTGATGTTAATTTAATCAGTTTTTTTCATATTTAGATTTTATAAATAACAAAAATGTTGAACTTTATATAAACCCCTTTGTTATAAAGTATGCCAGTGTGCAGATAATATGATTGTATGGGGCCCAGGAATGTGCATTGATTAGTTTTCTAGGTTTGAAAAATGACTGACCAGATTAGTAGCACTTTCCCCTAATGTAATTGTAATTTAGCCCAGGCGTGGGTAAACATTGGGAATTTATTTGCCCTAATAAGCGTTTGCTACTAGCGAGCGCTCGGTCAGAACAAATAACTGTTGGTCACGGCAACAGTAGCCAGCGGCATTTTGACGTGTGGCTCCAATGGGAGAGGAACTTAGGCCAGTGATTTACCAATGGGCCCAATCGTCCATTTGTCCGAACGGCCAACCAAGCTCGGTCATGGCTGCCCCCCACTCACGGTAAGATATTTTTGGGCCGACCAACCGTTACACTGCACGATCGGTCGGACAATATATCTTACCGTGTGTACCCAGCCTAAGGATGCTTCCACAGTCCTTCGATTGTATGTATTTGTTAGTAAGCTAGGTCAAGATTCCATTTAAGTGGAGGTTCTTGGCCTTTAATATATAGAACTGGATGGATGGCCTCTACCCTCACTATAAAAGGCAGTCAGCAGGGGGTAGTGAAGCCTGTTATATTAATTTAAATAAGAAGAAATTAATTAAGGGCATGTCCACCCATAAAATAAATTGACAATATATTATGCATCCACCCAAACCTAAGTTTATTTTACTTCCCTTCCCAAGATGCCCAGGAACATGCTTAAGAGACCTGCTTTGCTCTGCTTCCTGGTCACAGCTGTCAGTCAAAGGCACACCGGTGATGTCACAGCCTAAATATCTGCAAATAACAAATGGAACCAGGAAGCGCCTTACTACTCCTGTTCTTGCTCAAGACAAGCTTGCAACAGGAGCAGGGGGCAGCACCTAGGTGGTAAAGAGGACCATGTCTTGTAAGTATGTTCCTGTGCATCTAAACTTAGGTTTGGGGAACCAAAACTAAGGGAAATTAGGTTTGGGGGATGCTTAAAGTGTATGTACACTGGAAAATTACTTTTTTTTAATTGACCATTGTGCAAAACTATACTTCTCAACTTCACTGTATCATATTTTTGTTGTTGTTGATCCTCCCCCTATTTCTTTAGATATTCAATCTGAATCAATTTACATTTCAGCTGTCAATCCAGTGCCTTACTGTTATAAACTTTTCTGTAGCTGGAATGATTTGACAGTTGGTTTGCTGTATATACACACACCTCAGGGTAAGGGCTACTTACACATATTTATTTATAGTTAAGATGATGCAAAGTAATTTTTTGGTATACATACCCTTTAACATATATGTGAAAATTATTTTTATGGGTGGACATGCCCTTTAAGCTGAAAAAGGTTAAATGTTTGACCTTCCATACTTAAGGTGGCCAACACTTCAAAAGGTTATGCGATCGTAAACAGACCATTACTTTGATAGACAGATGTACGTTGTACGTAGATGTACCAATATATTGTTCGACTTTCAATTTGTCGTCTACTGTGGTGGTTACATACATTAAATCGGAATTTCAGAAAACACGATGATCATTTAATTCATCAAAAATGACTCTCAATCATATTACAATCAATATTACAATCCAATATCAGCATAATAAGATCGGAGAAAAGTAATATTTTTGGCCAATCAAAAATAGCATGTTGGATTGTAATATCGACCCCAGTGTATGGGCACCTTTACCTTGACATGGTTGGAAGGCTTTTCATTCATGTAAACCCCTTTGTTTAAAATGTATGCAAGTTTGCAGATAATATGATATTGTATGTGGCCTAGGAATGTGCATCTTTTCTATGTTTTATAATGTTTGACCAGTCAATAGCAAAATGTAATTGTAATTAAGCTAAGAGTGCTCTCGCAGTCCTATTGTATGTATTAATAAGGAAGCATGGTCATCTTAGTATTGCCTCAACAGTTAAGATAACTGTTAGGTCAGCCCTCTGGTTTACCAGCTGTTAGTTCAGCAGCCGCTATTAGGTCAGCCCTCCAGTTTGCCATCCATTGTTAGTTCAGCCCTCCAGTTCAACAGCCACTGTAAGACACCCTAATGTTCACCAGAACACTTCTAGATCAGCCCCCCTAGTTTCCAGCCACATGGAGGTTGGTAACAGAGACTGGTAAATTAAAATATAAGTGCCCACACAGACTGGTACAAATAAGTGCCCCACAGACTGGTAAATCCCACAGTCTTGTGAGTAAATCACCACCCAACTTTGCTGGAGAGCTAATGTGTGCAAACAAGACTGTGGAACTTGAGATGTGGTTGCGCAGGTGCCACATAGTTTGAAGCAGAGTGCCTCCTTTCTATTGTTTAACTAACTTTAGAACTGACTCTGACTAGGTGTAAACTAATGTTGTATTTTTTTTACTGAAAATGAACGAACTTATTTTCTCGGTTCTATTCCTAATATTCTGCATGAGGCAAGTTGAAAATCAGAGAACTGACTACCCCTACAATGAAGTCTATGCTTGTATTGCACCTGTCTCCCATATGGAGCAATTGCATGGTTGACAGCACAAAGGCGATTTTCCCATTAATCGCTCTTCTCCAAAGTGGGCACACAAACTCTTTATGTAGGCAGCCTATGAAGATTTCACCAAATAGTCTATAAGATAAGGGGAAGTTCAGCGCAAATACATATACTTTTAAGCACAAAAGCGTATATTTACATCCTAATGAACTTAATCTTCCCATTCAGCATTTTGTCTGTGTATAAATAATGGTTCTGAAATACTGACTTCCTGTTTGCAGGACCCCTAATAGAGACAGTTATGGTCTTGCCCTTAACCCAGCGCCTGGGTTGATTCAGTTGCTCTGTAGAGATCTGAGCATGTTTGACCCATCCAACAGCCAATCAGTAGAAATTACTTTTAGCAACATTCCAAGGTAGTGTACATTCAGGGAAGAAGAGGACCATTACAGAACCTGAAATGTCAGCACACTAATGTCAACAGCAGGGAAAAACAAGAGGTATAAATTCAACTGATTTTGCAAAATGGAAGAGAATATGTAGAATAACTAGGAATGCATAATATAAACTAACAGGGAGATTCAATAAAATTTCTTATCGTAAAAATGGTGCTAATTTTGCCCCAACCAATGAGATCTCATTTAACTTTTGAAAGGTAACGTGATTGGTTGGGGCAAAATTAGCACCATTTTACCGATAAGAACTTTATTAAATCTCACTGTTAGAATTTTAAAACAATGATATTTTCCACTGAACTTTCCCTTTAAATTTAGCATTCGAATTTGGTAACCCTCTAATGTAATGTTTGATTTTTGATAACCCTCAAATATAGCGTTCAAATTCGATAACCCATGAATGTATTGTTCGATTTCCGGTTACCCTCAAATGTATCATTCGTAACCCTCGAACTGGCCTTAACCCTCGAATATAGCATGTGAAAACCTGACAATTGCCTGATCGTGGGGGAAAGAAGTGGTGATAGGTACGTGTTCCCCAGACCATTTCCATTTACAGTATGTTACCATTGTTATTTTATTTGTTATTTATCCAAACTTTTCAAACTATTATCTCCTATTGACTTCATTGGCTTTGTTTTCGAAAGTTTGGAACGAAACGAATGTCAGGAAGTTCGGCCATCTCCAGTGATTTATTTTGCTGTGAATAAAGCTAGGTACACACAGTACAGATTTCTGAAAGATGACAGACAGGATCTGCAAGATCCGCGGCCTTGCGCTCGTTCGAGAAACACGTACACACATAACGATAAAGCCCCGATACCGTCGGATCCACGGTATCAGGGCTATATCGTTACTGTGTGTACCCAGCTTAAGAAGCAAATTTATCTACAGTATGTAATACATGGGCCATATTTTATAAACTTCCCCCCCGTATTGGAAACTTCAGATACCACGGGATATCGTAAAAGTATGATTGCGGCCGTAAATGTATGAACTTCCGTTCATACAATACCATGCAATAACAAAATGCCCCAAAATATTGGATGGGCAGTCATAGAATAATGATCACTATTATAAATTAAAGCTCACATTGTGAATTTACATTTGAGGCACTGATCATAAATGCATGGTATCAACTATTTTGTAAACTGGCCCATTGTCCATTTTTTTTTTTTTGCATTTGCTAGTGGATTCCTAGCCCACTTTATTTATAATTAGAATATATTTGTACTATTACTACCTCCTTAAATTGTTAGGGGAAAATATAACATTGTGTTTCAAATTACCAGAGTATAGAGAGCTGAATTTATTAAAAAAAGAAAAATTTTTTTTTTCTGACTCAGATTTGCTGCATACGTATTTCTATGTTGCCTTTGATTACTGTATATACTCGAGTATAAACCAACCCGAATATAAACCGAATACAAAAACAAAAGATATCCTGCACACCTAAACTGGATTATTTTCATGCTGGGTGCTTCCAGAACTGCTGCCATCAGTACACATGTGCTTGTTTTTTTTACTTTTTCGAATATACTTGTTCTTAACGGATAAACCGGGAAACTGGTAGACTCGGTTATAAACCAGGGTTAGTTTTTTCCATACACAGCACCATAGAAAGTCCCTTGAAAGCTTGTCCACTAAAATAAATGTTGAACTGGATATTTGGTTTTATATTTTAGAATAAGAGAATAAGACAAGAAAAACCTGATCTATTTGATCACAACCTCTTCCTGGTATCTGCATTTTTATCAGAAACATTCTACACCCAAGAACCTGGCACAATGTATTGTCCGATATACTACATTATAATACCATCAGGACAATGATAAGGAAAACCTAATGCTTGTTGTACACCACTTCTTCAGATAAGCCCTACGAGGTACCTTCTCCTACTATTATATCTTATATTTACTCCCATATTTACAGACAAATACAGTATTTACATTATATGGATTTTTTTATTTTATGAAAATTGGTTACTTGTTCCCCTTTAGTTTAGCATTGAAGGCTACATTTACATTGCCAGGCTCACATGCTGATTGCTTTTTGTCCAGTTGCCACCTCTAATGCCCGTTTAACAATTTTCATTTACATGAATTTAGCACAAGGGGTCTACATTTACATTCTTCTACCATGTGGTTAGCCATCATACTTCATTCATTATCTCCTTTTTGTGCGGCCCTAATGTGTATTAATAAGTCAGGGTGTATTAACATTATTTGCTAATTTTGTTCAGTTGCAGTGCAAATTTAGGTTTCTAAACCATTTATTCTATTATTAAGTAGAGATAGGCCCGATCCCGGTTCCAACCGGATTTCACAGATACGTCAGATTTGGACTTTGTTGATTTCAGATTAGTTTTTCCGGATTTTGCCAAATTGCTTTTGAATTTTTGTTGAATTGTTCTGAAAATGTTAAAAATCACTATTTTTCAAAGTTTTAGAAATCCCGTGCGTATGAAATATACGATGCAGAAATGCCAAATCAGAAGAGCAGGAAGTTTCTTGTCTGGGACTGTGCTTTATATTTAAAAAGATTTATTGGGAATTCAATAAAGTTCTTACCGTTACAATGGTGCTAATTTTGCCCCAACCAATTAGGTCTTATTTAACATTGGAAAGCCAACATCTGATTGGTTGGGGCAAAAATGCGCTTTGAGTCCTTTAGGAGAAAAGCGCTTTACAAATGTTATTGTACTGTAATTGTATTGTACCAGTTCAAACGATAAGAACTTTTATTGAATCACCCTCTGGGTATTGATAATTTGTCCCCAGAACATTTCCCGCAGTCGCATTTACCATTGCTATTTACACCTTAATTTTAGGCAGAACTCTCAGATATTTTTTTTCCCATTGACTTTTCAGATTTTTGCGATTCCAATTAGTTCAGCCATCTCTAAATAGGAGCAGAAAATAAAACCAACCTTCACAAATGTTTGTTAATCAGTTTTTATAGAAAATGAAATCTAACCATCATACGATAACTTTAAAATCTTGGTGTCGGCAGCAATGCAATAAAATCCGGTGCCCAAGGGGTTTGCCTATTAGCTAAAAAGATAGACAAAACAAGTTGTCTTATGCCAGGGAACTGATTGTCTTATATAAGAATTATCCACTTCACTAATCTCCAGTTTTCTCTGGAACCGACACACAAATGATGCGTAAGATGGACATTGTATAATGCTGAAACTATTCTGTGGAGGTTTTTTTTTTTTGTTATTTTAAATATGATCTAAAATAGACACATGGTAAATAATATGCAACAACACTAAGAATAAGCCAGCTCTGAGACAAGCATCATTTAAGTCTTATGGTTTAACAATGAATATCACTGCATACAAAGTACAATGGGCTACTATATTCAAGGCTACAAGAAGAAGCTTTAAAGCTGATGGTAAGGAAACATGACATCATAGGTATTAGCACAGGTAACATTGCTTGAATTTAAAACAGAAATAAACCCACAGGTTACCAGACACAATGAAGCTAAAATTATCATTGGGGTAAAAGCAACATAGCCACGTCTGCTAAAGTGTTTTTTGTAGTGAATGTTATATATTTTATTTATATATATTTTATTTTTATATATAATACAAGTAAAACATGTTCATATTTTTTTCTGATATAGAATTACTTTTTAAACCCAGCCCTAAATCAAGGTCACAGATAAAAATGTCCCTAACTGACAACAAGGTTACTAAAAACAAACTGACCTTTTTTTTAATCTTATAAAGACATTTCATAGGAAGCAACATCCAGTCAACACATGGACGTCAAAAGGCATTTTCTACCTGTGCCTCACACCTGACCTGTGTTATAATTCTTTATATGACCCTATTTTGTCTGTATATGAAACCCACTACAAGTTATTCACTGGATAGAGACAAGTTGTTTTCCCTTCTGTACATTGTTCTGGTCCCTCTACTAAATCCTATTATTTACACTATGAAGAATAAAGAATTTCTCATTTCCTTTAGTAAACTAAAACAGTCAAATGTCTCATATTCCCAGCTTAAAGACTTTTTTGATGCAAAGATTTTATTTAGTTTACTTACTCTTACGTTTTTATTACCTCTGCCATCTTGAAAATCCAGTCAACACATGGACGTCAAAAGGCATTTTCTACCTGTGCCTCGCACCTGACCTGTGTTATAATTCTTTATATGACTATAATTTGTTTGTACATTTTTTTTCTGTTTTGTTTATTGTGCTGGTCCCTCTGCTAAATCCTCTTACAATATTTAGGACTCGTTTACACTAGGGGCTAATGTATAAAGGTTTGTTAAACCTCTATTATCGCCTCCTTTTTGATAAATTTGGACTTTTCGCTATTTATAAAACAGTGATAACCAGTGGCGAAAAGTAATCACCGCTAATTTTCCAGCATTTACTGTAATAAGATCTGAGGTTTTGCTTTTTATTTTTTTCACTTTTTAAAGTTTTTTTTAAAGAAGTTTTTTTAATGGATATTTACCAATAAAGTAAAATGTGGGTCCAAGGGGCATATTTATAAAGGGTTGTTATTTTTGCTTTTTTTTTTTTTGCCACCAGACTTTCTTAAAAAGGTGAATTTTCATCAAAGGCGAAAATTAGGTAGCAAAAAGTAGCACTAATAATGCTAAAAATATGGCAAAAAAGTTAAATTCAGCACAAATTATGGTAAATAGTTAATACTGGATTTTCAAAGTACCGTAGTATCAAATTGGTTGATACATACTGAACACATGTGGTGTTTTTTCAGCAAAAAATATGATAAATAGTGTAAATCTCACCCAGGCGAATTTTCTGTTTTTTATTAATAGGATATGATAAATAGTGTAAAACTGACCCAGGGGAATTTTCTCTTTTTTATTAATAAGACACATTTTTTAGTATTGCTTATTTTGAGCAAACTTCAGCTAATTATCAAACCAGTTCCATTAATATGGAAACATACCATAGCACTGTGTAAGAAAGTCATGTTAATGGAACATTCTAGTAAGTAATGATGTTTGGCAAAAATTGCAACAAAAGGCAAAAAAGGTGTCAAGAAAAGAAATTTCACCTATTTATAAATAGAGATGGACTAGAACTCGAACTTGAGTTCGAGTCGAACTATTCGAATTCGAACGAATTCGGACTTCTCGAACTATCCCGGACCCTGATTTTCGGACTTTCGATAAATATTGAATGTTCGACCGTTCGAATGTGCGCGTAAAATGCCTATTATACCTATACGCGAGCATCGAATCCACGAGTAAAGGGTCAATTAAAACCTATATGCGAGTATCGAATCCGCAAGTAAAATTTCCATGGTATCCAGGCGCAAACGCGAGCATCGAATCCGCGAGTAAAGTGTACATTAAAACCTATACGCGAGCATCGAATCCACAAGTAAAATGTCCATGGTATCTAGGCGCGAACATCGAATCCGCGAGTAAAGTGTCCATTAAAACCTATACGCGAGCATTGAATCCGCAAGTAAAATTTCCATGGTATCTAGGAGCGAACAATGAATCTACGAGTAACATAGTAACATAGTAATTAAAGTTGAATAAAGACATACGTCCATCAAGTCCAACCTATTCACCCTCTTTATATATATATATATTTTTTTTTAACCCTACCTAACAGTTGATCCAGAGGAAGGCAAAAAACCCCAGCTAAAATGGGGGGAAAAATTCCTTCCTGACTCCAAACGGCAATCGGAATGTATCTCTGGATCAACCGGATCTATATGTATTAATACCAGTAATTCTCAATATTTTTTAGTTTTAGAAACTTATCCAGGCCTTTTTAAAATCAATTCAATGAACTTGCCATTGCCACATCTTCTGGAAGACAGTTCCACAGTTTCACCGTTCTCACTGTAAAGAAACCCTTCCTAACCTGAAGATGAAACTTCTTTTCTTCCTACCTTAGAGGATGTCCACGTGTCCTCTGATATGACCTATTAGTGAACAATGCACCAGAGAGTTCATTGTATGGCCCATTAATATATTTGTATAAGGTTATCATGTCCCCACGCAAACGTCGCTTCTCCAATGTAAACAGCCCTAACTTGTCTAATCTGCCTGCATATTCGAGCCCCTCCATTACCCTTATTAATTTAGTTGCCCTTCTCTGAACTGCCTCAATTTCCAAGATGTCCCTTTTGTATATGGGATTCCAAAACTGCACTGCATATTCCAAATGAGGCCTTACCAGTGCCTTATAAAGAGGGAGAATAATATTTTTCTCTCTTGAATCTATTCCCCCTTTTATACAAGACAATATCTTGCTAG
Organism: Hymenochirus boettgeri; assembly: GCA_019447015.1. Classification (NCBI taxonomy): domain Eukaryota; kingdom Metazoa; phylum Chordata; class Amphibia; order Anura; family Pipidae; genus Hymenochirus; species Hymenochirus boettgeri. Next base: position 14,137,974 of record CM033475.1, read on the forward strand.
CTCTAGCCGTTGCTACCTGGCATTGTTTGCTATGGCTAAGTCTGTTATCTACCAGAACCCCCAAATCTTTTTCCATTACAGATGCACTTAACACAGAGTTATTTATGGTGTAGGTGGCACAGGGATTATTAAATCCCAAATGCATCACCTTACATTTATCAACATTGAATCTCATCTGCCATTCTGCTGCCCATTTTGATAATCTATCTAGGTCTGCTTGCAGCACTTGTACATCATTGGAAGTTTCCAAAGCTCTGCATAGTTTAGTGTCATCAGCAAATACTGAGACCTTGCTCTCAATGCCCCTTCTAAGTCATTTATAAACAGATTAAACAGAAGCGGCCCCAGTACAGAACCCTGAGGCACTCCGCTTAGAACTTTAGCCCACATAGATGTAGCTCCATTAACCACCACTCTCTGTTTGCGGTCCAATAACCAGTTCTCTATCCATGAACAAATGTTTTCTTCAAGGCCAACAGTCCTCAGTTTATACATTAGTCGCTTATGTAGTAAAGTGTCCATTAAAACCTATATGCGAGCATCGAATCCACAAGTAAAATGTACATGGTACCTAGGCGCGAACGAGCTCGAAAATAGCGCGAGTGAGTGTAAAATTGATTTTTCGAATGTCCTGGATATTAGAACATGTTCCCCAGACCATTTCTCAGGTCCCACAGCTATTTACATTAAGTTACCATTGATATTTTAATTGTATTTCATTAGAACTTTTCAAACTATTTGACTCCCATTGACTTTAATGGGAGAACTTTCGAAAGTTCGTTAAATATAAAAAAAATGACAAAAATAGCTCTAAAATGTCACCTTCTCTGGTCTGGTAATGGCGACACTAGAAAGCAATTTCTTTTTTCGCCGCAATACCAGACTTACCGCAACGAATAAGGTTATATTACCATCACACATCGCCGCAGCGTTACCTTTCCACGTAAGCAAAAATAAGCAGTTTTATAAATAAGGCAAAAATAACGCTCTGTCATTGCGATGTCCTGTGATTGCCAAATGGCGAAAATATCAATTGTTTGTAAATATGCCCCTAGGTCTGCATGTAGAAGTTTCTTTTTTAAACTAACCACTGCAGACATTTTTGTAACTGGTATGTTTTTAGCCTAGAGATAGGGAAATCAGACATCACACGGACAAACCGACTTCATTTTCGTTGTATTTTTCTCCGTGTGTATTCTTCTGAACAGGGCCTTACATGATTTCTTAAAGGGCACCTGTGATCCCAAAGTGACTTAAATAATGACTGCATTTGATTTACAGAAAATTATTATTTTGAAACAGCTTTTGAGATATAATTTTTATGTGACCCATAGAGGCAGCCATTGAGGCAGAGGCATGATCTCTGTGTTTGCAGTCTAAAGAGATATGTCCACCATATATTTATGAATAATGACCTACCCATGTGGCTATTCTGTTTGCTTGCAGTCTATTGAGATATGTGGACCAATCACAAAAGCTCTGCATATCACATACCCATGTGGCTATTCTGTTTGCTTGCAGTCTATTGAGATATGTGGACCAAGTCAACAAAAGCTCTGCATATCACATACCCATGTGGCTATTCTGTTTCTTGCAGTCTATTGAGATATGTGGACCAATCACAAAAGCTCTGTATATGACATACCCATGTGGTTATTCTGTTTGCTTGCAGTCTATTGAGATGTGGACCAATCACAAAATATCTGCATATGACATACCCATGTGACTATTTTTTCTGAATTTTTTTGGATTCTGGTTGATTAATAATTCCATCAATGATTTTTATATCCAGATTTGTTTATTGTTTGAACTGGCTGTGTGCAAGTAGCATGTTGATGTTATTTTAATCAGTTTTTTTCATATTTAGATTTTATAAATAACAAAATGTTGAACTTTATATACCCCTTTGTTTATAAAGTATGCCAGTGTGCAGATAATATGATATTGTATGGGGCCCAGGAATGTGCATTGATTATGTTTTCTAGGTTTGAAAAATGACTGACCAGATTAGTAGCACTTTCCCCTAATGTAATTGTTTTAGCCCAGGCTGGGTAAACATTGGGAATTTATTTGCCCTAATAGAGCGTTTGCTACTAGCGAGCGCTCGGTCAGAACAAATAACTGTTGGTCACGGCAACAGTAGCCACGGCCATTTTGTGCGACCGATCGTGTGGTCCAATAGGGAACTGTACAATGCCAGTGATTTACCAATGGGCCCAATCGTCCATTTGTCCGAACGGCCAACCAAGCTCGGTCATGGCTGCCCCCCACTCACGGTAAGATATTTTTGGGCCGACCAACCGTTACACTGCACGATCGGTCGGACAATATATCTTACCGTGTGTACCCAGCCTAAGGAGTGCTTCCACAGTCCTTCGATTGTATGTATTTGTTAGTAACTAGGTCAAGATTCCATTTAAGTGGGTTCTTTGCCTTTAATATTAGAACTGGATGATGGCCTCTACCCTCACTATAAAAGGCAGTCAGCAGGGGGTAGTGAGAGCCTGTTATATTAATTTAAATAAGAAGAAATTAATTAAAGGGCATGTCCACCCATAAAAATAAATTGACATATAGATTATGCATCCCCCCAAACCTAAGTTTAATTTTACTTCCCTTCCCAAAGATGCCCAGGAACATGCTTAAGAGACCTGCTTTGCTCTGCTTCCTGGTCACAGCTGTCAGTCAAAGCCACACCGGTGATGTCACAGCCTAAATATCTGCAAATAACAAATGGAACCAGGAAGCGCCTTACTACTCCTGTTCTTGCTCAAGACAAGCTTGCAACAGGACAGGGGGCAGCACCTAGTGGTAAAGAGGACCATGTCTTGTAAGTATGTTCCTGTGCATCTAAACTAGGTTTGGGGAACCAAACTAAGGAAAATTAGGTTTGGGGGGATGCTTAAAGTGTATGTACACTGGAAAATACTTTTTTTAATTGACCATTAGTGCAAACTATAATTCTTCCCACTTTCACTGTACATATTTTTGTTGTTGTTGATCTTCCCCCTATTTCTTTATATTTCAATCTGAATCATATTACATTTCAGCTGTCAATCCAGTCCTTACTGTTATAAACTTTTCTGTAGCTGGAATGATTTGACAGTTGGTTTGCTGTATATACACACACCTCAGGGTAAGGGCTACTTACACAATTTTATTTATAGGTTAAATGATGCAAAGTAATTTTTTCGGTAACATACCCTTTAACATATATGTGAAATTATTTTATGGGTGGACATGCCCTTTAAGCTGAAAAAGGTTAAATGTTGGACCTTCCATACTTAAGGTGCCATACACTTCAAAAGTTTATTGCGATCATAAACAGACCATACTTTGATAGACAGATGTACGTTGTACGTAGATGTACCATATATATTGTTCGACATTTCAATTTTGTCGTCTACTGTGTGGTTACATTACATTAAATCGGAATTTCAGAAAACACGATGATCATTTAATTCATCAAAAAATGACTCTCAATCATATTCAATCAATATTACAATCAATACAGCATAATAAGATCGGAGAAAAGTATATTTTTTGGGCCAATCAAAAATAGCATGTTGGATTGTAATATCGACCCAGTGTATGGGCACCTTTACCTTGACATGGTTGGAAGGCTTTTCATTCTGTAAAACCCCTTGTTTAAAATGTATGCAAGTTTGCAGATAATATGATATTGTATGTGGCCTAGGAATGTGCATCTTTTCTTGTTGTATAAATGTTTGACCAGATCAATAGCAAAATGTAATTGTAATTAAGCATAAGGAGTGCTCTCGCAGTCCTATTGTATGTATTAATAAGGAAGCATGTGTCATCTTAGTATTGCCTCAACAGTTAAGAATACGGTTAGGTCAGCCCTGTTTACCAGCTGTTAGTTCAGCAGCCGCTATTAGGTCAGCCCTCCAGTTTGCCATCCATTGTTAGTTCAGCCCTCCAGTTCAACAGCCACTGTAAGATCATCCCTAATGTTCACCAGACACTTCTAGATCAGCCCCCCTAGTTCACAGCCACATGGAGGTTGGTAACAGAGACTGGTAAATTAAAATATAAGTGCCCACACAGACTGGTACAAATAAGTGCCCCACAGACTGGTAAATCCCACAGTCTTGTGAGTAAATCACCACCCAACTTTGCTGGGAGAGCTCAAGAATGTGTGCAAACAAGACTGTGAACTTGAGATGTGGTTGCGCAGGTGCCACATAGTTTGAAGCAGAGTGCCTCCTTTCTATTGTTTAACTAAAACTGACTAGGTGTAAACTAATGTTGTATTTTTTTTACTGAAAATGAAATCGAACTTATTTCTCGGTTCTATTCCTAATATTCTGCATGAGGCAAGTTGAAAATCAGAGAACTGACTACCCCTACAATGGAAGTCTATGCTTGTATTGCACCTGTCTCCCATATGGAGCAATTGCATGGTTGACAGCACAAAAGGCGATTTTCCCATTAATCGCTCTTTCCCCAAAGTGGGCACACAACTCTTTATGTAGGGCCTATGAAGATTTTCACCAAATAAGTCTATAAGATAAGGGGAAGTTCAGCGCAAATACATATACTTTTAAGCACAAAAGCAGTATATTTACATCCTAATGAACTTAATCTTCCCATTCAGCATTTTGTCTGTATAAAAAATGGTTCTGAAATACTGACTTCCTGTTTGCAGGACCCCTAATAGAGACAGTTATGGTCTTGCCCTTAACCCCGCCTGGGTTGATTCAGTTTGCTCTGTAGAGATCTGAGCTGTTTGACCCATCCAACAGCCAATCAGTAGAAATTACTTTTAGCAACATTCCAAGGTAGTGTACATTCAGGGAAGAAGAAGACCATTACAGAACCTGAAATGTCAGCACACTAATGTCAACAGCAGGGAAAACAAGAGGTATAATTCAACTGATTTTTCAAAATGGAAGAGAATATGTAAATAACTAGGAATGCATAATATAAACTAACAGGGAGATTCAATAAAATTTCTTATCGTTAAAAATGGTGCTAATTTTGCCCCAACCATGAGATCTCATTTAACTTTTGAAAGGTAACGTGATTGGTTGGGGCAAAATTAGCACCATTTTTACCGATAAGAACTTTTATTAAATCTCACTGTTAGAATTTTAAAACAATGATATTTTCCACTGAACTTTCCCTTTAAATTTAGCATTGAATTTGGTAACCCTCTAATGTAATGTTGATTTTGATAACCCTCAAATATAGCGTTCAAATTCGATAACCCATGAATGTATTGTTCGATTTCCGGTTACCCCAAATGTATCATTCGGTAACCCTCGAACTGGCCTTAACCCTCGAATATAGCATGTAAACCTGACAATTGCCTGATCGTGGGGGAAAGAAGTGGTGATAGGTACGTGTTCCCCAGACCATTTCCATTTACAGTATGTTACCATTGTTATTTTATTTTTTATTTATCCAAACTTTTCAAACTATTATCTCCTATTGACTTCATTGCTTTGTTTTTGAAAGTTTGGAAACGAAACGAATGTCAGGAAGTTCGGCCATCTCCAGTGATTTGATTTTGCTGTGAATAAAGCTAGGTCACACAGTACAGATTTCTGAAAGATGACGACAGGATCTGCAAGATCCGGCGCCGTGCGCTCGTTCGGAAACGAACGTACACATAACGATAAAGCCCCGATACCGTCGGATCCAACGGTATCAGGGCTATATCGTTACTGTGTGTACCCAGCTTAAGAAGCAAATTTATCTACAGTATGTATACATTGGGCAATCTCCCCACCTTTTCATATACTGGATTATCCCTATACTGTTTGTGGTTAGCAGTTTGGAGAGTTCAAGCACTTTAGCAGGTTTACAACTAAAGGAGTGCGAAGGGAAAAATACTTTGGATATAATTGTAAAATACTATACTATACTATATTATACTGTACAATACTATAATATACTATACTACACTGTACTATACTACACTGTATTATACTGTACTATACTGTACTATACAATATTATACTGTACTATACTATACTGTACTATACTATAATGTACAATATAGTGTAGTATACTGTACCATACTATACTATACTGTACTATACTATACTGTACTATACTATACTGTACTATACTGTACTATACTATACTATACTGTACTGTACTACACTGTACTATACTACACTGTACTACACTGTACTATACTACACTGTACTATACTATACTATAATCCAGTATACGAAAAGGTGGGGAGACGCACTCTTAATGGATACAATTAAGGAAGGGGGAAACCCCTGAAACGTTGTGCACAGCTTGTCACAATAAAAGCAGTTTATATCTCCCCACCTTTTCATATACTGGATTATCCCTATACTGTTTGTGGTTAGCTGTTTGAAGAGTCCAGTGAAGTGGATTCTTCTTTATATAACACAGACAGTTCCCTGGAGACAGTTTATTTTTGTTCCATTATTTTAGGTAACAGGCAGAACCTCTTGGGTACTGAGGTTTGAATGAATTATTACTATTAACACAACAATGTCAAAGCTGTGATGGTGGATTCCATGTTATTTTAAAAATAAGTTATTAGCATGGAGGTGTTTAGTAATACGTGTAGAGAAAAGACGTTCAAGGAGTTTTGATGTTAACGGAGATATGTGTTACTATCTTCATGGTGTATCTCTCTTTCGTTCATGCGTCCCTCTCTCGTCATGCTTCCCCTCATCTCCGTCATGCGTCCCTCGTCTCCATTCAGGTGGTCCCCTCTCCTTCATGCGTCACTCTCTCAGTCGTGCGTCGCTCTCTTACTTCAGTGTCCTCTCTTCGTCATGCTTCCCTTCCTGTCAGTGGCCTCTCTGTCATGCGCTGCTTTTTTCTTCATAATGGGTCTCCTCTTCAATTATGCATTTCCCTCTCCATCATACGACCCTCCATTTGTGGTGCGTCCCTCTCTACTTTATGTGTCTCTTTCTTCGTCATACGTCCCTCTCTCTGTCATGCGTCCCCCTCTCCATCATGCATCCCTCTCACTGTCATGCGTCACTCTCAACTTCATGTGTCCCTCTCTACTTTATGTGTCTCTCTCTTTATCATACGTCCCTCTCTCCATCATGCGTCCCCTCTTGTCACACATCCTCTCTCCGTCATGCGTCGATATTATCTATCTCTAATGCTCCATCCTCTTTCGTCATGCATCACCTTCTCAGTCATGCGTCCCTTCTTCATCATGCAAAACCTCTCTAATTCATGTGTCCTCTCCATCATGCTCCCTCTCTTTTTGATTTTTACCTTCTCTTTTTTATATCTTGGAATGCTTAGTGTGTCGTATGTATGTATGTATTTGGTATGTATATAGGTGACTGCCGCTGTGTCCCCAAGGGGCACCTTATAATTAAACTACATAATCTGTTGTATTCAATTAGATTAAACGAACTTCGCTAGTCACCCGACTAAAAAAAAACACCTATCCCTGTTGCTTTAAACCGAACAACACACTGAGGCAGCATTGGTACATTCCGAAAGACCCAATACCGAAACACAAGAAAAGTGACATCTTAAACGCAGTGCAGTGCAGTGAAGAATGACATATATACGCAGTGCAGTGGCAGTGAAGAATGCTCTGATTTGTATGTGGGGGAGACCAAACAGCACACTGCACAACATATGGCCCAGCACAAGAAGAGCTAATTCTCGGGTCAGTACCAGGCGTGTAGCTGCATTCTAAGGATAAGGACATACCTTGAAGATGTTGATGTAACATATTGGCAAAGGAACATGACTGGTTCAAGAGAGGTGTTAAGGAGGCATTTATGTGAAAATAAAGACACCAGCCCTAAATAGAGGTGGGGGGTTCAAACACCATCTGTCTGCCATGTACAATGGTGTTTTGACACCTATTTTTGGGCGTTCCTATAACACCCTCTAGCCACTATCAATCACGACCCTTAACACTGGCCTGTGATATGCTAATTGGGATTTTCCAGGGTAACTAATTGCCACGATTCTTGACAAGTCATTCTGAATTGAGAGATCCAGTACGCGAGAACTAGCGAAAACGTCTTACAAGAACTAACTTCAAGTCCGTTGATTCATTGAATCACAGATATACCATGACCTGGATGAACGAACCTTCACAAGCATAAACTATACATACATACATACTACATACCTACCTACCTACATACATACTTACATACATACTACATACCGTAGTATGTATGTATGTAGGTAGGTAGGTATGTAGTATGTATGTATGTATGTATGTAGTACATATGTGTGTTTTCTATATGACGTATAGTTTAATAACAAAGGCACTTGGGGACGCAGCGGTGTACAGTAATAAAATACAATAAAGTCATACAAGGGGGATAAATACACAATAGTTCAGTACATAAATATATAAATGATTATAAATAGAAGTGCTAGTGGTTTTGCCACAAGAGGTGAGGAGGCATGTCCCTGCCCGTTAGAGCTTACAATCAGTCTGTAAAAGAGAAAAGCTCCCTGATCAGCTGATTTGTCTCGTTATTATTCCTGTCTTTACATTGATGTATTGTTGTAAAACAATCACATAGAAAGTGATACGTTATTAATTAAAGGGGATTTAACACAAGGTTTATCTACGCCGGTCTGCCCCAATGACCCTTTATTATATGGAAATGGACCAGATCTCCCGCTTATACATATCCACACACAGTCACCTGTAACAGCGCAGCCACATTAATTACAGGCACTGACAATCCCAGTGTCATTTTATAGACACACAACTCCATATTCAACAGGGGGTCACAGTGCACATGGAACAGGTGAATTACAGACCTCCAAGTAGAGGGAGAGCTCCTTGTATTGTTAATGGTTGTTGACATAGACATGGACTATAGTGCAGACAGGAACCATGAGGGTCTGGTCATTACAGGATAAGGTTAATACTGGGAGTATGGGTCAATGTTTATACAGGTTAGTACTGGGAGTTATGGGTCAGTGTTCTATACAGGTTAGTAACTGGGAGTGTTATGGGTCACTGTCTATACAGGTTAGTACTGGAGTTATGGGTCAGTTGTATATACAGGTAGTTACTGGGAGTTATGGGTCAAGTTATATACAGGTTAGTACTGGATATTATGGGTCAGTGTTCCTATACAGGTTAGTACTGGGAGTATGGGTCAAGTATTATATTATAATGGTATAGTACTGGGGAATTAGGTCAGTGTTCTATACAGGTTAGTACTGGGAGTTATGGGTCAATGTTCATACAGTTGTACGTGGGATTATGGGTACAATGTTCTATACAGGTTAGTATGGGAGTTAGGGTCAGGTTATACAGGGTTAGGACTGGGAGTTATGGGTCAATGTTCTATACAGGTTAGTACTGGGAGTTATGGGTCAGTGTTTTCTATACAGGTTAGTTATGGGAATTGGGTCGTGTTGTTCTATACAGGTTAGAGTACGGGAGTTATGGTCAATGTTATATACAGGAGTTAGTACTGGGAATTAGGGGTCAGTGTTCTATACAGGTTAGTACTGGGAGTTATGGGTCAGTGTTCTATACAGGTTAGTACTGGGAGTTATGGGTCAGTGTTCTTATACAGGTTAGTACTGGGAGTTATGGGGTCAGTGTATATACAGGTTAGTACTGGGAGTTATGGGTCAATGTTCTATACAGGTTAGTACTGGGAATTATGGGTCAAGGTTCTATACAGGTTAGTACTAGGAGTTATGGGTCAATGGATATACAGATTAGTACTGGGAATTATCGGGTCAGGTTCTATACAGGTTAGTACTGGGAGTTATGGGTCAATGTTATACAGGTGAGTATGGGGAATTACGGGTCAGTGGTCTATACAGGTACGTACGGGGATTACGGGTCAGGTTCTATACAGGTTAGTACTGGGAGTTAGGGTCAATGTTCATACAGGTTAGTACTGGGAATTAGGGGTCAGGTGTTCTATACAAGGTTAGTATGGGAATTCGGGGCAGTGTTCTATACAGGTTAGTACTGGGAATTACGGTCAGTGTTCTTAGGTTAGTACTGGGTAGTTAGGGTCAGTGTTCTATAAGGTTAGTACTGGGAGTTTATGGGTCAGTGTTCTATACAGGTTAGTACTGGAATACGTGGTCGTGTTCTTACAGGTTAGTACTGGGAATTAGGGTCAGTGTTCTATACAGGTTAGTACTGGGAGTTATGGGTCAGTGTCTCATACAGGTTAGTACTGGGGTTATGGGTCAATGTTCTATACAGGTTTAGTACTGGGAGTTATGGGTCATGGTCTATATACAGGTTAGTACTGGGAGTTATGGGTCAATGTTATATACAGGTTGTACTGGGAGTTATGGTCAATGTTATAGGTTAGTCTGATAGGTTACTGTATATACGGTGTAACTTGTGTTATGGGTCAATGTTCTATACAGGTAGTAGTAATGGGAGTTATCAGACAATGTTATTTAGTTTGTGTCACGTATGTTAGTAGATATTGGGATTTACGTCGGAAACTATATTTTTCCACAAATCAGTGTACGGTTTATTGTAATATGTGCCCACTATCTATAGGTCTCCAATCTGGGAACACAGTGAAGTGGATAATGACTTGCCACCCCGCACACATAAGACACATGTTCTGTGCTCCAGGTCTCCCTTGTGTTGTCTGCTTAAGCTTCGGATCCCCCTAGTCACGATGTACGTTATCACGTTACCAGCAGCCACACGGGGAAAACACTCAGCACAGTAAGTTTTTTTTACCAAACTCACTTTTTCTGTACCAGGATCATAACATTCACAGTTTGTTGTACCCTTCAAAGCCGGTCTGTCCTGGGAGAAACCATGATGGTTGCAGAACTGTCCACTAAACGGGAAAGTCAATATAAAACCTGTACCACCCGATGTATTATCCACTTCATAGGACCCCATGCAAACCCCAGAAGTTAAGTTTTACGTAATATTTAGCACAAATCCTAATGTCTAACTTAGGCTGGAGGAGTAATATAGTATAGTACAGTATAATATAGTATAGTATAGTAGTATAATAGAGTATAGTACAGTGTAAGATAGTATTATAGTACAGTATTTAGTATATAAGTATAGTATAGTACAGTATAGTATGTACAGTAGTGATAGTATAGTACACAGTATAGTATAGTACAGTATAGATAGTAAGGTAGTATATATATATAGTACAGTTAAATTGTTAGTACAGATAGTATGTACAGTAGATAGTACAGTATTAGTATAATTACTAGTAGTATAGTTAAGTATAATAGTGTATAGTACAGTATAGTATATAGTATAGTACAGGATAATATAGTATAGTACAGTGTAGTATAGTACAGTATAGTATAATACAGTATAGTATAGTATAGTATAGTACAGTATAATATAGTATAGTACAGTGTAGTATAGTATAGTGCAGTATAGTATAGTATAGTACAGTGTAGTATAGCATAGTACAGTATAGTATAGTACAGTGTAGTATAGTATAGTACAGTATAATACAGTATAGTACAGTATAATATAGTATAGTACAGTGAAGTATGGTATAGTATAGTACAGTATAATATAGTATAGTACAGTATAGTATAGTACCAAATTATCCCAAAGTATTTTTCCCTTCGCACTCCTTTAGTTGTAAACCTGCTAAGGTGCTTGAACTGTAAACCACCAAACAGTAGAGGGATAATCCAGTATATGAAAAGGTGGGGAGAGCACTCGTAGGGGCATATTTATAAAGGAACGATGTTAGCGCAAAAAAAATTAACCGCCGCACATCGCTGGCCGCGAAAATAGCGCTATCGCCGTATTTTTTAACGGCGGGGCGCATTCCCGCGAACATGATGCGGCCGCGTGTGCGCAGGTAATTTTAAGCACCTCTTCGCGGGATACTGTATAGTATCGCGCGCGAAGGGGACTTAAAATCCTTCCCGACGCGCTCCTAAGGGGGCGGGGAACAACGCCCACACCCCCGCGGCGGCAGCGGCGACCACCACGCCGCCGCCGCCGGCCAACACCCCGCGGCGGCAGCGGCGACCACCCGCGCCGCCGCCACTTCCCAGCAGCCCCTCCCAACCCGTTCCCCGTTCGCGGCAATCTCGGAACGGGAGGTAGAAGGGGCTGCCGGGAAGGGGCCGCAGCAGGTGGTCGCGACCACGCCGCGGCACACCCTCCCCGGCAACCCTCCAAGCCCCCCGCCCCGGCCGCTCCGGGGAGGGGAGGAGGGAGCCGCTGGGGGGTGGAGGCTCCCTCCGCGGGGCCCTGAGAAGGGCCTTTTGGGGCTTAGGGGGTCCCGCAAGCCGAACGGGACCCCCTCCCCGGCCTTATAAGGCCCTTGCGGCACTGACAAGGCACTTTGGGGGGGGTCCCGCAGCTGAACGGGACCCCCAGTGCGGCTCTTTAAAAGAGCCCTGGGCGACTCTTCTTTCTTCCAGTCCGGCGAACCAGCTCCGCCGAGGCCGCCGACCCCCGAGAGGTACCCCTGCGCCGCCAGGGTACCCCCGGCGGGCGCGGCGACTCAACGAGGCGATGTGCCGGCGTCTTGATCGCGCGACGTCTTGGGCTGGCGACACCAACCCCACTCAGGTCGCCGATGCCAGGCAGGCTCACTGGGCCGCCAGTGAGCCGCTGCACCGCGGCCTCAGCGGAGCCGATGTGCCAGCCGCTTCTTCTTCTTTTCTTCAGCATCTACTCGGATGGCATCTGAGTTCCGCGGCGGAAAGCTCCTCTTTATATAGGTTTGCAGAAAATACTAATCGTTTCTGATTGGTCAATTTTAATACTTGCTTTACATTAACCAATCAGATTTCTGCTCCAGAAATCTGATTGGTTAATGTAAAGCAAGTATTAAAAATTGACAATCAGAAAACGATTATGGATTCTGCCAAACCTATATAAAGAGGAGCTTTCCGCGCGCGGAACTCAGATGCCATCGCGAGTAGATGGCTGAAGAAAGAAGAAAGAAGCGGCGTGCAAACATCGGCTCCGATGAGGCCGGCGGTGCCAGAGGCTCACTGGCGGCCGCAGTGAGCCTGCCTGGCATCGGCGACCTGAGTGGGGGTTGGTGTCGCCAGCCCGAAGACGTAGCGTCGGATCAAGACCGCCGGCAAACATCGGCCTCGTTGAGGTCGCCGGCGCCCGCCGGGGGTACCCCTGGCGGCCGCAGGGGTACCTTCGGGGAGTGGCGGCCTCGGCGGAGCGGTGTCGCCGGACTGGAAGAAAAAGAAGACGTCGCCAACGGGCTTCTTTTAAGAGCGCCCACTGGGGGTCCCGGTTCAGCTGCGGGACCCCCCGCCAAAGGCACTTGTCAGTGCCCGCAAGGGCCTTATAAGGGCCCGGGGAGGGGGGTCCCGGTTCGGGCTGCGGGACCCCCTAAGCCCCAAAAGGCCCTTCTCAGGGCCCGCTGGAGGGAGCCTCCACACCCCCCCGCGGCTCCCTCCGTCCCTCCCGGGACGCGGCCGGGGCGGGGGGCTTGGAGGGGTTGACGGGTGAGGGGGGTGGCGGCGGTTGGTGCGACCACACTGCTGCGGCCCTTCCCGGCAGCCCTTTAGCCCCTGTCGAGATTGCCGCGAACGGGGAAGGGTTTGGGAGGGGCTGCTGGGAAGTGGGCGGGCGGCGGGTGGTCGCGCTTGACGCGCGGGGGGGTGTGGGCGGGGTGGCGTGTCTCTCCGGGGCGGGTGCGACCACCCGCCCGGGTTGCCTGGCCCATCCCCGGCAGCGGGAGGTTAGTATCGTGCTGACTTCGCCACCTTCAAGGTGGCGAAGTAAAACAGCCGATACTAGCAGAGCGGAAACCAGTACCGCCGCTTTATAAATAGAAGCGGCGGTACCGGGGTAAGTATCGGCGCGAAAGGTTAACGCTTCGTTAACTTTGCGGCCGTTTTCGGGCTTTTTATAAATCGCGGTAAACGCGATTATGCGTTAATACCGCGAAAACGGCCGCGAAAAGTTAACGAACCTTATATAAATAGTGCCACCTTAGTGGATTATAAACTGCTTTTATTGTGACAAGCTGTGCCACACGTTCAGGGGTTTCCCCATTCCTTAATTATATCCATTAAGAGTGCGTCTCCCCCCCTTTTCATATACTGGATTATGTATTGATAGTACAGTGTATATACAGTGTGTAGTATAGTACAGGGTAGTATAGTACAGGTATAGTATAGTACAGTATAGTACAGTTATAGATAGTAAGTATAGTACAGTTATAGTTATAGTTAATACAGTATAGGATAGTAAATATAATATAGTATTAGTACAGTATAATATAGTATAGTACAGTGTAGTATAGTACAGTATAATATAGTATAGTACAGTGTAGTATAACATAGTATAGTATAGTACAGTGTAGTATAGTACAGTATAATATAGTATAGTACATTATAGTATAGTACAGTGTAGTATAGTATAGTACAGTGTAGTATAGTACAGTATAATATAGTAGAGCAGTATAGTATAGTAGTGTAGTATAGTATAGTACAGTATAATACAGTATAGTATAGTACAGTATAGTAAAGTATAGTATAGTACAGTATAATATAGTACAGTATAGTATAGTATAGTACAGTATAATATAGTATCGTACAGTGTAGTATAGTACAGTGTAGTATAGTACATAGTATATATCAGTATAGTACGTATAGTACAGTATAGTTATAGTATAGTACAGTATAGTCAGTAGTAGTATAGTACAGTATAGTATAGTATAGTACTAGTATAATACAGATAGTATAGTATGTACAGTATAGTGTAGTATGTAATATTATAGTATAGTACAGTATAGTAAATAGTATAGTTACAGTACAGTAGTACGTATAGTACAGTATAGTATAGTACAATATAGTATAGTACAATATAGTATAGTATAGTACAGTATAGTACAGTATAATACAGTATAGTATAGTATAGTACAGTATAGTATAGTACAGTGTAGTATAGTATAATATAGTATAGTACAGTGTAGTATAGTACAGTATAATACAGTATAGTATATCTGTTGTATTCAATTAGATCAACTGGACTTGAAATGTAGTTCTTGAAGACGTTTTGTATAGTCATCCGACTGGCTTTCTCAATTCAGAATACTTGTACAAGAATCTGTGGCAATATGTACCCTGGAAAATCCCAATTAGCATATCACAGCAGGTGTTAAGGGTGTGATTGGATAGTGGCTAAGAGGTGTTAAGGAACGCCCAGAGTAAGGTGTTAAAAACAGCATTGTACATGGCAGGACAGTGGTGTCGAACCCCCCCAACTCTATTAGGCTTGGTTTCTTTTTTCACATAAATGGCCTCCTAACACCTCTCTTGAACCAGTCACGTTCATTCGCCAATATGTTAACATTACAATTTCAAAGGTATTGTCCTTTATCCTTAAGATGCAGGTACACGGCTGAGTCTGACCGAGGAATGGGCTCTTCGTGCTGGGCCATACGTGATGCAGTGTTGTTTGGTCTCCCCCACATACAAATCAGAGCATCTTCACTGCACTGCATGCATATATGATGTGCTTTTTCTGTGTTTAGGTATTGGGTCTTTCGGATGTACCAATGCTGCCTCGTGTGTTGTTCGGTTTAAAGCAGACAGGGATACGATGTTTTTGAAAATTCTTCTAATTTCTCAGGACCCCTGACTAATATGGGATGACCATGTTCTTCCTCTGTCTTGCTTTTCCCCTTCACTGTTGGTATTCGTGTTCTTTCTTTCCTTCTACTTCTTTGAAAAAGGCCCAGTGGATATCCACAAGTTTTAAGGGCTCTCTGAGATGTTTCATTTCTTTAGCCTTCGCCTCTGCTAGTGGGGAGTTCTCGGCTCTGTGTTGCAGGGTTCTGATGACACCCAGCTTGTGATCTAAGGGTGGTGGGAGTCAAACACAATACTGATCTGTGTGTGTTGGTTTTCTGTAACCTCTACTTCTGTTTTCTGTAAACCTCTACTTCCAGTTTACAGGGGGGGGGGGTTCGACACAACTGTCTGCATGTACAATGCTGTTTTAACACCTTACTCTGGGCGTTCCTAACACCTCTTAGCCACTATCCATCACACCCTTAACACCTGGCTGTGATATGCTAAGTGGATTTTCCAGAGTACATAATTGCCACAGATTCTTGTACAAGTCATTCTGAATGAGGAAAGCCAGTCGGATGACTAGCGAAATAGCTTCAAGAACTACATTTCAAGTCCAGTTGATCTAATTGAATACAACAGATATACCATGACCTGGACAAATGAGAACCTTCACAAGCACAGTATAGTATAGTACAGTATAGTATAGTATATACAGTATAGTATAGTACAGTATTGTATAGTATACTATGGTACAGTATAGTACAGTATATAGTACAGTGTAGTATAGTATAGTACAGTACAGTATAGTACAGTACAGTGTAGTATAGTACAGTATAGTATAGTACAGTATAGTATAGTATATACAGTATAGTATAGTACAGTATTGTATAGTATACTATGGTACAGTATAGTACAGTATATAGTACAGTATAGTATAGTATAGTATAGTACAGTGTAGTATAGTACAGTATAATATAGTACAGTGTAATATAGTATAGTACAGTGTAGTATAGTATAGTACAGTGTAGTATAGTATAGTATAGTACAGTATAATATAGTATAGTACAGTATAGTATAGTGCAGTTAATATAGTATAGTACAGTGTAGTATAGTATAGTATAGTACAGTATAATATAGTATAGTACAGTATAGTATAGTACAATTATATCCAAAGTATTTTTCCCTTCGCACTCCTTTAGTTGTAAACCTGCTAAGGTGCTTGAACTCTCCAAACTGCTAACCACAAACAGTATAGGGATAATCCAGTATATGAAAAGGTGGGGAGATATAAACTGCTTTTATTGTGACAAGCTGTGCACAACGTTTCAGGGGTTTCCCCCTTCCTTAATTATATACATTAAGAGTGTAGTATAGTACAGTATAGTGTAGTATTGTATAGTACATTATGGTATAGTATAGTACAGTATAGTGTAGTATTGTATAGTACAGTATGGTATAGTATAGTACAGTATAGTATAGTACAGTTTAGTATAGTACAGTATTGTATAGTATACTATGGTACAGTATAGTACATTATAGTATAGTACAGTATAGTATAGTACAGTATAGTACAGTATAGTATAGTATACTATGGTACAGTATAGTACAGTATATAGTACATTATAGTATCGTACATTATAGTATAGTACAGTATAGTATAGTACAGTATTGTATAGCATAGTATAGTACAGTATATAGTATAGTACAGTATAGTACAGTATAGTATAGTACAGTATTGTATAGCATAGTATAGTACAGTATATAGTATAGTACAGTATAGCATAGATAGTATAGTACATTATAGTATAGTATAGATAGTATAGTACATTATAGTATAGTATAGTACAGTATAGTATAGTTAGTATGGTATGGTACAGTACAGTATACATATTATAGTATAGTATGGAACAGTACAGTATGGTATAGTATAGATAGTACAGTATGGTATAGATAGTACAGTAGGGTACAGTAAAGTATAGTACAGTATAGATAGTACAGTATAGTACAGTACAGTATAGATAGTATAGTATAGTATTTGTGGTTGGATAAAGGCATACGTCCATTCAGTCAAACCTGCAACATTCCTTGTTGGCAGAAACTCATCCAGCTGATCCCACGCAAGTTTCACTAGTGAACTTAATTGTAACTTATCCAATCTGTCTTCATATTAAAGCTCTTCCAATCCCTTTATTATCTTAGTTGCCTTTCTCTGAACCCTTTCCCAAGATGTCCTTTTGTACACAGGATTCCAAAATTGCACTGCGTGTTCCAAATGAGGCCTTACCAATGCTTTGTAAAGAGGGAGAATAACATTTATCTCCAATGAATCCAAACCTCTCTTTATACAAGACAATATCTTGCTGGCTCTGGCTGTTGCTGCCTGGCACTGCTTGCTATCTTTAAGTCAAAACCCCAAGATCCTTTTCCAACAGGGATTCACTTAACACAGAGCCATTTATAGTATAAGTAGTATAAGCAGAAGTCCAAAATGCATCACCTTACATTATCAACATCGAATCTCATCTGACACTTAGCAGCCCAAAGTGTCAATCTATCTAGATCCCCCTGCAATGATTGCACATCCTCTGAAGTTTTTAATGGTCAAAAAGGGTTTGAGATATCATCCAACACAGAACCTTGCTCCAAATCAAACCCACTTCCAAATCATTAATAAACAGATTAAATAGAAGTGGCCCCAACACACCTTAGTCCATATTAATAAACCCCCAACTACTCTCTGCATCCTATCCATCAACCTACTTTCTATCCATGTACAAATGTGTATACAAGTGTATACAGAAGGCATAAAATTGATCAAGACATTTGCTTTATGATCATCCTCCGTAACTAACTTGAATTAATCCAACGCATCTTACATGACCATGGTGCACTTAATCTCCCACAGGGATTATTGCATCCTTGTATGTATCTATATCTGTTTATTATCAATCTAGACCTCTCTGCCTATATGGCTAGTAACTATCTAATGGTTGTTGGATATTTTAAAATAATCAATGTCAAAATTTAACACTGACTTTCAGCTTTTCAACGTAGAATTTTCATCTTCTTCATGGAAGTGGGCATGGCTTGTGGAAGTGAGTGTTAAGGGCTACCTGTATCGCTGGCTGGGGAACTGCAGGGCAGACTTAAAGGGTACGTCCACCAATTTTTTAACTTTGCTTTGTTCAGTTTAACTGAAGAACGGGAGGTAAATGAGCTTTGTCTTATCTTCTGTTCTTCAGTAAAACTTGCAGGAGAGAAGAAAGAACTTACTGTGGATCGCTCCAGCTTTTCACTGATAGTCTCCGACGCATCCATATTCCTTTACATTGTGCACGCATGCCACACAGAGAGAACTGTAATATAAGTGCGCCCACACTATTTCTAGTTCTAGTGACTTTTTTGATACTGTCCCAAAGGAAGTGCCACATGTACTTGTACTTGAGTTTACATTAGCAAATATCCAACAAAAGGATACAAGTGTGTGCCAGGTCAAATACATGGGAGGAACCCTGTTCAAAATCGCCTGCCCCAGGCTAATTGTAAGAAGTAAGTCCAGTCCTAACCTTATGTTATTTTGTGTGATAAAGGAGGGGGCATGGTTAAATGTACTGTACTAAGCCCAAACTATTACTTTTGTTCATTTTAACATTGTAAAATGTTGGATAGTTTTGCTCATTTATCGGGCAATTACATTAGTTTTGAGCTCAAAAAGCAGAGCTACATTTCTAGACACTAGTGATGTAAATCATGTCTTGAATCTACACAGACGTTGCTACTCATGGTTATTTACCATTGTGTCTATTTGTACATTGCGTATGAATAGACATACAGCGAATTCCCATGTGTTGCAACATCTGTGTAGATAAGACATGATGTGCACTGATACAGCACCTGAAGGCATCCAGAGAGAGGGGGGATAAGGCTCTGCACATGCCAGAATCCTCCAGGAGGACAGTTAAGAGACAGAAACCTTTTTAGACACAGGAAGGCTCCTACTCTCCATGTTCCTGGACTTTGAACAGACACTGCAGGAGAACCATAAGGAGCAGAGATGTAAGGTAAGGATTTATTAACACTACACAGTGTGACCAGAATGGGGTTATATTTTAGTTTTGGGTGTAGACATGCCCTTTAAATAAGTTTCAACCTTCAACTTCCCCTAGATATTCTGCTTGGGATCCAGCTCTATTAAGGATGGCCATATATGATCAGATTCAATCATTGTCATTCTGACAAAAAACAAAGTGTGCCTAAACAATTTATTTACACTGAAATCTGATTAAAAGGATTTGCCTGGTGTGCGCTACAAATGGTACAACCAATCGGAGGGCCATGGACCATAGTCGGTAATCTGGTAATAAAGAAGATCTGAAATGTACAACATGTAACAATGCTAAAGCTATTACAGCTTTTTAAATACAAAACCAAAGAAAATCTTATTGACTCCCATTCATTAATACAAGGGGAGATAATCCAAACTGTGGCTATTCTTATACTTTCTTTTGTTATGCAGGATGTGCAACTAATAACTGGGGGTTTAATTTAGGCTGCGTCCACACCATAAGGGAGCGTACCTTGTGCTTACAGGTGCTACCATCCATTGGCAGGGCAAACAGTGTGGCCACCCACATTATGATACGCTGGCATGTGATTATCATCCAATACTATAGAGTACTATAGGATCAGGTGATACCTCTTTATTATGGACGAACAGTTCATTTTTACAGACAAGTTTTCCAGAGACACTTCCCTCTTCCTCAGGTCAAGCAGTACTAAATGTTTATTACTGCAGCTTTGTACTGCTATAGTACTCATCTCTTTATTATATGCTACTGGACTAACACGGCTACAACCATTTTATCTGCGATTATCACCCTCTAATGGATTGTAAAATGTGAGAAACGCGCTAGTGTGGCCTAGTGTTTTACTGTTTCATTCATTTTCTAACCTCCTTTACATATAGATGGGGAAATACACGTTTTATCTTCCTTCTTTTTAGAATGCCCACAAGGTTTTTATGGACCAGACTGCAAGCTGAAATGTGCAGCGAGGGACTATGTAATGGATAAATGGGTTGTATTTGTCCCCCAGGCTGGAATGGGCTGTGAAAATGAAGGTAAATAAAGGTAAAATTGTAAAATGTCACAAAGCATATATTCCTACTTTATAGTTATCCCCCAGTGGTGTCCACAGTTCTAGTTCTAAGAGGTAATAACTGTACAGCCCTCCATAAGGCGACTGGCCAGTTACTTTATACAGTATATGAACAGGGAGAGACAATCATCTGTTTCTACTTCCTTTCCTTCGGTCCAGGGCTGCACTAAGTTTTGTGCTAAATAACAGTTTCATTTTTTAACATGGTGTGCACTGTGCTGTTTAAACAAATGGTGCTGGCACCGTAAAATAAGTGTTAAACCCATGAACCCATTTCTGAACAAAGAGCATCAGAGCATCAACAACCAAACATCATCTTTTTAATTACAATTCCTTTCATGATATTATATCTAAGGACAACTAAACTACAATGTAAATATAACTTAATAAAAGTTCTTTTCATTTACCTGGGGCAGGGAGTTAGGATTGGTAATACCTACCTCTCAGGTTAGTGTCCTGGGCTTTCCTCTATTAAAGATAGTGCTGAAGCTCGGAGGAAGCCAGGCAAATGTGAAACCAGTGCACAAAGATGTTTTTTATACAGTTTATGGTCTATATTTCTCGACACTTAGAACTTAAACTTTTGTGACTTTCTTTTGTATCATAGATTCATGTTTTATTTCTTTTACGTTTATTTTACAATCATCCACATTTTGTGTGTAAGCCCTTTGAGGTAAGCAGTACAGCAATCCTACCAATGACCCATTTTACCATTGATCCTGTGTTGATACATTGATCTCCTTTCTCTTGCAGGTACTGTGTATATACCTCCACAGATACTGGAGCTGGAGGAAATTATAGAGCCAAATTCAGGTACAGATTTCAGTCTCTCCTACAGGTACTGTGTATATACCTCCACAGATACTGGAGCTGGAGGAAATTATAGAGCCAAATTCAGGTACAGATTTCAGTCTCTCCTACAGGTACTGTGTATATACCTCCACAATACTGGGAGCCTGGAGAAATATAGAGCCCATTCAGGTACAGATTTCAGTCTCTCTCTATAGGTACTGTGTATATACCTCCACAGATACTGAGCTGGAGGAAATTATAGAGCCAAATTCAGGTACAGTTTCAGTCTCTCCTACAGGTACTGTGTATATACCTCCACAGATACTGGAGTGGAGGAAATTATAGAGCCAAATTCAGGTAACAGTTTCAGTCTCTCTACAGGTACTGTGTATATATCCTCCACAGATAAGTAGCTGGAGGAAATTATAGAGCCAAATTCAGGTACAGATTTCAGTCTCTCCTACAGGTATGTGTATATACCTCCACAGATACTGGAGCTGGAGGAAATTATAGAGCCAAATTCAGGTACAAGATTTCAGTCTCTCCTATAGGTACTGTGATATACCTCCACAGATACTAGAGCTGGAGGAAATATAGAGCCAAATTCAGGTACAGATTCGTGTCTCCTACGGTGCTGTGTATATACCTCGCAGATACTGGAGCTGGAGTAAATTATAGAGCCAAACTCAGGTACAGATTTCAGTCTCTCTAAGGTACGTGTGTATATACCTCCAGATAAGTGGGATGCTGGAGGAAATTATAGAGCCAAATCAGGTTACGATTTCGGTCTCTCCTACAGGTACTGTGTATGTACCTCCACAAGATACTGGAGCGTAGGAAATTAGCTGAATTCAGGTACATTGATTTCCAGTCCTCCTACAGGTTACTGTGTAATACCTCCACAGATAACTGGAGCGGAGGAAAATTATAGAGCCAAATCAGGTACAAATTTCGTGTCTCCTACAGGTGCTGTGATAATACCTCCACAGATACTGGAGCTTGAAGTGAAATTATAGAGCCAAATCAGGTACAGATTCATCTCTCTAAGGTACGTGTGTATATACCTCCACAGATACTGGAGCTGTAGGAAATTATAGTAGAATCAGGTATTGATTTCGTCTCTCCTACAGGTACTGTGTATATACCTCCACAGATATGGCTGGAGGGAGGAAATTATAGAGCCAAATTCAGGTACAAATTTCAGTGTCTCCTACAGGTGCGTGTATTACCTCCACAGAACTGGAGCGAAGTAAATTATAGAGCCAAATTCAGGTACAAGATTCAGTCTCTCCTACAGGTACTGTGTATATACCTCCACAGATACTGGAGCTGGAGGAAATTTATAGAGCCAAATTCAGGTACAGATTTCCGTCTCCCTTGAAAGGCGACTGGTCAACCACTGACAGAAATGCAACGGTTTAAGATCTTTCACAGCCAAAGTTGGAATAATTTAAGACAGTGCACCTGTTCTAGTAAGGCCATTAAGCTCTAAATGCATAATAGCTCTCTTATTATAAGCAAGCACCTCGCATGCAACCCCCCTCCTCCCGGACCTCCTCCAATCCCTCCCTAATCCTGAATAGGCACACGCTATGCAAAAAAGCGTATGTGGCATATCAAAAGTTCAGTTAGTACTGTATATACTCGAGTATTAAACAAGGGCTTTCAGATTTAAAAATAGCCGTGAAAACCGAACCTCGGTTATATCGAGTCACTCACCTCATGTGAATAGCCATACTAGATTGGGCTATTACTGTAGGGGGACCACTGTATGAATTTCGCTGTCCATTTAAAGGGCAACTAAAGCCCTCAGAACAAACAGAATTAGAAGGCAGTAGTGGTCATAATGTAACCTCTGCTTATACTCGAGTCCTCGTGTTTTTCTAATTACTCAGGTACAAATAGGTACCTCGGCTTATACTGGGGTCGGTAGTATAAAAGATGAGGCGTAGCCTAGTAACAATGACATTAAGGCAGGACAGTGTGTACATAAGCATATTTGTAACCATCACTATCCTAGTTCTCAATGACCTTAACATTTGCTGCTTGTAGTAGCTGACATTCTGGAAGGACAAAATACAAATCTCAGTTTAAATATGCAATATAACTGCCACAAAATTAGAAAAGTTTAAAACTTCACACAAAAAAATCTCCTTCCTTTGCCATGTGAAGGAGAACTAAAGCCAAAAATAAATGATTTCCCTTATATTGGGGACCTGAACAGTTATTTTATTTAAGTAAAACACTCACGCCTAGTTCATGGAGAGCCCCAGCCGTGCAAAACTGGGGTAAAGTACAGGTACCGATTTCGGTCTCTCGTGCAGGTACTGTATAGTACCTCCACAGATACGGAGCTGGAGGAAATTATAGAGCCAAAATTCAGTACAGATTTCAGTCTCTCCTACAGGTACTGGTATATACCTCACAGATACTAGAGCTGGAGGAAATTATAGAGCTCAAATTCAGGTACAGATTTCAGTTCTCCTACAGGTGCGTGTATATACTCACAGATACTGGAGCTGGAGAATTTATAGAGCCAAATTCAGGTTACAGATTAGTCTTCCTACAGGTACTGTGTATGTACCTCCACAGAACTGGAGCTGGAGGAAATTATTAGAGGCCAAATTCAGGTACAGATTTCGTCTCCCTGAAAGGCGACAGGGTCAACCACTCGACAGAAATGCAACAGTTTAAGATTTCACAGCCAAAGGGACTAAATTAAGTATGTGCACCATTTAGTAAGGCCATTAAGCCTCAAATGCATAATAGCTCGTATTATAAGCAAGCACCGCGCCGCACCCCCCTCCTCCCCGACCTCCTCAATCCCTCCTAATCCCTGAATGACCAACGCTCATGCAAAAGCGTCTGTGCATATCGACAGCTTCAGTTAGTACCATATAACTCGAGTATAAGCCAAGGTTTTCAGACTTTAAAAAATAGCCTGAAAACCGAACCTGGCTTATAGTCGAGTCACTCACCCAGTGTGAATAGCACATTACTGGATTTGGTCTTACTGTAGGGACCACTGTTATATATTTCTGCTGTCCATTTAAAGGGCAACTAACAGCCTTCAGAAAATAAGCAGAAATGAAGGCAGTAGTTGGTATAATGTAATCCTCTGCTTATACTCGAGTCATCGTGTTTTTCTAATTTCTCAGGTAAAAATAGGTACCTGGCTTATACTGGGGTCAGGCTTAGTCTTAGGATAAAAAGATAGGGCGTAGCATAGTAAGCATATTTGTAACATCACTTCCTAGTTTAATGACTTACATTTGCTTATTGTAGTAGCTGACACATCTGAAAGACAAAATACCAAATTTCAGTTTAAATAATGCAATATAACTGCCACAAATTGGAAAAGTTTAAACTTTCACACAAAAAAATCTCCTTCCTTTGCCATGTGAAGGAGAACTAAAGCCAAAAATAAAGGATTTCCCTATATTGGGGACCTGAACAGTTAATGTATTTAAGTAAAACACTCACGGCCTAGTTCATGGAGAGCCCCAGCCATTGCAAAACTTGGGGTTAAAGTCACGCTAACGGTATTTAACCCTTTAAATGTGCGGTTACTACATACGGCCTGCTTTGTGGCTCTTCCCGGTGACGTTTAATGCCAGCTAATTACTAGCATTAAGGTCGCTCATGTTAAAGTCTCCTTCAAGATTTACCACAAAGTGGGTATTGGATCTCTGTAAGGGAGATGTACCCAGATGGACTACTGTAAATTCATCACCATTGGGGTTTCTCTCTCCCATAATCCTACATGGGAGGTTATGGGCTATTGAAATGCAAGATTTGGCCAACCAGATTGGTCTGTTTTAGCTGCGTAGTTAGGATTGCAGAGAGTATATAGTTGCCCATAATTGTAAGTGTGTTTTTAAATTAAAAATAAAGTTGTTCAAACTAATTAAAGCAGGAACCAATACGATTTATTATTAGGCTTAGTTCACCTTAAAGTGTCAATGGACTATTTAAATGCCAGTTCAAAGAAGAAGAAGAAATACAGCCAGGTCTGATTTAGTTTGTATCCCAGATATAGGATACATGTGTAGGCAAAAAGAAATGTGAAATCTGTGCAATTAACACATATATTACCTAGATTTCATTTTTCTTACCCTAAAAAACATGAGCAATGCAGTTTAACCAATAATCAGGATGAATGTTTTCCTAATCATTTAGTAATTGTGTTTCTCTATGACAGTGACATCAAATACCTGGTCCGTATACGTACAGTATAAAAGGGATCTCTGTTTCACTTAACAATCCAGCCCGGACGGTCACGCACTGGGGTATAAGGTGGAAGACTGCAGCTGCGATGACTGAAAGGCATTTCACAATATTGGTTAAAGGTAATTAACCTAAAATGGAAGCCCATGGAGAAATCAATGGTTCCGTGTAGAAAACCCAGTGCAGTGGTAAAACTAGAAGTCGGACCCTTATAGCCAAGTCAGATCCTAAAGGTTCGGGAAACATATTGATAAGATTTATCCAATATGAAATATAAGCAGGTTGTAATGATTTAATGTGACACACTGCGTATGGAGAACCTTGTGGTAGAAACCTACTATATAAGCAGAATTACTGGTTCCCTTGAGTTTGTTGGTATTATAGGACTGGACATAATAACCAGTTATTTTAAAGCATCAGATAGTCAACACAAGCCCAGACATATTACCCAATGTGTTATTATTTACACTTTGTCACTATATATTGATATACTCCTAGAGCGTATAATTACTATGCACGATTGGTATTATAATATATTTTATGTTACTATATGTAGTTAATATTTTACAGCACTTGCACTTTACAGCCCCCTTGGCCCAGCATCGTCCACTTTATAAGTGACTGTCAACCTTGGGACCCTGGAGACTCCTCCACTGATGCTGCCGCATTGGACATAACAGTGACGCGCAGCTCACTGACTGAGTTGGAGACGGGAGGGGTGTGTGTGTTCGTTGTTACACTGGGGGGCGGGTCTAACACATGGTTAGTAATGTGTGTATTTATTCTGTTTGTTTACAAGGGCCCATTGTCCTGAGAACGGCCCTATACGGACCGAAACGCGCCGACTGATGCTGCAGTAAAAGAAGTTTGATAAAAACCCAGGAGTGCTCCTTCCCTTCACTCTCGTTTATCGCGAATTAGGAAGCACCCGGGACGCTGATGGTTGTCTAGTGAGTGCCGCTCCCACGCCCCCATTACTACATTATATATATATAGAGAGAGAGAGGGAGAGAGAACCAGTTCCACACCGCACACAGGTTTTTTCTTCCATTTCTTTATTCTCACTAGCACATGTATAAACTTACAACGTTTCGGGCTATTTTTGTTCCTGAGGAAGGGGTGTGCCAACCCCGAAACATTGTACGTCTATACATGTGCTAGTGACAATAAAGAAATAGAAGAAAGAAATCTGTGTGCGGTGTGGAACTGGTTTTCTGGATATATTGGGAGTAGTACAGCCGATCTCCTTCACACAAGCACCAGGTAGCCTATAGCTATAAGGTGTGCAGTGTTCTCTCTGATTGTGTGTGTGTATATATATATATAGATAGATAGATATAGATATGCTGCTCAAACCTTCATTCAAAAATACTTTCAGGCGCGGTGCAATGGAGGACCGGCAATTTATACACAAAAGACTCCAGCACTCAACTACACATACAATTATAAATGAATGGGGTAAAAGAATTAGACATGTATGCAAGCAATGAAGGGTAATCACCTGCACTGTAGTTCAAGTGGATACCTTTAGTTACATTGTTTGTACAAACATGCGTCAGCTGATGCACCACTCCAAGGCAGTATATATATATATACACTTAGTTGGAAAGTCCTTTGCACTCCCCCATTACATTTCAGCCGCCCCGGTGCTGCCAAAGGATTTCTATAAACAAAGAAGGGTGCCGGCGCACACGTGGGATCATTTCAAACAGTGCAAACCATTTATTCAGCACAGAGCGTTACGGAATCAACGCGTTTCAGCCATCTTAGGTCAGGCCGTCATCAGGATTACAGACACGCTGTACAGGTGAGTTCAAATACAACATAGTGATCACTATTTACACACTGACAGTAATATAGTATAGGGCTTGTGTCCTTTGTAAACCATATCTGGGTCAGCCAGGTGGACCATTGAGATATAACATTAGGCCTGATCTTACATACAAGTGGTAATGTAAACTGTATGTTCAGTATTCAAGGCACCGCACACAGGAGGATTGGAAAATCTTGTATATGTGTATAAATGTGTGTGTATATATGTGTGTGTGTATATATGTGTGTGTGTGTATATATATGTGTGTGTGTGTGTATATATATGTGTGTGTGTATATGTGTGTGTGTGTATATATGTGTATAAATGTGTGTGTGTATATATGTGTGTGTGTGTGTGTATATATGTGTGTGTGTGTGTATATATGTGTGTGTGTATATATATGTGTGTGTGTGTATATATGTGTGTGTGTGTATATATGTGTATAAATGTGTGTGTGTATATATGTGTGTGTGTGTGTATATATGTGTGTGTGTATATATGTGTGTGTGTGTGTATATATGTGTGTGTGTATATATGTGTGTGTGTGTATATATGTGTGTGTGTGTGTATATATGTGTGTGTGTGTATATATGTGTGTGTGTGTATATATGTGTGTGTGTGTGTGCTGCAGGTTGTAAAACTCAATAATCTTGCTATGGAAATGAAAGAAGACATTTAAATGTCATACTCCATTCTGATTAAATATATGTATTTTATTATTGTGTGTATGGTTGCCATGGAAACGGAAAGGTGGGGTGACTGGAGGGTATCAGTAGGTGAGTGTTCCCGTGTCTGTGTGGGTTATGTGTTCACATTTTAGACCATAAAAACTAACTTTTTGATGAAACGGAAGGTAGGTTGGGTTGTGAGCATGTATCAGTAGGTGTTTGTACCTATTTGTGGTTTTAGGGGAATATTTTTGATTTCTAGACCATACAACTAACATTTTGATGATTTTGGTATGGTTGCCATGGAAACAGATGGTAGGTTGGGTAAATAAGTAAATTATCGCTGGTTTCTTTGTGATGTCGTCATTTATTCAGTATAAACCACAATCCTGGTAAAACATTTTTATTCCTGTTTCTTAGAGGTAAGGACATGTTTTTTTTACTCCACAATTCAATCATTTCCACACATTTAGGTTTTTTACTTAAATCTGCAGAAATGTAATTATGCAGCATTTTAGTTGATTATTTCAGGTCACATGACACATATGTAAATTAATCACTGGTATCTTGTACCCGATTGGTTAAGTGATACCATGTGATGTTATGATTTATTCAGCATAAAACACTGTGCTGGTTAAAAATTTTCATTTCTGTTTCAAAGTTGTCAGAGGTAAGGCCATGTTTGTTGTCCCCCACAATTCAATTATTTCTACACTTTAGAAACAATTCCCATATCGTTTCTATAGCTTTGTTTTCTAGACAATCCAGCTATGGGTAAGGTATTTAGATGAAAGAAATCTGCTGATACCCTATGGAGAAGATATGAAATTTAAATAAAGGGATATTAGTTGCGTGAGGTTATTTTGTAAGGGAACGCTGAATTTTCTAGATTTAATTTATCAGCAGATCCACTGATGGTCCCTGGTATAGAATATTCTACTACTTTATTACATTGCTATTTAAATACAGATCAATTCCCAATAGATTTCTAACTGTGTGTTTTCTATCTCTCCTTACAATCTATTGTAACAGATTTTATGAAGAGATTCAAAAAGACATTTAGCGACATGGAGGTAAGACGGATTTGTAGGTTTAATACGTAAAATCTATGTCCATTTTGATTCATAGGGATAACTCGTTAATTAATTGAATTACTGTGTGAATGATATGGAAAGATGAAATAAAATCAGTAAGTGACCTGATTTAGTGTAAAATAACCATTTGTGTGGTAAACCACATCAGACCAAAAAGTCTCCAATGATTGATTGGTCCAAAATGTTATCATGTGTTTACTGGTCCTTTCTGAGAGTTTGGGGTCATGTGATCAAATCTCAACGGTCACTTTCT
>CM033475.1:14167657-14243055 GCA_019447015.1 Hymenochirus boettgeri
TACGCTGGGTACCACATTAGCAAGGAAGGGCCATATTTTCTAAAGCCGTGGTATCGCTTTTTAGCAATACTACCGCGGGCTAGTTAATTTACGATCGCACATTTATGACCGAACGTTCGTTAATTAAAGAAAAATTCGATCGTAGAATACCGTGCAGTAGTAAACTACCACAATGGTATTCATGGGATCGTTAAATTTACCTAACCGATCGTTAAAGTCAACGGTATTGGCTAAAAGCGATACATGGCTTTATAAATATGGCCCAAAGGGTGTTATAGCAGAACATTTCCCTGGGGTGATCGTGTAGGTGTATGGTGGTCAAGCGATCTTTCTAACTTTATGTAGGGAGAACGCTCATGATGTCTGTAGCCTCATCTTTCAAAGATGCCAGACGAATCTGTAAGATTAAAACATCCTTATTTTGGAGCCCTAAAAACACCTAAAAGGCATTAATAGTATAGTAATAGTATGTATAGTACAGTACAGTGCATATTGTATAGTATAGTTTATAGTACAGAACAGTACAGTATGAGTATTGTATAGTAGTACAGTATAGTAATGTAGTATGTATAGTAGGTACAGTATAGTATAGTAGTATATTAGTAAATGTATAGTAATAGTACAGTACAGAGTTTAGTATTGTATGGATAGTACAGTTAGTACTAGTACAGTACAGTAATATCAGTACAGTGCAGTATAGTATAGTATAGTACAGTACAGTAGTATTGTATAGTATAGCAGTACTAGTATAGATAGTAAGTATAGTATCAGTAACAGTAATAGTATTGTATAGTACAGTAAAGTGCAGTATTGTATAGTATAGATAATACAGTACAGTACATTATTGTATAGTACATTAATAGTATAGTACAGTATGTCTTGTTTCTAGTACTAGTATAAGTAAGTCATAGTAGTCATTTATTGTATGTACATGTATAGTACAGTATATAACAGCATATAGTATTGTTAGTAATGTAGATTACAGTACAGTCTAGTATTATGTATCGTACTAGTATAGTTAGATACCGTATAGTATAGTATAGTATGCAGTATGTATTGTATAGTATAGTAACAGTAGTATAGTATTGTATAGTATCAGACAGTATAGTATAGTACATCGTCATTATTGTTATATGTATGTACGTCAGTATTGTATAGTAGGTACGTATAGTCAGTACGTATACTTGTCTAGTTGTATGTATTATAGTTCGTATTACGTATAGTATTAGTACTACGTATATAAGTCAGTTAGAGTGTAGAGTATAGTATAGTATAGTACAGGAATAGTACGTATATAGTACAGTATAGTACAGTGCAGTATCAGTATAGTAAATAGTATAGTACAGTACAGTATAGTATTGTATAGTATATACAGTACAGTATAGTATAGTACAGTATAGTATTTAGTACTACAGTATAGTACAGTACAGTATAGTATAGTAGTATAGTTACAGTTCTAGTAAGTTATAGTATAGTACAGTATAGTATACTACAGTATAGTAAGTACAGTACAGTTAGTAGTATAGTACAGTACATGCAGTATTGTTATATGGTATAGTACAGTACAGTTGTAAGTACATCGTATATATAAGTTTGTTATAGTACAGTATCAGTATAGTATATGTATTGTAATACGTATAGTATAGTACAGTACGTATAGTATAGTACAGTATATTTAGTTACAGTATAGTACAGTAGTATACAGTATAGTATTGTTAGTATAGTCAAGTACGGTATGGTATAGTATAGTAACAGTACAGTAATAGTAAATTGTATTAGTATAAGTAATAAGTACAGTACAGTATAGTATAGTATAGTACAGTATAGTATAGTATAGTACAGTATAGTATAGTACAGTAAAGTATTGTATAGTATAGTACAGTACAGTATAGTACAGTACAGTATAGTATAGTATTGTATAGTGTAGTGTAGTGTAGTATAGTATAGTGTAGTATAGTATAGTATAGTATAGTATAGTATAGTATAGTATAGTATTTGAGGTTGAATAAAGACATATGTCCATCCAGTCCAACCCATCTAGCAATATCCTCATTTCCTGCCTAACTGTTGATCCAGAAGAAGTATAGTACAGTATAGTATAGTACACGTACAGTATAGTATAGTATAGTACAGTAAGTTATAAGTAATTGGTATAGTATAGTACATAGTATAGTAAGTAAGTTTTGTATAGTATAGTACAGTACAGTATGTATAGTACAGTATAGTATAGTACAGTAGTATGTATAGTACAGTACAGTGCAGTATTGTAATATCTATAGTACAGTACTAGCAGTATGTATAGTACAGTACAGTATAGTATAGTACAGTATAGTATTGTATAGTATAGTACAGTACAATATAGTATAGTATTGTATAGTATAGTATAGTACAGTACGTATAGTATAGTACAGTATAGTATAGCACAGTATAGTATTGTATAGTATAGTATAGTACAGTACAGTATAGTATTGTATAGTATAGTAAGTATAGTAAGTATAGTACAGTATATTATTGTATAGTATAGTACAGTTAGTATTGTATAGTATAGTATTGTATAGTATAGTATATACGTATGTATAGTATAGTACTATAGTATGTATGTATGTACAGTACAGTTATGTTGTATGGATAGTAGAGTACAGTACAGTATGTATATAAGTATCGTAGATATGTATAGTAGTACGTAGTAACTTAGTTATTAGTAGTACGTATAGTGTAGTATTGTCTAGTATAGTAACAGTATAGTATAGTACAGTATAGTATAGTACGTGCAGTACTAGTATATGTATAGTACAGTACAGTATATATTGTATAGTAATATTAAGTACAGTATGTATAGTAGAGTATAGTATTGTACTAGTATAGTACAGTACAGTATAGTATAGTACAGTTAGTATATATAGTATATTAAGTATAGTAAGTACAGTATGTACAGTAATATAGTATACTATAGTATAGTACGTAGGCAGATTATTAATAGTAATAGTATAGTACAGTACAGTAATTGTTGTACAGTACAGTATAGTATAGTATGTATAGTATAGTATCAGTACAGTATAGTTATAGTATTGTATAGTATAGTATAGTACAGTACAGTACAGTATAGTATAGTACAGTATAGTATTATAGTACAGTATAGTATCGTAAGAGTAAGTATGTTAGTATAGTATAGTACAGTACGTATAGTATAGTACGTACAGTATAGTATTGTATTATAGTATAGTACAGTACAGTATAGTATAGTAAGATAGTAGCAGTAAAGTATTGTATAGTATAGTACATACAGTATATTACAGTACGTACAGTTATGTTATAGTATAGTATTGTATAGTGTAGTGTAGTGTAGTGTATTGTAGTATAGTATAGTATAGTATAGTAGTAGAGTGTAGTGGTAGTGTAGTGTATGTGTAGTGTAGTATAGTATGTAGTATAGTATGTATAGTATGTATGTATTAGTATATTTAGTATA
The DNA here is from genome assembly GCA_019447015.1 of Hymenochirus boettgeri. NCBI lineage: Eukaryota > Metazoa > Chordata > Amphibia > Anura > Pipidae > Hymenochirus > Hymenochirus boettgeri. Next base: position 14,171,127 of record CM033475.1, read on the forward strand.
GTATAGTATGTTGTATTTGAGGTTGAATACATATTCCCATCCAGTTCCCATCTAGCTATCCTCATTTCCTGCCTAACTGTTGATCCAGAGAAGGCAAAAAAAACCCCACCAAATTATGAAGGGGAAAAATCCTTCCTGACTCCAAGTGGTAATCGGAAATTTCCCTGGATATATCACTTTATCTTTTGTGGCTATTCCTAATCAACGTTACACCTCTGTGACATTACACCTCGTCCCCCTCCCTTTCTTTCCCAGTGAGACAGACATGCTCCGTGTGATTCTCCCTGGGAAAAAGGAACAAATTTATAAAACATTGGTTCTGTTAAATAGCGAAATTTAACAATCTCTATTTTATGATCTCAATCAAACAAATCCAATCACAGTCATACATACAGTCATAGCACTTGTAAAATAATGATCGCGATTCTAATTGTACAATTGCCAATACGATACCAGGCTGTAAAAGTATGGCCGTAGCTATACTTTTATTAAACCCATGGCCGTAGCTATACTTTTATTAAACCCACGGTATCAGATCTTCAACCACAGGGTTTATAAATTCCGACCATTGTATTATTTTCCTGATCGCAAGACTTATACCGGGAGTATTGCTAAAAAAAGTGTCCTTTGTACACACTGAACTATTATTTATTATTTCACTAATATTACAGGGATCCTTGGTAGAGCAGGTTTGGTATTCACCTCACGGCTATTACCATTAGATTAAGTTCATGAATTCAGGCCAAAACTGTAAAAAAACATTTGTCAATTAGAAAGCAGACAAGGAAACACAATTTACACCAGTAAACACAAGGACTTTAATTATTTACAAATTTGTGTCACAGTAAATATTTTCCAGATTTTCCATACATGGCAGTAACTCTATAAATGACTGTGAAAAATGTTACATTGGTCCCAAACGTGATTCCGAAGGTGGTAGTTTATAGGCCTCATGGTCTGTCGTTTTCAGCCCTTACACCCTGCCAATGCCAATAGTAAAACTCCTGGATATCCATTGGGATTTGTCCTATATCGGCCACGTGTATGGCAGCCTAAAGTCTGGTCATGTACAACCCTTATATACAGGTATTTATTTATAAAATTCATTAGTAAGTGAACCGACCCAAGCTTTCTGTGTGTTAATACTATTTATTTATAAGGCACTAACTAGGTAATTAAAGGGTATGTCTACCTCCCAAACTAAAATTTGGTATTCAGCAGGAAATAGCTATAAACCTCAACCTTGCGAGCTTTATAGCTTTCAAAGACCTCCCCAAGTGAACTTACCAGCCTTCGTTCCCTCGCCACGTTCTGCCAGACGAGCCCCTTCTGCTTGTCTTCTGTGCATGGAAAAGGCATGGAAGACAGGCAGAACGTGGCGAGGGAACGAAGGCTGGTAAGTTCACTTGGGGAGGTCTTTGAAAGCTATAAACCTTGCAAGGTCGAGGTTTATAGCTATTTCCTGCAGGATACCAAATTGTAGTTTGGGGGGTGGACATACCCTTTAAACACTTGACAGACATTGGCTGCCAATAGGAACTTCATTAGTATTTGTCTTAGAGCCTGGTTCCTCGAAGATGTACTGGTACTATTACGTGTTTTCAGTAACAGTACATCACACGGTTATAGTACCAAACTTCGCCAAATTTCTAATTTTCACTACTGTACTATTTTAAAGCTAATACAAGAAAAGGCAGTGATCATGCAGTTTAACCTATTCAAGGTAACAGTCCCATAGAGATAAAGGTGTCACCCTGGTGAATCCGAAGTACAACTTTACCCTTCCACCAATCAAGAGAACAAGGCAAAAGTTCTTACCAGAAACTTGCACCCATCTGAATTAGAAGGAGGATGTTGCATTGCCCGTAAGAGCCATAAGAGTGATGTCATTTCCCCAGATACTTCAGAAAACTTCAGGGACGTCAATGTTTAAAACTTTACAAACATTAAAGCATGACAAACACTATGAATACACTGTGATAGGGAACATTTCGGAAACCTAGAAAGGAAAGCTGATTCACTTGACAATCAACATCAGCAAAGACCTTTCATCCATTCATATTATCCTAGGAAATGTGAGGCCTGCCATATACAAATATATTTTTTTCAATTCCATCAGTCAAATGTCAGTTCCCATTTACACTTCAGTTTGATAGACTATTACTTGATATGGAGTAGTTTATCAAAGGGAAGATGATCAGACCAACACTGCCCATCTACATAGTAACATAGTAATTGAGGTTGAATAAAGACTAGAGATGGCCGAACTTTCGAAAGTTCGGTCCGTTTTCGAACTTTCAAACTATATGGAAAGTTTGAAAGCTCGAAAACGGACCCATTAAAGTCAATGGGAGTCAAATAGTTTGAAAAGTTCTAATGAAATGCAAATAAAATATCAATGGTAACTTAATGTAAATGGCTGTGGGACCTGGGAAATGGTCTGGGGACCATTTACTCTCACTCGCGCTATTTTCGAGCTCTCGTATTCGAACATTTGATGTTTGCGCCTAGGTATCATGTACATTTTACTTGCAGATTCGATGCTCGCATATAGGCTTTAATGGACACTTTACTCGCGGATTCGATGCTCGCGTATACGCTTTAATGGACACTTTACTCCCGGATTCAATGTTCGCGCCTAGGTATCATGGACATTTTACTCGCAGATTCGATGCTCACGTATACGCTTTAATGGACACTTTACTCGCGGATTCAATGTTCGCGCCTATGTATGGACATTTTACTCGCGGGGTTCGATGCTCGCATATAGGCTTTAAAGGACACTTTAGTCGCGGATTTGATGCTCGCGTATAGGTATAATAGGCATTTTACTCGCATATTCTAAAGGTCGAACATTCGATATTTATCGAAAGTCCGAAAATATTGAAAATCCGGGTCCGGGATAGTTCGAGAAGTCCAAATTCGTTCGAATTCAAATAGTTTGGCTCCAACTTGGGTTCGAGTTCTAGTCCATCTCTAATAAAGACATACGTCCATCAAGGTTACCCTCCTTTTTGTTTTTGTTTTTAACCCTACCTAACAGTTGATCCAGAGGAAGGCAAAAAAAACTGCTAAAAAGGGGGAGGGGGAAATCCCTTCCTGACTCCAAAAGGCAATCGGAAATGTCCCTGGATCAGCCAGATCTATATGTATTAATACCAGTAATTCTCAATATTTTTTAGTTTTAGAAACTTATCCAGGCCATTTTTAAAGCTATTCAATGATCTTGCCATTACCACATCTGCTGGAAGACAGTTCCAGTTTCACCGTTCTCACTGTAAAGAAACCTTTCCTAACCTGAAGATGAAACTTCTTTTCTTCCAACCTTAAAGGATGTCCATGTGTCCTCTGATATGACCTATTAGTGAACAATGCACCAGAGAGTTTATTGTATGGCCCATTAATATATTTGTATAAGGTTATCATCATCTGCTACATCTCAAGAAGATTTTAAGCTAAAATATTCAAACAGTTGATTATTAGCTTTCCACCTTGTCTTGGATGAGGTGAACATAGCTGAAGGTAGTTCTTATAGAAATGGTTTAAGACATAATCCAGTAAATTCCATAGGGCCACACATGGCATGATTGTCCATGATATTCCCCACTGGGTGGCCCATCTACATGTCACCAAGAAATTCATCGGGGGGGGGGACTACAGGAGAACCATATGTGAGGTAAGTTTTAAACTACACTACATGATGGGGCCAGTAGTGGGGGGATTATAGTTTTGGGGGTGGACATGCCCTTTAATATACTATCTCCCTGAAATTGGTTGTTTTTAATTAGAGTTGGGAGAGTGCAATGATGTCATAGCTTTTTAGTGGAGAACAAGGAATAGAAACACTTAATGGTTACATGATTTGTATGCACGTGTCTGTCTTTCTGCATGCGTGTGTATGCATGCATGTAAACCATGAAAACATCCTGGGCTATAGGGGACAGGTTCACTCCATGAAATGAGTTTTGGTAGGGGGGATGCCTGAAAACGTTATCTTCTTCAGTAAAATCAGCTGACTATTTTGAATAGTTGGAAGTCTCGAAAGCTGGAAAACAAAATGCAAGGTAACATGCAGATTCCATATCGATGTGGAGACATTTATATAGGAAATTTTCTGTGCATATAGACATCAATACTGGGGTTAGGGAATATGGCCAATCTGTACACATGCTCACAAGACTCTTTAATGACTACAAAGGCAACAAATGAAACCTTAGTTATAAAATCCATTTCTCACATGTATGTAAATGCAACTTACTAGAGAAGAATCTTAAAATTTTTATGTGTTCTGGGGAAAAAAGCTTTCACATTAGGTTTCACAAATAATAAGTTTAGTTCTCCTTTAACTTTCCAGAATAAGAAACTCAATATAACCTTTTATTTTACACCTTCTCAGTGTAATTTACTGGTATCATCAAGGCAAATTTCAGCATCAAATTTCTTAAAGAGTCTTTAAAATCTTCATTCTTCAAGGTATAAATAACTGGATTGAATATAGGAATTAATATTATATACAGAACAGTAACACATTGGTCCTTCTTTGGATTAAAAGCTTTTATGGGCCTTGTATCCATACAGATGATTGTGTCATAGAAAACACCCAATACAAGTCAAGTGAGAGGTGCAGGTAGAAAAACTTTTTTGTCTCCCTTGAGATTTTCGCTATTGCACGTATAATGAAAACATAAGAGGCTGCAGTGAGCACCAATGCACCACCACCAACCAAAGCTCCACCAACATAGACCATCATTTCCAAGGTTGAGGTGTCACCACATGTTAGTTTTAGGACTGGACTCACATCACAGAAAAAATGGTCAATGTGATTGGATGAACAGTAAGACAAATTTGAAATTAATACAGCGAACAAACCCGGGTCCAAAAAGCCGATAATACCAACAACTGCTAATAGTTTCGCACAATGTTTTTGGCTCATAATTAAAGAATAGTGAAGTGGGTGACATATTGCTACATAGCGGTCATAAGCCATTGCAGCGAGAAGAAGGAATTCACTATAAACAAAAGAAAGGAAGAAATATAATTGAACCATGCAGCCCACAAATGATATAGTTTTGCGTTGTGTCTAGATCATGGCCAGGAGCTTTGGTAGGGTTGTTGAGACATAAGAAATATCCAGACAAGAAAGAACACACAAGAAAACATACATGGGGGTGTGTAGATGGGAGTCCAAAGTAACAGCTGCTAAAACAGCTGCATTCTCAAATACAATGATGAGAAAAAGACAGAGAAATATCATTAAAAGTGTCACCTGGAGTTCTGCTTTGTCAGAAAAACATTGGACAGTAAATATGTCCCTAGAGTCATTCTCTTCGTGGAAACTGAAGGGGAAAAAAACAAGAAAATAAATTGGAAAACTATACTAGGCAGGACACATATATGTTTACCTAAACAACACTAGATTTTAACTGTATTGAAATTAAATGACCCAATCAGGGGCATATTTATACCTCCGGAGCCCGTAGAACCGAAATGCCCATTCTTTCTATTATGGGAAGAAAATAGACTATACAGGAGGTTGATTGGTGGAGGGAGATTGACAGCGACCCCCCCCCCTCCAACCACAGGTGCCCCAAGGCACATGCCTAATGGTAAATCTGGTCCCGGACACAACAATAAAATGTAGTTCAGCAATCAATAAAGGGATGAGCATGTAACTTAATTCATTTCAGCTCAATATGAAATTTCATATTTGTTTTTCTTTCAGCTAAATCATCACTGAAGGGGGAAAACCCTGAAACATAAAGTGTTGTAATCCTGTTGGGTATAAGGTACCCTTATATTGTAAAATTGTTCCCAAGAACCCCTGACAACTATGGTAATTACAATTATATAACCTCAACTATATTAGAGGCTATGTATCAACCTACAAGATAAATATGAAAAGCACATGCATGGCCTATGGGTCTGTTAGGTGAGTGGGGCCATAGGTGGAGTTTAGTGTGCTGTGGGGGCAGTTTGGACATTTTTTAGGAAAACATATCACTCAATTACCCTGGGCTTATTTGGCCTTGGTATTGTTTCCTTCTAATGTGTTTTTAAGACTAATGCTAGGAAAGGCTTTGATGTTGTCTAAAAATATCACAAATAAAGAGATCATGTTCTGTTATAAACCAACAGATAGAGCCATTATATTCATTTCTATTTTATGTCTATAAAGTCCTCTAGGTGTCCTCTCCTTCCTGGCCATCCTTGCCTACTTTTTCCTGTGTCTGAGATACTGCTGTCTTAACATGTGTACCAAGTATCAAAAATGCCAGGTCAGTCTTTATTAACTTCCAATTCATTCATTGTATATGGCATCCATGGTGCTATAGGTTAATTACATTTTCCACATCCATTTTTAAGAAATGTTTGGTAGAATTCTATATTATTAATTAACAAATTAAATAGGATAGGGGGAGAATAAAGGCTTTTCAGCAATATGCAACTAAGGAACAAAGACTTCTGGGTATTTAATACGTGTGGCCTAGCCCTTACACTGACCTAGTGGCCATGACCGCGATTGTAGGAAACACAGATCATACAACCGTTGGCCTATATATGGACGACAATCATACATTTTTCCCTATTGCCCCAGTCTGAATGTTTTTTTTTATCGCCCAATATGATTGTATGAAATTTACAGTGTGTATCCAGCTTATCATTCTGCTGAACTAAGCTCTAAGATTCGTATTATTGTATCTTTTACTTCAGCTACTGACCTTGCTAATCAGTAACAAATACAATGTTGTAAGTGCTCAGAGCTTCGCTTCAGCAGAACGTAAAGCCGCCTATGAGATTGTAATTCGTGAGAGGCAGCTAAAAACCCTGACGTTCGAATTTGCGAACCATCGAAAATAGCAACAATATCGTTTTTTAGGTTTTGTTTATATGTACGTGTTCCCCAGATCCTGAGCCATTTACACTAACATACTATTGCTATTTATGTCCTACATTTAATCGGAACTTTTAAGATTTTATCTCTTATTGACTTCTATGGGTCCATATTTGGATTTTTGAATTTTTAAATCTTTTTGAAAATTCAAAAATGGAACAGAACTCGACAGTTTCGAACATGCAGAAACTTCAAATGATGTGCAATTGCTGCAAGCAGACCGTGATAGATTATCAAAATGGGCAGCAGAATGGCAGATGAGATTCAATGTTGATAAATGTAAGGTGATGCATTTGGGATTTAATAATCCCTGTGCCACCTACACCATAAATAACTCTGTGTTAAGTGAATCTGTAATGAAAAAAGATTTGGGGGTTCTGGTAGATAACAGACTTAGCTATAGCAAACAATGCCAGGTAACAACGGCTAGAGCTAGCAAGATATTGTCTTGTATAAAGAGGGGAATAGATTCAATAGAGAAAGATATTATTCTCCCTCTTTACAAGGCACTGGTAAGGCCTTATTTGGAATATGCAGTGCAGTTTTGGAATCCCATATACAAAAGGGACATCTTGGAAATGGAAGCAGTTCAGAGAAGGGCGACTAAATTAATAAGGGGAATAGAGGGCTTGAATATGCAGGCAGATTAGACAAGTTAGGGCTGTTTACATTAGAGAAGCGATGTTTGCGTAGGGATATGATAATCTTATACAAATATATTAATGGGCCATACAATAAACTCTCTGGTGCATTGTTCACTAAAAGGTCATATCAGAGGACACGTGGACATCCTTTAAGGTTGGAAAAAAAGAAGTTTCATCTTCAGGTTAGGAAAGGTTTCTTTACAGTGAGAACAGTGAAACTGTGGAACTGTCTTCCAGCAGATGTGGTAACGGCAAGTTCATTAAATAGCTTTAAAAAAGGCCTGGATACGTTTCTAAAACTAAAAAATATTTAGAATTACTGGTATTAATACATATAGATCTGGTTGGTACAGGGATACTATATAATATTGAGAATTACTGGTATTAATACATATTCTGTAGTTCTGGTTGGTACGGGGATACTATATAATATTGAGAATTACTGGTATTAATACATATACTGTAGTTCTGGTTGGTACAGGGATACTATATAATATTGAGAATTACTGGTATTAATACATATACTGTAGTTCTGGTTGGTACAGGGATACTATATAATATTGAGAAATACTGGTATTAATACATATTCTGTAGTTCTGGTTGGTACAGGGATACTATATAATATTGAGAATTACTGGTATTAATACATATACTGTAGTTCTGGTTGGTACAGGGATACTATATAATATTGAGAAATACTGGTATTAATACATATTCTGTAGTTCTGGTTGGTACAGGGATACTATATAATATTGAGAATTACTGGTATTAATACATATTCTGTAGTTCTGGTTGGTACGGGGATACTATATAATATTTAGAATTACTGGTATTAGTACATATAGATCTGGTTGATCCAGGGATACTTTTCCGATTGCCGTTTGGAGTCATGAAGTAAAAAAGAGGGTGAATAGGTTGGACTTGATAGGCGTATATCTTTATGTAACCTCAATTACTATGAATAAATGTGTCAAAAGTTTGCTTTCAGTTAATGGCACCCAGTCCCAGTGGCCCCACTGTGAGGGGCTTGATGTGGGTGCTACGTATGTCTGCAATGGGGTCTACCAGGAGGGGGCATTAGGGGGTCCGCTGGGAGGGTTAACTAGGAGGAGGTACCCATGCTGGCAGTGTGGAAAGGAGTGAGGTGTCCACTGTGATGGCTGCTCTCCCCATGCTCCCTCCTTGCAGCCCTCACTACATGAGTCACAACTACATTTTGCCCCACCGGCCGGGGCATGATGTAAGAGCAATGAAAGCATTGATGGCTGGTGGGTGAGGCTTGGGGAGAGCAGCCATCATAGTAGACCCCTCACCCCCTTCCCCTGGCAGACTTCACACTGTCAGCATGGGTACCTCCTCCTAGTACCCCTCCCAGCCTGACCCCCCCATGCCCCCTCCTGGCAGCCCCCATTGCAGACATGGCACCCACATCAAGCTCCTCACAGTGGGGTCACTGGGAATGGGTGCCCCTGCCGGTGGAGCAAGATGTAGTTGTGACTCGTGCAATAAGGGCTGCCAGGAGGGAGCATGGGGGAGCAGCCATCATAGTGGGCCCCACACCCCCTTCCACTGGTGGACTCACCCACACCATAAGGGGCTCTGGGTAAATGATCCACTAGGACTTTAATGGTAAAGTTTTTTGGAGGGTTTACAAAGGACCTGAAATGCTATATTATTAATGTTATATACTAACGGATATACTAATGGAAGGCTGTCGATATGCACGGACGCTGGACACGAGCGCCGCACCACGGGGATTGCTAGTAATATATAATTAAGGGACCAGTATAGTGCCAGCAAATGTTTTAATACATTTTCCTCCTATTACTCTGTCCTCTAGGGATGGACTAGAACTTTATGCCGAACTTTATAAGTTCGGACGAACTAGTTTGTTTTTCCTGACTCCTGTATTTTCGATAAATATTGAATTTCTGGGCCGTTCACTAACACTAGAATGTATCGTTCGCTAACCCTCGAAAGTACAGTTCATTTTCGGTAACCCTCGAAAGTATCTTTGGTTTTCGGTAACCCTCAAAAGTATCTTTGGTTTTCAGTAACCCTCAAAAGTATCTTTGGTTTTCAGTAACCCTCAAAAGTATCTTTGGTTTTCGGTAACCCTCAAAAGTATCTTTGGTTTTTGGTAACCCTCAAAAGTATCTTTGGTTTTCAGTAACCCTCAAAAGTATCTTTGGTTTTCGGTAACCCTCGAAAGTATCTTTGGTTTTTGGTAACCCTCAAAAGTATCTTTGGTTTTCGGTAACCCTCAAAAGTATCTTTGGTTTTTGGTAACCCTCAAAAGTATCTTTGGTTTTCAGTAACCCTCAAAAGTATCTTTGGTTTTCGGTAACCCTCGAAAGTATCTTTGGTTTTTGGTAACCCTCAAAAGTATCTTTGGTTTTCGGTAACCCTCAAAAGTATCTTTGGTTTTCGGTAACCCTCGAATTGGCTGTAACTCTCGAATGTAGCTTGCGCATTGTTTTACCTTGTGATTACTTATATTTCAGGTGTCGCATGTGTTCCATCACCTTCTTTTCCAAGTCGGAGATGCAGATTCACTCAAAGTCTCACACGGAGGCGAAGCCCCACAAGTGCCCTCACTGCTCTAAAACATTCGCTAATAGCTCCTACCTAGCCCAACATGTGCGTATTCACTCGGGAGCTAAGCCCTACACCTGTACCTACTGTCAGAAATCCTTCCGCCAGCTCTCTCACCTTCAGCAGCATACACGGTAAGAAGTTGGATCATTTGAAATGGATAAAAGTGGGAGATTTGGGTTGTTCTGTCTGTTTGCCAGGCAGGCCATAAAGGTGGCCATATAGCTTGTAGTGCACGGTAAAAGTCCTATTTACTACATAGGACCGGGACTGTCTTTAGCAAACTGGTGTGTGGGCGTTTGGCTCCTTGAGTAAGGCACATCTGAAGGGACAGTGAAGGGATAAGGTAGGAGGCTGGGAGACCATCATGCAATGGGTGTGCAGGTATAATTGATGAAGTGTTGGACTGAGAGGCTGGAGAATGTTGTAGCTGATTCTGGGAGAGAGAGAAATTCTAGGATTGGAAGTGTAAGTGTGGATAATGTTCTGGGAGACTGTTATTTTACTGGAATAGACAAGGGTTCCAATCTATGTGGACAAAAAGCATTGGTCTCAGACAAATCCAATGGTCACTGTCTTGGAAAGAGGATAATGTTATAAATGGGTCTTTGTCATCTTGTGTTTTATTAACCAAATAATTCCTTGTATAAGTAGGGGCAGCACGAGAGCTCAGTGGTTAGCACTGATACCTTGCAGAGCTGAAGTCCTGAGTTCGATTCCACCTTTGGACACATCTGCAAGGAGTTTGTATGTTCTCCCCGTGCTTGCGTGGATTTCCTCTGGACACTCAGGTTTCCCCCCAATTATAAAGACATACTGATAGGTTGTATGTGTCAAATAAATGTGCTTAGATGGTAAGCTCTTTGGGAGAGGGCCTGATGTGAATGTATACATGTAATTGTAAAGCGCTATGGAAGATGTTGGCGCTATATAAATCCACAATAATAATAATAATACAAGTAGAATTCCCTTATGTATAAAACCCACTTAGAGCCATGTAGGTATATTTCCTGGTCTCGTGCTCCTTCACAAGGTTTATTGTAGATCATGGACTATTCTAACAATCGGGCACATTTCCTCTCTATAACACAGCCACCTGTGCCGATATTTGGTTATACACAGCGAATTGTTTGCATTTGGATCCTGGAGTCAGAATGGAAAAATTGCCCCCTTGAGAACCATTACAGAAAACCAGAATTATGGTACGCCGGGGGGAGTGGATTTTGGATAGGGTCGTGTGGATTGGTGAGATCATTAGCTGACTCCCACCAATCACATAGCGGTATTTCACCTTTTACTTGGTCCAAGCAGGTCAGGAGTTTTACAGTTCACTGTCTAATACAGGAGGGTGTATTCTAGTGTAAGCAGCCACGATTTTCCATGCTGGTCCACTACTTCTTACCCCTGTTACAGACTGTGCTTGATATTTTATGACTGCTTTAGGATCTGAATCATTAACAAAGGATAAGTTGGTTCTGGGCATAGTCTTGTATATGTACGGTGTTTGGAAAATCCCCCTCTGCATAAATGGTTCTGTCCCTTCTGCCCAAGGCTGATTTTGTTATTTGATCATACTGGAGAGGTAGTGAATATATTCATACAGGGTCACTTTCTGTTGGAGACAAGACAAGCAGGTGGTTTTCATGACTTCTTTATGATTTGAATTGCCAGAATTATTAAAATATCAATCACTAAAAAACCTTGCAGGAACAGTCCATTAGCAGTTGTTGAAGTTGCACCTCTCTGCTATGGTGTGGCCCCTTTAAATCGTGGTGGTCTTGTGGTGAGGTATAATCCACTTAGTAATGACTTGTGAGGTAGTTCCTATGCGTTTCGCTGTTTTAATCCTTACAGCTTCATCAGGGATAAAATTTTGAAATGTCTCTCTGCCTTACGCAGCCATAATTCAAACGACTTCCTGTTACTGTAACAGGAAGTGACATTTGTGTTCCATTTACTGTCTGTTTGTGTTCCAGCAGCCATCTTGGATTTTTTTCTTCTTTATAAAGTCTATTTAGAGTCAGTTTTAAATAGTTATTTTTATATATTCAACCTCCAAGATACTTTCTCAGGTTACCTCATTGGAGAGACGGCCCTGATGGCCGCTACTGTAAGTGTACAATAGCAGCCATAAATGTACAATAATGGCCATAAATGTATGAAAACAGCCGTGAATCTACGACAGCAATCATAGATTTACAGCGCCATAGAATAGCATTGCGCTAGTTTATGACCGCTCGATGTAAATGTACTATCGCGGTCACACATTAACGAAAACCCGCGGATATGGCCCATAATCCGGTATTTAATAGGTCTCATGAAATCGTAGTGTATAATCACCCCCAATATAATTCTATCAGAGGTAGGAACAAATATTCCTACTTCTTGTTCTGCTTTTATTTAATAGTAATTTGCTTTTAGAGCTTTGCAGTGATTGTAGATGTCAGTCTCCATTGCTGAGTTCAAAGAAAATGTCACAATTGTGAAATAAGTGTCAGACATCAGGCAGGGACACCATTCGCTGGCTGCAGTATGTAGCTAGGTAATGCTGGGAGTTGTAGTTTTTAAACATCTGGAGGGCCGCGAGTTTGACACCTGTGCATTAAAGGGTATGTCTCCTGTGGCCAGAAAACGCCCCAAAACCCTCTGCCGCTGTTGCGAGCTGGTTAGTTACGAGCGTGCACAGCAGCAGGGGAGACTCGTTCTGGAACAACCACCAGCCATTGGCCATAACGTCACCATCATGTCTGTGACTGACAGTGAGAGGAGCCATTTAGTAAGTAGAATATCTAAGCCTGGGAGCATCTTTGAAAGGTTTACATAATATGAAAACAGTGTTGTGGGGCCCCCTTTGGCTCTTGGCCCCATAACAACTGCTATGGTGATCCCTACGCCCCTGCCTACAAGTTGTTTTGTATAAAGAATCACTGATTGAGTTAATAGTGTCTCCATTTTGCATAACCACTGTATAGGTTATCAGTAGAATATATAGGGCAATTTACTTCCAGTATACAAAATGGACATCAGAAACCTGCAATATGTTCAGTGAAGGTCGGCACGACAATGAATACAGGATAGGTAAGTTTGGGTTAGCACTTCGGAGAAGATGTGCTCACATCGGCATGTAATTATTTTATACAAATACATAAATGAAAAAAGGAACAGATGAGATGCGGTACTATGGTAACAGGAATGAAACATTGGAACTTAGAGGATCAGATGCAGAGCGGGTATCTATGGTAATAGGATTGAAACATTGGAACTTAGAGGATCAGATGCAGAGCGGGTATCTTTGGTAATAGGATTGAAACATTGGAACTTAGAGGATCAGATGTAGAGCGGGTATCTATGGTAATAGGATTGAAACATTGGAACTTAGAGGATCAGATGCAGAGCGGGTATCTATGGTAACAGGAATGAAACATTGGAACTTAGAGGATCAGATGCAGAGCGGGTATCTATAGTAATAGGATTGAAACATTGGAACTTAGAGGATCAGATGCAGAGCGGGTATCTTTGGTAATAGGATTGAAACATTGGAACTTAGAGGATCAGATGCAGAGCGGGTATCTATAGTAATAGGATTGAAACATTGGAACTTAGAGGATCAGATGCAGAGCGGGTATCTGTGGTAATAGGATTGAAACATTGGAACTTAGAGGATCAGATGCAGAGCGGGTATCTATGGTAATAGGATTGAAACATTGGAACTTAGAGGATCAGATGCAGAGCGGGTATCTATGGTAATAGGACTGAAACATTGGAACTTAGAGGATCAGATGCAGAGCGGGTATTTATAGTAATAGGATTGAAACGTTGGAACTTAGAGGATCAGATGCAGAACTGGTATTTATGGTAATAGGATTGAAACATTGGAACTTAGAGGATCAGATGCAGAGCGGGTATCTATAGTAATAGGATTGAAACATTGGAACTTTGAGGATCAGATGCAGAGCGGGTATCTATAGTATTAGGATTGAAACATTGGAACTTAGAGGATCAGATGCAGAGCGGGTATCTATGGTAATAGGATTGAAACATTGGAACTTAGAGGATCAGATGCAGAGCGGGTATCTATGGTAATAGGATTGAAACATTGGAACTTGGAGGATCAGATGCAGAGCGGGTATCTATGGTAATAGGATTGACACATTGGAACTTAGAGGATCAGATGCAGAGCGGGTATCTATGGTAGTAGACTTGAAACATTGGAACTTAGAGGATCAGATGCAGAGCGGGTATCTATGGTATAGGATTGAAACATGGAACTTAGAGGATCAGATGCAGAGTGGGTATCTATAGCAATGGGATTGAAACATTGGAAATTAGAGGATCAGATGCAGAGCGGGTATCTATAGCAATGGGATTAAACATTGGAACTTAGAGGATCAGATGCAGAGCGGGTATCTATAGCAATAGGATTGAAACATTGGAACTTAGAGGATCAGATGCAGAGCGGGTACTATAGCAATTGGATTGAAACATTGGAACATAGAGTATCAGATGCATTTTAAAGTTAAAAATGTAAATTCAATACACTGTATTATATATACAGCCTTATTCAATAAGAGGTGTGGAATTTAGTCTGAGCTGTTAATTTGTCTAAACCAATCAGATGTTCCCTTTTTACTGATCAGTTGCAAACCATTTAATAACAACTGATAGGTTTCTGCTGATGAAGAACACTTGCCAAATGTTGCACCTTTTATTGAATAAGGCGCTATATAATTATACATATATAATAGTTTCTAGATAATTAAAGGATTTATCAGGAATCATCTTTATTACCCTTCAATTAAAAATTGGATAAACCTTCAGTCAGATTTTTTCCTTCCATTTTTTAGAAAGAACCTTTGGATACTGTAGGTACCAAAAGTAGTACAAACAGGGAATGAGCTACTTAACTATGTTACTATGGATGTACTTATGGTGGAATTAACGTCAAACTGTTTATCTCTTCTGGAAACGTTATTATTTGCGAGAGAGAAACCGATTTCCTTCTCCATGTATGAAATGAGAGAGCAGAAACAGTTCAACTGTCCCAGCAATTTCCCTCCTGTTTAATTCCTTGTCTGAACTGACCATCACTTACTGGTGTAATTCACTTTCAGGCTCATTAACCAGGGCGCAAGGACGCAGCGCTTAAATACTTACCTGTGGCGGAGTACTTTAGTGAATTCCCTATTTGCGTTTTCACAATTATTCTCTTCTCTGCTCCCCATTAGAGATGGGATACAGAGATGGACACAGAACCCGTCATTTCTGAAATCAGATATTCTGTCTGAAACCGGGTGGAGTGTTCGGATTTCGGGACTTTTGAAAATAGGATTATAGAAAATAGCCTTGAATATTTGATAATCATTGAAGAATACAATCAGAAACTTATATTAGAAATCTCACATTTTCGAGGATTATCGAACGTTTGAAAATGTGCTCCGAAGTCCCAAAAGTACATTCCGTTTTCAGATTTTTGGTTTTTTTCCAAGATCCGTAAATCGGAAACTTACCAGTTTAAGCTATTTCTACTCCCCATTAGACTGAAAAGAGTCTCTGTTATTGTAAAACCTGTGTTACGCTCTGTACGGTTGATACCACGTTCCTGCATGCCACCCTCATAGCACTTTGTATTTCAACTGTAACAATTGATGAGTCAGTCCTTAAATTCCAAATAAATTGAATCTCTAACACAAATTGTTTAGCAAATTGTGCTAAATGCGAAACAATATTTTACAATTTTACTACTGTCTTTCAGCCAGGTAGTTTAACACAGGGATACTTAAACTATGGCCCTCCAGATGTTTGAAAAGTACGAGTTGTAGTTTGAGGATTCCTGGTTTAACACAATAGTTTGGTTACCCAGAAGGCACTAGCTAGAGCTTTTTAAATATAGAATCGTAATTATTGCAGAGCCAAGGGTCTAGATTCATTTTTTTCTAGATCGCAGCCTGTAACCAATAAGACATTGTATTTTCTTTTGAAACATTTGAAAATGGTGAAATCCACGAAAAATAAGTGAAAAACCCAAGTTAATTGGTATAACATGAGTTTGCGTGGATTTTACATTTTTTACAGATGATTTTCTTTTAGGACATTGGGAAATAATGCAGCTCCCGTATAATAAGTGTAAAACCCATGTATACCGGTTTAACATCAGGTTACAGGGATTTTACACTTATTTTAACAATATTGGATCTTCCATTCTGGGTGCATTTGCAATGACAGTACCATGTTTACAGTCAACATTACAATTACACTCCCCGATCACACACTAATCTCCCCTTATCAGTGTATGTTTATGATGGTGGAAATAGTACCATGGGTGGGATGTGTACAGGGGCGTAACTATAGGGAACCAGGGGGAGCAACCGCAGGGGGGACCGGAAGCCAAGGGGGCCTCATCTTCTTTTTTTTCTATGACAGATATAGCCTCCTCCCAGAAAACCACTGTGAATAAACCATGGATAGGGGCCCCATCATAGTTTTGCTGGGGGGCACAGTGATAGTTACGCCACTGGATGTATAGGATACTAGAAACAAATCTCCCATATGGCACTAGATATCCTTAGGCTGGACAGTATTATTATTATTATTGTTGTTGATTTATATAGCGCCAACATCTTCTGTGGCGCTTTACAATTACATAGTCATACATTACATACAGGGTAATACATGTTATACAAAGTCGTACATATTACATACACAGGTAATACATAATATAAGTAAACAGAGTGAGGAGTTTCTTACAGCAATACCGTGATACAATAGGAGAGAGGAATCGGGAATCGGTAGGCTAGAATGTGGTTATATAGTAATATGTGTAATTGTATGTGTGCATGTGTGTATATAGGGCATATTTAAAACTCTAAATAGTGTGTGTGTGTGTGTATGTGTGTGTGTGTGTGTGTGTGTGTGTGTGTGTGTGTGTGTGTGTAATAATAGAGAATCATGGTGTTATATTTAGTTATGTTAATGGAAACTTTTAATTGGCTATCACAAGTAGAACTCTTTGCCTCAGCTTGTTAAAGGCAATTAGGAATTCTTTTTTTTAGAGTGTAAATAAGAGGATTTAGCAGAGGGACCAGAACAAGTACAGAAGGGAAAACAACTGTCTCTATCCAGTGAATAGTTGTAGTGGGTCTCACATACAGACAGAATAGGTCATATAAAGAATTATAACACAGGTCAGGTGCGAGGCACAGGTAGAAAATGCCTTTGACGTCCATGTGTGGACTGCGATTTTCAGGATGGTAGAGATGATAAAAATGTACGAGATCAGAGTGAATAGAAAGAAATTAAAGGACAATGATGTCCCAATAACATAAGTTAAAATCTCTACATTAAAGGTGTCACTGCAAGAAAGTTTTAGCAATGGGATCAGATCACAGAAAAAATGTTCTATTACGTGGGACTTACAATATGATAATTTAGATACAAGAACAACATGGCCAACAGAGCCAACAAACCCAGCACAGTATGATGTAGATATAAGCCAAGCACAATGTTTTTTACTCATTCTAGCAATGTAATGAAAGGGATCACAAATAGCAACGTACCGATCATATGACATGGCTGTTAGTAGAATGTATTCACTGAAAGCCAAGGACATATAAAGATACAGTTGAGTCATACACCAAAAAAATGAAATTTTATTCTGTTTTGTGATGAGAAGATGGAGCAAAGCAGGTAAAATATTAGAGGTAAAATAGATGTCAATTAATGAGAGATTCTGTAGGAATTTGTACATAGGTCTGTGTAAATTAGAATTGAACAAAATGCTGAAAATAATGATGAGATTTCCAGTTATAATGAAGAGATAGATTATAAGAAATAAGACAAAAAGAGGAAGTTGACATTCTGGGGTGTCACAGAACCCCTGGATTATGAATTCAGACACATTTCCCGGATATTTAGCTTTCATGTTACTGAGTGTGATGTATCTGGGCAGATATATTATTAAAGGGTAACTGTGGTCCAAAAATGACTTTAGATAAATTGACAGGAATTGCTTTCCTGAGTATTTTTGCAATTTACTTCCATTATTTTTTTTACGAAGTTTTGAAGATATTTACATTTATATGTGTGATATTGTAGCAGCAGCACCAGAGCCCCTGCACTTCCTACTTCCTGCTCTTAAACCATGTGACAGTCCCTCCCTCTGTGGAAGGTATTAAAAAAAAGACAAAACTTTACACTTTACACTCTCCCTGCTGTGAGTGGTATGGTGCTGTTCTTCCCCACCCCCATTCAGTCCTTCTTCAGTCACTGTAACTCAATCTCTTTCTGGTTTCTTCTGCTTTCTCCTGCACTGAGAATGTGCCAACCACTGATTACAAGGAAGAACTAGTATTTTGACTGCAGATTCAGAACCTCCCACCCCCTAACTTTTTGATCAGTGATTTATTCACATCTTGGGCTGTGCAGCACATAGAGAGGTGGTTGATGGTTCATAAAGGTAGGAACCTGGCCTTTCATTTAAAATCAACTTGTGATCACCTTTACAGCATTTACAGGAGAATAGCTCTAACATGTTTGTGAGAATAGCTCTAACATCTTTTAATTTTAATACAATAAAAGTTAATTATTGAGAGATTTATTTTGCTGGACCTCATCACACATTCAGGAACCTGTATTGGATAAAATAAATAAATACAACAAAGCGAAGGATTACATGTGGCTCTTACTCTTGCTATTTAGCCTTCCATACATTCTATGGAGCATACTAAGTTTACAGTATGTCAATTGCTTACACCTAATTAGCAGAGCCTGCAGCATTTTCCTAAACGGCACAGGACAGGTGAAAAGAAAATTGTCTACAATGGTGAACAAACTTTTCCTATACGTGAAGGGAGGCAGTAAGCAGATGCTCCTTACTTTCTGGATTCCCATGATCCAGTAATTGTCACAAAGTGATTATAGCATTGGAGGAACATTGCACTCCGTTCTGCATCTCACCCTATTACTAATAGTATAAACAAAGTATAAACAAAGCTCTATTAATGTGTGTGTCTGAGTTCATAAATAAATAAACAAATAAATAAATTGTAATGAAAATCAGAATGTAAATTTCGAATGTTTCTATTAGTAAAGATATTTTTATTTTCATGTGAATAATAATAGAACTTCAGTAGCACAAAAGGCCTAAGGAATATTACATTGTGCAGGGGATTTCACCTTTAGGGTCTTTCCTGCACAATCAAGTATCTAATAATGGATTTGATTCCTATTCAACCTCTTAGTATGGAGAATGTATAAAGACATACGTCCATCTAGTCCAACCTTTATACCCTACCCATAATGTCTGTATAACAGTTACATATAACATAGTATTGGAGGTTGTATAAAGACATACGTCCATCTAGTACAACCCTTATACCCCACCCATTAGTCTGTTATAACAGTTAGATAGTAACATAGTAATGGAGGTTGTATAAAGACATACGTCCAATCTAGTCCAACCTTTATACCCTACCCTAATGTTTGTATGACAGTTACATAGTAACATAGTATTGGAGAATGTATAAAGACATACGTCCATCTAGTCCAACCTTTATACCCTACCCATAATGTCTGTATAACAGTTACATAGTAACATAGTATTGGAGGTTGTATAAAGACATATGTCCATCTAGTACAACCCTTATACCCACCCCTATTATGTCTGTATAACAGTTAGATAGTAACATAGTATTGGAGGTTGTATAAAGACATACGTCCATCTAGTCCAACTTTTATACCCTACACATAATGTTTGTATAACAGTTACATAGAAACATAGTATTGGAGGTTGTATAAAGACATATGTCCATTCTAGTACAACCCTTATACCCCACCCATTTTGTCTGAGTAACAGTTAGATAGTAACATAGTATTGGAGTTGTATAAAGACATACGTCCATCTAGTCCAACCTTTATACCCTACCATAATGTCTGTATAACAGTTACATAGTAACATAGTATTGGAGGTTGATAAAGACATAAGTCCATCTAGTCAAACCTTTATACCCTACCCATAATGTCTGATAACCGTTACATAGTAAACATAGTATTGGAGGCTGTATAAAAGACAACATCCATCTAGTCCAACCTTTATACCCTACCATAATGTCTGTATAAGCGTTACATAGTAACATAGTATGGAGGCTGTATAAAGACATACATCCATCTAGTCCAACCTTTATACCCTACCCATAATGTCTGTATAACAGTACATAGTAACATAGTATTGGAGGTTGTATAAAGACATATGTCCATCTAGTCCAACCTTTATACCCTACCCATAATGTCTGTATAACAGTTACATAGTAACATAGTATTGGAGGTTGTATTAAAGACATACGTCCATCTAGTCCAACCTTTATACCCTACCCATAATGTCTGTATAACAGTTACGTAGTAACATAGTATTGGAGGTTGTATAAGACATACGTCCATCTAGTCCAACCTTAACCCTACCCATAATGTCTGTATAACAGTTACATAGTAACATAGTATTGGAGGTTGTATAAAGACATAAGTCCATCTAGTCAAACCTTTATACCCTACCCATAATGTCTGTATAACCGTTACATAGTAACATAGTATTGGAGGCTGTATAAAAGACATACATCCATCTAGTCCAACCTTTATACCCTACCCATAATGTCTGTTATAAGCGTTACATAGTAACATAGTATTGGAGGCTGTATAAAGACATACATCCATCTAGTCCAACCTTTATACCCTACCCATAATGTCTGTATAACAGTTACATAGTAACATAGTATTGGAGGTTGTATAAAGACATATGTCCATCTAGTCCAACCTTTATACCTACCCATAATGTCTGTATAACAGTTACATAGTAACATAGTATTGGAGGTTGTATAAAGACATACGTCCATCTAGTCCAACCTTTATATCCTAGCCAATAATGTCTGTTAACAGTTACATAGTAACATAGTATTGGAGGTTGTATAAAGACATACGTCCCCATAGTTAACCCTTATACCCTACCCATAATGTCTGTATAACAGTTACATAGTAACATAGTATTGGAGGTTGTATAAAGACATACGTCCATCTAGTCCAACATTTATACCCTACCCATAATGTCTGTATAACAGTTACATAGTAACATAGTATTGGAGGTGTTTATAAAGACATACGTCCATCTAGTCCAACCTTTATACCCTACCCATAATGTCTGTATAACAGTTACATAGGGAACATAGTATTGGAGGTTGTATAAAGACATACGTCCATCTAGTCCAACCTTTATACCCTACC
This sequence comes from Hymenochirus boettgeri, assembly GCA_019447015.1. Lineage (NCBI taxonomy): Eukaryota > Metazoa > Chordata > Amphibia > Anura > Pipidae > Hymenochirus > Hymenochirus boettgeri. The sequence continues at coordinate 14,192,523 of CM033475.1, forward strand.
ATAATGTCTGTATAACAGTTATATAGTAACATAGTATTGGAGGTTGTATAAAGACATACGTCCATCTAGTCCAACCTTTATAGCCTACCCATAATGTCTTTATAACAGTTACATAGTAACATAGTATTGGAGGTTGTATAAAGACATACGTCCATCTAGTCCAACCTTTATACCCTACCCATAATGTCTGTCTAACAGTTACATAGTAACATAGTATTGGAGGTTGTATAAAGACATAAACATTTCCTTACCTGAAGTAGAAACTTCTTTTCTTCAGATCTTAAAGCATGTCCATTAGTCCTGTGAAATTACATGTTAGTAAACAATGCACCATGATTTTATTTGAAGTTTACAAAGCTTGCATAGTTTAGTGTCATCAGCAAACACAGAGACCTTGCTCCCAATGCCCCATATAAAGGTTCGTATACACACCAACATTCCCCATTAGAACTTAGCCCACATGGATGTAGCTGCATTAACCACCACTCTCGGTTTGTGATCTAACAAACTAATTCTTTCCATGTGCAAATATTTTTTAAGGCCAACAGACCCATTTTTTTAAACAATTATAAACTGTTGAGGGATTTATTATAAGGAGTAAAACGATTACAATAGGATGGAGCTCTCAAGACTGGGGGTTAAATCAGTACAGTTCATCAGTAAATCTACAGGAGAGGAGGAGACACTTCACTGACAGCCTCCGACGCGTCCCTTGATCCTTCGACTGTGTGCATACGCACACAGTACAAAGGACTGGAGATGCATCAGAGGCATATGGATTTCGGCGCTGGAGCGGGCCGCAGGTACGTGTCTCCTCCTCTCCTGTGATGATTTACAGAAGAACGGGAGGTAAGAGATAGTGCATTTACCTTCTGTTCTTCAGTAAATCAGTTAGAAATAAACTTACATTTTTGCTGGACATACCCTTTAATATAACCTAAGCAGGGAGTAGGAAATCAATACAAAACCATCTAGGAGGTACACAGTCATGCATTATGCTGGTAAGACCCAAATACCAAGCACATTTGTAATAGTATTTACCATTGGTCCAGAAACAGTGATATAAAGGCAAGTATAATGAAAAAAACAGACACCAATAAAGGGAATACAATCCAAAGAAGGATAAAACCCAGATCTGGGCAAAGAGAAGGCCTGGGGGACCCTGATTGGCCCCTTAATACTAGACCTAATAATAATGTTCATTGATTTTCTGAGGCTGGATCATTTATTTTATAATACTAATAATGAAGTGATCAAATGATTAACTGAACTTAATGGAATGGATGTAAAATATTACACACTTCTATTAAAAACCAGGGATATTCATTATCTGTTTATAAAACCCAGTTTTCCTATCTCTATAATGGGAATTGGGCAGCATGTGGCTCAGTGGTTAGCACTGATGCCTTGCAGCACTGTAGTCTTGAGTTGATTCCCCCCTTGGACAATCTGCAAGGAGTTTGTATGTTCTCCCTGTACTGTGTGGGTTTCCTCCGGGCACTCCGGTTCCCCCACAATCATAAAGACATATGATAGGTTGTATGTGTCAAATAAATGTGCTTAGAGTGTAAGCTCTTCCGGGCAGGGCCTGATGTGAATGTATCCATGTGATTGTAAGCGCTACGGATTATGCTGGTTGCACATATATATATAATATAACATCACAATAATGTGAAATTGAGCTGCTCACCTCTGATATAACTATAGAGGCTGGAGAGAAGGGAAAGGGGAAGGACTAATAAACAAACATTATTAACATATTTGTAGAAAAAAACAATAGTCAAGTGCAGTTTCTGCAGAGCCTATAGGTAAAAAAAAATATAGCACACAAAATAGAAGGCACGTAATATATGTGTATCCCAAATTATTTGGATGTTTTAGAGTAATAAAGCATACTGTAAACATAATTTGGGATAGTAACACATATCTCCGTTAACATCAAAACTCCTTGAACGTCTCGTCTTACACGTATTACTAAACACCTCCATGCTAATAACTTATTTTTAGCTCGGTTTTAGGACCCTGGCTGTTCTCCCTCTACACTCCCCCTAAACTGGGACTTAGTCCTCTCTTCTCCATCTCTATTGACAATATGCTCATTAACCAGTTGAATCTGAATGCTGCCTTGGAGATATCTTTGGCTCCTCTCTCTCCTTCCATCATCACATTAAAAATGTTGCTAGGACCTGTCATTTTTCCTTCACAATATTGCCAAGATCCGCCCTTTTCTCTCTCTCTAAAATTCTCAGCCATGCCCTATAAACTCCGTCTTGACTACTGTAACATTCTACTACTTGGACTCCCGGCCTCTCATCCCTCCCTTTCCAGTCTTTCTTAAACTCTGCAGCTCGGATCATCTCGCTCTCCTCCAAAAGAGAACCCGCAACCCCGATACTTCAGTCCATAGGGTGGCTTCCCATCAAACAAGAATCATATTAATACCCTGCTTTTTACCTTTAAATCCCTTCGCTCTTACTGCACCACCCTACTTATCTTCTTCTTGGTCCATTATGTTTCAGGCCGTACCCTTTGTTCCTCCCAAGGAAATCTTCTCCACAGACCCCCAAACTAACATGCTGTCTCCTGCCTTAAACCATTCTTCTTGCTGCCCCTACCTTTGGAACTTTCTCGCTCTCTCACTCGCCTGTGACATCCATTAATACATTCAAATCTAGACTGTTATCCTACCTTTCAGAGCATCAGCACAACAAATGATGTTAGCCCTTTTAAGCACTTTGAACTCATCCCCCCCACACTGTATCTGTATGTTGTCCCTCCACTTAGATTGTAAGCTCTTTGGGGCAGGGTTCTCATTACTAATGTGTCAAAGTGTGTGCACATATCAATTTATACATAATTTATATATATGTTTCTTAAACGATGTATGAAATGTATTAATTTAATTTTTATCTTCTGTATAATGGCTTGCACTTATCCCCTTGTTTGTATACTCTGTACAGGCTGCATACCAAGTGGAGCTTTATAAATAAAATTATAAATATACATACATACCTATTTTACAGGTTTTCTTGCCATTGGTGTATAGTATGAAGTGCAGCCTGTTGGGTTTCTATTGTATGCGGCATAGGGGAGATCTTATCTTCTTTGGTACTTCTTTGTTCAGTTTGTAACTCGTCCCAGAGGTTTTGGAGGTCCTGGGACCAGTGAGATATCCACCTTACTTATTTGAGTTTGGGTGTCAGAGTCGTTTGACAGGTTGCAATCACTCGAGGAGTTTATTTGTGGCTGAATAGCTTCAGCAGGCTGTGCCGTGGATCGCTTTGGTCTGCCATGTGGTCCTCCTCGTTTTGGTGACGAAACTTGTCCAGCCTTGCGTATATGTCTTGTGCTTTCTTTGGAGGAGACATACGGGGTTGTTATAGGGTTCTCAGTTGGGTATATAGTATTTGAGGTTGAATAAAGACAATATGTCCATCCAGTCCAACCCATCAAGCAATATCCTCATTTCCTGCCTAACTGTTGATCCAGAGGAAAAAACACCCACAAATTTATGAAGGGGGAAAAACTTGCAACATTCCTGTTTGCAAAAAACTTATTCAGCTTTTTTTTTTAAACTGACCAATGAACCTGCATAACAACGTCCACTGGAAGACAGTTCCATAGCTTTACCGTCTCACAGTGAAAAACCCTTTCCCAACTCTACTTTATGTATCAATACCAGTAACTTGTAACATTCCTTGTTTGAGAAACTCATCCAGCTTTTTATTAAACTGACCAAAACCTGCCATAACTACGTCCATGGAAGACAGTTCCATAGGTTTACCGTTCTCACAGTGACAAACCTTTCCCAACTCTACTTTATGTATCAATACCAGTAACTTGCAACATTCCTTGTTTGCAGAAACCAATCCAGCTTTTATTAAACTGACCAATGAACCTGCCATAACAACGTCCACTGGAAGACAGTTCCATAGCTTTACCGTTCTCACAGTGACAAACCCTTTCCCAACTCTACTTTATGTATCAATACCAGTAACTTGTAACTCCTTGTTTGTAGAAAACTCATCCAGCTTTTTTTTTTAAACTGAACAATGAACCTGCCATAACAAGTCCACTGGAAGACAGTTCCATAGCTTTACCGTTCTCACAGAGACAAACCCTTCCCAACTCTACTTTATGTATCAATACCAGTAACTTGTAACATTCCTTGTTGTAGAAATCATCCAGCTTTTTTATTAAACTGACCAATGAAACTGCCATAAAAACGTCCACTGGAAGACAGTTCCATAGCTTTACCGTTCTCACAGTGAAAAACCCTTTCCCAACTTGAAGACTAAACCTTTTTTCTTCAAGTCTTAAGGGATGTCCACGTGTCCTCTGACATGTTCTATTGGTGAACAATGCTCCAGATGTTATTGTATGGCCCGTTAATGCATTTATACACAGTAATCAATCCCACGCAAGCGCCTTTTTTCCAGCGTGCATAATTGTAACTTTTCCAGTCTCTCTTCATATTCAAGCTCCCCCAATCCCCTAATTAATTTAGTTGCCCTCTCTGAACCCTTTCCATTTCAAAGATGTCCTTTTTGTACACAGGATTCCAAAATTGCACTGCACATTCCAAATGAGGCCTTACCAATGCTTTGTAAGAGGGAGAATAACATTTTTGCTCCCTTGAATCCATACCTCTCTTTATACAAGACAATACAATGCTGTCTCTGGCTGTTGCTGCCTGGCACTGCTTGCTACCTTTAAGTTTGTTATCCAACAAAACTCCAAATCCCTTTCCAACAGGGATTCACTAAAACACAGAGCCACACTCCATGAAGCTTTTCAAAAAAATTAGGTCAACAAAGTTTGTGTCGTCAGCAAACACAGAAACCTTGCTGACATTACACATTGTGTGTTTTCAGCAGGTTCTCATGTAGATAGGTTGGCAGCACTTTTGAAAGGTTAAATAGTATATTACCTGTAGGGTTAGTAACAGGAGTTTATGTCAGGGAACTACAGGTCTGTGCTTCCTACCTCAAGTCAGGTAACGCCACCAAGTTTGTGCTACCCTTAGCGTGAAATTAATACAGGTAAGTGGTTAATTGCTTTAAGTAGTAGTACCTGCTACTTACCTTTCCTCAATGCAATACCAGATATAACGGCATTTACATCTAGTATTCAACTCGGGATTGCAGGGACTTGTGATATTGAATCTCCATGAAATAGATAGAAAAAAATGACCAAATCCTTATTTATTTTAGGTACATTAAGATTCCATAGTTTCAAAACTCAAAACTACTATCTGCCTATAGCAAATCACTATAGACGTGCACTGCACTATGCACTGATAATAACTAGATGGGATCACTATCACTACCACTAGTGATATTGGCTGTAGTGGGGCACAGTATCATCCACTGCACATGCTCACAAGCTGTACTCAGTTTTGGGAGGGGCTGGGCACAGGGAGAAATGCATAATAACTAGGAGTGAGCTGAACGGACATTAGGAGATCTAGTGACAGGGAACACTGAGAGCAAAGGACCAAGTTCAAGGAAGCACTAAAAATATAGAGAAAGGATAAAGGCAAGTCATTTTTTTTTCACTTTAGTGTCCCTTTAAAAGTTTGATGGCCGTTTTGGCTAATAGTATATAAGTCTTTAGCCCACACCCTCCAAAACATACTTAAGCTACAGGTACAGTACATTGTGATTTGAGTATCCTTATGTTTATATAACTACTGTATAAGTACCCCGGGTGAGAATATGAAAGACTAGGTCCTCACTCCTGACTTCTCTGAATTTCCCATAGAAGACCACCCTGGTACTAAGACAAGGACTTGTTAGGGTATCTCAATACAGTCCAAGCAAACAAATGTGTTGTATTTGTTTTCACAATAAAAACTTTGGATTCAACATTGCAGTGTGCACCCCTATACTTCTTTTGCTATAAGAATGTTTAGAGTTAGTTGAAGATACAAATTTTAAGCTATTTGCATGCTACGGAAATTAAAATGTATATTATGTCAATGGGAATAGAAAGAAGAAACAAAACAAATAGTTGTGGGCTTATTTTGAAATAACATGGAATCCACCATCACAGCTTGACATTGTTGTGTTAATAGTAATAATTCATTCAAACCTCAGTACCCAAGAGGTCTGCCTATTACCTAAAAGAATGGAACAAAAATAAACTGTCTCCAGGGAACTGTCTGTGTTATATAAAGAAGAATCCACTTCACTGGTTTAAACCTGCAAAACTAAACTGAAATAGGTACATAACAAGCAATAAACAGGTAAATCATTATCCTAATATTAGTCAGTGTGGGGATAAAACATCATTATGGTTATTGTGGGTTAGAGTAATATTGTTCCATTCATTGACAAAGACAGGTGGCTACTCTATTCAATGCCACAATAAAAGGCTGTAAAATTGATGGTGAGGGAACAGTAACATGTTTATATTGACAGGGACATAAAACAGGGTATTCAATAAAAGTTCTTATTGTTAAAATTGGTGCTAATTTTGCCCCAACAATCAGATGATTTAACATTTGGAAACTAACATCTAATTGGTTGGGCAAAATTAGCACCATTTTTAACGATAAGAACTTTTATGAGTAACCTGCTTTGAATTATCAATGGAAATATACACACAGTGGTACCATTGGTCACATAGAATCCACTAACATGACAAAGACAGGTGGCTACTCTATTCAATGCCACAAATAAAAGGCTATAACATTTGGAAACTAACATCTGATTGGTTGGGGCAAAATTGGCACCATTTTTAACGATAAGAACTTTTATTGAGTAACCTGCTTTGAATTTATCAATGGAAATATACACACAGTGGTACCATTGGTCACCTAGAATCCTCATAACATTGACAAAGACAGGTGGTACTCTATTCAATGCCACAATAAAAGGCTATAACATTTGGAAAACTAACATCTGATTGGTTGGGGCAAAATTGGCACCATTTTTAACGATAAGAACTTTTATTGAGTAACCTGCTTTGAATTTATCAATGGAAATATACACACAGTGGTACCATTGGTCACATAGAATCCTCATAACATTGACAAAGACAGGTGGCTACTCTATTCAATGCCACAAATAAAAGGCTATAACATTTGGAAACTAACATCTGATTGGTTGGGGCAAAATTAGCACCATTTTTAACGATAAGAACTTTTATTGAGTAACCTGCTTTGAATTTATCAATGGAAATATACACACAGTGGTACCATTGGTCACCTAGAATCCACATAACATAAACAGGTTTCTTCTAATGTTGTTTAAAATAATTGCAGGGCTAAAGTTACCAACCATTTGCCTGCTGTTTCATTGGTTGAGAACAATAAGAGCCAACATCTTCTGGGCGCTTTACAATTACATAGTCATACATTAAATACAGGGTAATAATGTTATACAAAGTCGTACATATTACATACACAGGTAATACATATATAAGTAACAGAGTGAGGAGTTTCTTACAGCAATACCGTGATACAATAGGAGAGAGGAATCGGGAATCGGTAGGCTAGAATGTGGTTATATAGTAATATGTGTAATTGTATGTGTGCATGTGTGTATATAGGGCATATTTAAAACTCTAAATAGTGTGTGTGGTGTGTGTGTGTGTGTGTGTGTGTGTGTGTGTGTGTGTGTGTGTGTAATAATAGAGAATCATGGTGTTATATTTAGTTATGTTAATGGAAACTTTTAATTGGCTATACAAAAGATAGAACTCTTTGCCTCAGCTTGTTAAAGGCAATTAGGAATTCTTTATTCTTTAGAGTGTAAATAAGAGGATTTAGCAGAGGGACCAGAACAATGTACAGAAGGGAAAACAACTTGTCTCTATCCAGTGAATAGCTTGTAGTGGGTCTCACATACAGACAGAATAGGGTCATATAAAGAATTATAACACAGGTCAGGTGCGAGGCACAGGTAGAAAATGCCTTTTGACGTCCATGTGTTGACTGGATTTTCAGGATGGTAGAGATGATAAAAATGTACGAGATCAGAGTGAATAGAAAGAAATTAAAGGACAATGATGTCCCAATAACATAAGTTAAAATCTCTACATTAAAGGTGTCACTGCAAGAAAGTTTTAGCAATGGGATCAGATCACAGAAAAAATGTTCTATTACGTGGGACTTACATATGATAATTTAGATACAAGAACAAACATGGCCACAGAGCCAACAAACCCAGCACAGTATGATGTAGATATAAGCCAAGCACAATGTTTTTTACTCATTCTAGCAATGTAATGAAAGGGATCACAAATAGCAACGTACCGATCATATGACATGGCTGTTAGTAGAATGTATTCACTGAAAGCCAAGGACATATAAAGATACAGTTGAGTCATACACAAAAAAATGAAATTTTATTCTGTTTTGTGATGAGAAGATGGAGCAAAGCAGGTAAAATATTAGAGGTAAAATAGATGTCAATTAATGAGAGATTCTGTAGGAATTTGTACATAGGTCTGTGTAAATTAGAATTGAACAAAATGCTGAAATAATGATGAGATTTCCAGTTATAATGAAGAGATAGATTTAAGAAATAAGACAAAAAGAGGAAGTTGACATTCTGGGGTGTCACAGAACCCCTGGATTATGAATTCAGACACATTTCGGATATTTAGTTTCATGTTACTGAGTGTGATGTATTGGGCAGATATATTATTAAAGGGTAACTGTGGTCCAAAAATGACTTTAGATAAATTGACAGGAATTGCTTTCCTGAGTATTTTTGCAATTTACTTCCATTATTTTTTTACGAAGTTTTGAAGATATTTACATTTATATATGTGATATTGTAGCAGCAGCACCAGAGCACCAGCACTTCCTACTTCCTGCTCTTAAACCATGTGACAGTCCCTCCCTCTGTGGAAGGTATTAAAAAAAGACAAAACTTTACACTTTACACTCTCCCTGCTGTGAGTGGTATGGTGTGTTCTTCCCACCCCATTCAGTCCTTCTTCAGTCAACTGTAACTCACTCTTTCAGTTTCTTCTGCTTTCTCCTGCACTGAGCATGTGCCAACCACTGATTACAAGGAAGAACTAGTATTTTGACTGCAGATTCAGAACCTCCCACCCCTAACTTTTTGATCAGTGATTATTTATACTTGGGCTGTGCAGCACATAGAGAGGTGGTTGATGGTTCATAAAGGTAGGAACCTGGCCTTTCATTTAAAAAACTTGTGATCACCTTTACAGCATTTACAGGAGAATAGCTCTAACATGTTTGTGAGAATAGCTCTAACATCTTTTAATTTAATCAATAAAAGTTAATTATTGAGAGATTTATTTTGCTGGACCTCATCACAACATTCAGGAACCGATTGGATAAAATAATAAATACAACAAAGCGAAGGATTACATGTGGCTTTACTCTTGCTATTTAGCCTTCATACATTCTATGGAGCATACTAAGTTTACAGTATGTCAATTGCTTACACCAATTAGCAGAGCCTGCAGCATTTTCCTAAACGGCACAGGACAGGTGAAAAGAAAATTGTCTACAATGGTGAACAAACTTTTCCTATACGTGAAGGGAGGCAGTAAGCAGATGCTCTTACTTTCTGGATTCCATGATCCAGTAATTGTCACAAAGTGATTATAGCATTGGAGGAACATTGCACTCCGTTCTGCATCTCACCCTATTACTAATAGTATAAACAAAGTATAAACAAAGCTCTATTAATGTGTGTGTCTGAGTTCATAAATAATAAACAAATAAATAAATGTAATGAAAAACAGAATGTAAATTTCGAATGTTTCTATTAGTAAAGATATTTTTATTTTCATGTGAATAATAATAGAACTTCAGTAGCACAAAAGGCCTAAGGAATATTACATTGTGCAGGGGATTTCACCTTTAGGGTCTTTCCTGCACAATCAAGTATCTAATAATGGATTTGATTCCTATTCAACCTCTTTGTTCTCAACCAATGAAACTAGCAGGCAAATGGTTGGTAACTTTAGCCCTGCAGATTATTTTAAACAACATTAGAAGAAACCTGTTTATGTTATGTGGATTCTAGGTGACCAATGGTACCACTGTGTGTATATTTCCATTGATAAATTCAAAGCAGGTTACTCAATAAAAGTTCTTATCGTTAAAAATGGTGCTAATTTTGCCAACCAATCAGATGTTAGTTTCCAAATGTTAAGCCTTTATTTGTGGCATTGAATGAGTAGCCACCTGTTTTGTCAATGTTATGAGGATTCATGTGACCAATGGTACCACTGTGTGTATATTTCCTGATAAATTCAAAGCAGGTTACTCAATAAAAGTTCTTATCGTTAAAAATGGTGCCAATTTTGCCCCAACCAATCAGATGTTAGTTTCAAATGTTATAGCCTTTTTTGTGGCATGAATAGAGTAGCCACCTGTCTTTGTCAATGTTATGAGGATTCTAGTGACCAATGGTACCACTGTGGTGATATTTCCATTGATAAATTCAAAGCAGGTTACTCTAAAAGTTCTTATCGTTAAAATGGTGCCAATTTTGCCCCAACCAATCAGATGTTAGTTTCCAAATGTTATAGCCTTTTATTGTGGCATTGAATAGAGTAGCCACCTGTCTTTGTCAATGTTATGAGGATTCTATGTGACCAATGGTACCACTGTGTGTATATTTCCATTGATAAATTCAAAGCAGGTTACTCAATAAAAGTTCTTATCATTAAAAATGGTGCTAATTTTGCCCCAACCAATCAGATGTTAGTTTCCAAATGTTAAATAACATCTGATTGGTTGGGGCAAAATTAGCACCAATTTTAACGATAAGAACTTTTATTGAATACCCTGTTTTATGTCCCTGTCAATATAAACATGTTACTGTTCCCTCACCATCAATTTTACAGCCTTTTATTTGTGGCATTGAATAGAGTAGCCACTTGTCTTTGTCAATGAATGGAACAATATTAAATCTAAACCCACAATAACCATAATGATGTTTTATCCCCACACTGACTAAATATTAGGATAATGATTTACCTGTTTATTGCTTGTTATGTACCTTATTCAGTTTAGTTTGCAGGTTTAAACCAGTGAAGTGGATTCTTCTTTATATAACACAGACAGTTCCCTGGAGCCAGTTTATTTTTGTTCCATTCTTTTAGGTAATAGGCAGAACCTCTTGGGAACTAAAGTTTGAATGAATTATTACTATTAACACAACAATGTTAAAGCTGTGATGGTGGATTCCATGTTATTTCAAAATAAGCCCACAAAACATTGTTTTGTTTCTTCTTTATTCCCAGTGACATAATATACATTTTAATTTCCGTAGCATGCAAATAGCTTAACATTTGTATCTTCAACTGAACTCTAAACAAGTCTTATACCAAAAGAAAGTATAGGGGTGCACACTACAATGTTGAATCCAAAGTTTTTATTGTGAAAACAAATACAACACATTTGTTTGCTTGGACTGTATTGAGATACCCTAAACAAGTCCCCTTGTCTTAGTACACAGGGTGGTCTTCTATGGGAAATCTAGAGAAGATCTAGGAGCGAGGACCTAGTCTTTCATATTCTCACCCTGGGTACTTATACAGTAGTTATATAAACATAAGGCTACTGTACCTGTAGCTTAAGTATGTTTTGGAGGGTGTGGGCTAAAGACTTATATACTATTAGCCAAAACGGCCATCAAACTTTTAAAGGGACACTAAAGTGAAAAAAAAATGACTTGCCTTTATCCTTTTCTATATTTTTAGTGCTTCCTTGAACTTGGTCCATTTGCTCTCAGTGTTCCCTGTCACTAGATCTCCTAATGTCCTGTTCAGCTCACTCCTAGTTATTATGCATTTCTCCCTGTGCCCAGCCCCTCCCAAAACTGAGGTACAGCTTGTGGAGCATGTGCAGTGGAGATGATCTGTGCCCCACTACAGCCAATATCACTAGTGGTAGTGAGTAGTGATCCCATCTAGGTATTATCAGTGCATAGTGCAGTGCACGTCTATAGTGATTTGCTATAGGCAGATAGTAGTTTTGAGTTTTGAAACTATGGAATCTTAATGTACCTAAAATAAATAAGGATTTGGTCATTTTTTTCTATCTATTTCATGGAGATTCAATATCACAAGTCCCTGCAATCCCGAGTTGAATACTAGATGTAAATGCCGTTATATCTGGTATTGCATTGAGGAAAGGTAAGTAGCAGGTACTACTACTTTAAAGCCACATTTAACCCTGTATTAAATTTCACGCTAAGGGGTAGCACAAAACTTGGTGGCGTTACCTGACTTGAGGTAGGAAGCACAGACCTGTAGTTCCGCTGACATAAACTCCTGTTACTAACCCTACAGGGGTAATATAACTATTTAACCTTTCAAAAGTGCTGCCCCAACCTATCTACATGGAGAACCTGCTGAAAAAACACAATGTGTAATGTCAGCAAGGTTTCTGTGTTTGCTGACGACACAAAACTTTGTTGACCATTAAAAGCTTCAGAGGATGTGCTCTGTGTTAAGTGAATCCCTGTTGGAAAGGGATATTGGAGTTTTGGTGGATAACAAACTTAAAGGTAGCAAGCAGTGCCAGGCAGCAACAGCCAGAGACAGCATTGTATTGTCTTGTATAAAGAGAGGTATGGATTCAAGGGAGCAAAAATGTTATTCTCCCTCTTACAAAGCATTGGTAAGGCCTCATTTGGAATGTGCAGTGCAATTTTGGAATCCTGTGTACAAAAAGGACATCTTTGAAATGGAAAGGGTTCAGAGAAGGGCAACTAAATTAATTAGGGGATTGGGGGAGCTTGAATATGAAGAGAGACTGGAAAAGTTACAATTATGCACGCTGGAGAAAAGGCGCTTGCGTGGGGATATGATTACTGTGTATAAATGCATTAACGGGCCATACAATAAACTATCTGGAGCATTGTTCACCAATAGAACATGTCAGAGGACACGTGGACATCCCTTAAGACTTGAAGAAAAAAGGTTTAGTCTTCAAGTTGGGAAAGGGTTTTTCACTGTGAGAACGGTAAAGCTATGGAACTGTCTTCCAGTGGACGTTGTTATGGCAGGTTCATTGGTCATTTAATAAAAAACTGGATGAATTTTCTACACACAAGGATGGTACAAGTTACTGGTATTGATACATAAAGTAGAGTTGGGAAAGGGTTTGTCTCTGTGAGAACGGTAAAGCTATGGAACTGTCTTCCAGTGGACATTGTTATGGCAGGTTCATTGTTCAGTTTAAAAAAAAAAGCTGGATGAGTTTCTACAAACAAGGAATGTTACAAGTTACTGGTATTGATACATAAAGTAGAGTTGGGAAAGGGTTTGTCACTGTGAGAACGGTAAAGCTATGGAACTGTCTTCCAGTGGACGTTGTTATGGCAGGTTCATTGGTCAGTTTAATAAAAAGCTGGATTGGTTTCTGCAAACAAGGAATGTTGCAAGTTACTGGTATTGATACATAAAGTAGAGTTGGGAAAGGGTTTGTCACTGTGAGAACGGTAAACCTATGGAACTGTCTTCCAGTGGACGTAGTTATGGCAGGTTCATTGGTCAGTTTAATAAAAAGCTGGATGAGTTTCTACAAACAAGGAATGTTACAAGTTACTGGTATTGATACATAAAGTAGAGTTGGGAAAGGGTTTTTCACTGTGAGAACGGTAAAGCTATGGAACTGTCTTCCAGTGGACGTTGTTATGGCAGGTTCATTGGTCAGTTTAAAAAAAAAAAGCTGAATAAGTTTTTTGCAAACAAGGAATGTTGCAAGTTTTTCCCCCTTCATAAATTTGTGGGTGTTTTTTTCCTCTGGATCAACAGTTAGGCAGGAAATGAGGATATTGCTTGATGGGTTGGACTGGATGGACATATGTCTTTATTCAACCTCAAATACTATATACCCTAACTGAGAAACCCTATAACAACCCCTGTAATGTCTCCTCCAAAGAAAGCACAAGACATATACGCAAGGCTGGACAAGTTTCGTCACCAAAACGAGGAGGACCACATGGCAGACCAAAGCGATCCCACGGCACAGCCTGCTGAAGCTATTCAGCCATCAAATAAACTCCTCGAAGTGATTGCAACCTGTCAAACGACTCTGACATCCAAACTCAAATAAGTAAAGGTGGATATCTCACTGGTCCAGCAGGACCTCCAAAACCTCTGGGACAGAGTTACAAATCTGAACAAAGAAGTACCAAAGAAGATAAGATCTCCCCTATGCCGCATACAATAGAAACCCAACAGGCTGCACTTCATACTATACACCAATGGCAAGAAAACCTGTAAAATAGGTATGTATGTATATTTATAATTTTATTTATAAAGCTCCACTTGGGTATGCAGCCTGTACAGAGTATACAAACAAGGGGATAAGTGCAAGCCATTATACAGATAGATAAAAATTAAATTAAATACAATTTCATACATCGGTTAAGAAAGCATATATATAAATTATGTATAAATTGATATAAGTGCAACAAGCTTTGACACATTAGTAATGAGAACCCTGCCCCAAAGAGCTTACAATCTAAGTGAGAGGGACAACATACAGATACAAGTGTGGGGGGGATGAGTTCAAAGTGCTTAAAAGGGCTAACAATCATTTGTTGTGCTGATGCTCTGAAAGGTAGGATAACAGTCTAGATTTGAATGTATTAATGGATGTCACCAGGCGAAGTGAGAGAGCGAGAAAGTTCCAAAGGTAGGGGGCAGCAAGAGAGAATGGTTTAAGGCAGGAGACAGCAGTGTTAGTTGGGGGTCTGTGGAGAAGATTTCCTTGGGAGGAACAAAGGGTACGGCCTGAAACATAATGGACCAAGAGAGAAGATAAGTAGGGTGGTGCAGTAGAGCGAAGGGATTTAAAGGTTAAAAGCAGGGTATTTAATATGATTCTTTGTTTGATGGGAAGCCACCCTATGGACTGAAGTATCGGGGTTGCGGGTTCTCTTTTGGAGGAGAGCGAGATGATCCGAGCTGCAGAGTTTAAGAAAGACTGGAAAGGGATGGAGATGAGAGGCCGGGAGTCCAAGTAGTAGAATGTTACAGTAGTCAAGACGGGAGTTTATAAGGGCATGGCTGAGAATTTTAGAGAGAGAGAAAAGGGCGGATCTTGGCAATATTGTGAAGGAGAAAATGACAGGTCCTAGCAACATTGTTAATGTGATGATGGAAGGAGAGAGAGGAGCCAAAGATATCTCCAAGGCAGCATTCAGATTCAACTGGGTTAATGAGCATATTGTCAATAGAGATGGAGAAGAGAGGACTAAGTCCCAGTTTAGGGGGAGTGTAGAGGGAGAACAGCCAGGGTCCTAAAACCGAGCTAAAAATAAGTTATTAGCATGGAGGTGTTTAGTAAATACGTGTAGAGACGAGACGTTCAAGGAGTTTTGATGTTAACGGAGATATGTGTTACTATCCCAAATTATGTTTACAGTATGCTTTATTACTCTAAAACATCCCAAATAATTTGGGATACACATATATTACGTGCCTTCTATTTTGTGTGCTATATTTTTTTTTACCTATAGGCTCTGCAGAAACTGCACTTGACTATTGTTTTTTTCTACAAATATGTTAATAATGTTTGTTTATTAGTCCTTCCCCTTTTTCCCTTCTCTCCAGCCTCTATAGTTATATCAGAGGTGAGCAGCTCAATTTCACATTACTTGATGATGTATATTATATTATATAGTGCATCCAGCATAATCCGTAGCGCTTACAATCACATGGATACATTCACATCAGGCCCTGCCCGGAAGAGCTTACACTCTAAGCACATTTATTTGACACATACAACCTATCATTATGTCTTTATGATTGTGGGGGAACAGTGGAGTGCCCGGAGGAAACCCACACAGTACAGGGAGAACATACAAACTCCTTGCAGATATGTCCAAGGGGGGAATCGAACTCAAGACTACAGTGCTGCAAGGCATCAGTGCTAACCACTGAGCCACCATGCTGCCCAATTCCCATTATAGAGATAGGAAAACTGGGTTTTATAAACAGTAATGAATATCCCTGGTTTTTAATAGAAAGTGTGTAATATTTTACATCCATTCCATTAAGTTCAGTTAATCATTTGATCACTTCATTATTAGTATTATAAAATAAATGATCCAGCCTCAGAAAATCAATGAACATTATTATTAGGTCTAGTATTAAGGGGCCAATCAGGGTCCCCCAGGCCTTACTTATTTGCCCAGATCTGGGTTTTATCCTTCTTTGGATTGTATTCCCTTTATTGGTGTCTGTTTTTTTCATTATACTGCCTTTATAGTCACTGTTCTCTGGACCAATGGTAATACTATTACAAATGTGCTGGTATTTGGGTCTTACCAGCATATTGCATGACTGTGTACCTCCTAGATGGTTTTGTATTGATTTCCTACTCCCTGCTTAGGTTATATTAAGGGTATGTCCAGCAAAAATGTAAGTTTATTTCTAACTGATTTACTGAAGAACAGAAGGTAAATGCACTATCTCTTACCTCCCGTGCTTCTGTAATCATCACAGGAGAGGAGGAGACACGTACCTGCGGCCCGCTCCAGCGCCGAAATCATATGCCTCTGATGCATCTTCCAGTCCTTTGTTACTGTGTGCGTATGCACACATCGAAGGATCAAGGGACGGTGGAGGCTGTCAGTGAAGTGTCCCTCCTCTCCGTAGATTTACTGATGACTGTACTGATTTAACCCCAGTCTTGGAGAGCTCCATCTATTGTAATCGTTTTACTCTTATAATAAATCCCTCAACAGTTTATAATTGTTTAAAACAATATGGGTCTGTTGGCCTTAAAAAAAAATATTTGACATGGAAGAATTAGTTTTTAATCACAAACCGAGAGTGGTGGTTAATGCATGCTACATCCATGTGGGCTAAGTTCTAATGGGGAAGTTGGGTGTGTATACGAACCTTTATATGGGGCATTGGGAGTCAAGGTCTCTGTGTTTGCTGATGACACTAAACTATGCATAGCTTTGTAAACTCAAATAAATCATGGTATTGTTTACTACAGTATTCACAGGACTAATGACATGCTTTAAGATCTGAAGAAAAGAAGTTTCATACTCAGGTAGGAATGTTATTGTCTTTATATAACCTCCAATACTATGTTACTATGTAACTGTTAGACAGACATTATGGGTAGGGTATAAAGGTTGGACTAGATGGACGTATGTCTTTATACAACCTCCAATACTATGTTACTATGTAACTGTTATAAGACATTATGGGTAGGCTATAAAGGTTGGACTAGATGGACGTATGTCTTTATACAACCTCCAATACTATGTTACTATATAACTGTTATACAGACATTATGGGTAGGGTATAAAGGTTGGACTAGATGGACGTATGTCTTTATACAACCTCCAATACTATGTTCCCTATGTAACTGTTATACAGACATTATGGTAGGGTATAAGGTTGGACTAGATGGACGTATGTCTTTATAAACACCTCCAATACTATGTTACTATTGTAACTGTTATACAGACATTATGGGTAGGGTATAAAGTTGGACTAGATGGACGTATGTCTTTATACAACCTCCAATACTATGTTACTATGTAACTGTTATACAGACATTATGGGTAGGGTATAAGGGTTAACTATGGGGACGTATGTCTTTATACAACCTCCAATACTATGTTACTATGTAACTGTTAACAGACATTATGTAGGATAAAAGGTTGGACTAGATGGACGTATGTCTTTATACAACCTCCAATACTATGTTACTATGTAACTGTTATACAGACATTATGGGTAGGTATAAAGGTTGGACTAGATGGACTATGTCTTTATACAACCTCCAATACTATGTTACTATGTAACTGTTATACAGACATTATGGGTAGGGTATAAAGGTTGGACTAGATGGTGTATGTCTTTATACACCTCCAATACATGTTACTATGTAACTGCTTATAACAGACATTAGGGGTAGGGTATAAAGGTTGGACTAGATGGATGTATGTCTTTATACAGCCTCCAATACTATGTTATGTAACGTTATACAGACATTATGGGTAGGGTATAAAGGTTGACTAGATGGACTTATGTCTTTATACAACCTCCAATACTATGTTACTATGTAACTGTTATACAGACATTATGGGTAGGGTTAAAGGTTGGACTAGATGGACGTATGTCTTTATACAACCTCCAATACTAGTTACTAGTAACTGTTATACAGACATTATGGGTAGGGTATAAAGGTTGGACTGATGGACGTATGTCTTTATACAACCTCCAATACTATGTTACTATGTAACTGTTATACAGACATTATGGGTAGGGTATAAAGGTTGGACTAGATGGACATATGTCTTTATACAACCTCCAATACTATGTTACTATGTAACTGTTATAGACGACATTATGGGTAGGGTATAAAGGTTGGACTAGATGGATTATGTCTTTATACAGCCTCCATACTATGTTACATGTAACGCTTATACAGACATTATGGTAGGGTATAAAGGTTGGACTAGATGGATTTTCTTTTATACAGCCTCCAATACTATTTTATATGTAACGGTTATACAGACATTATGGGTAGGGTATAAAGGTTTGACTAGATGGACTTATGTCTTTATACAACCTCCAATACTATGTTTACTATGTAACTGTTATACAGACATTATGGGGTAGGGATAAAGGTTGGACTAGATGGACGTATGTCTTTATACAACCTCCATCACTATGTTACTATCTAACTGTTACCGACAAAATGGGTGGGGTATAAGGGTGTACTAGATGGACATATGTCTTTATACAACCTCCAATACTATGTTTCTTATGTAACTGTTATACAAACATTATGTGTAGGTAATAGTTGGACTAGATGACGTATGTCTTTATACAACCTCCAATACTATGTTACTATCTAACTGTTATACAGACAAATGGGTGGGTATAAGGGTTGTACTAGATGGACATATGTCTTTATACAACCTCCAATACTATGTTACTATGTAACTGTTATACAGACATTGATGGTAGGGTTATAAGTTGGACTGATGGACGTATGTCTTTAAACATTCTCCAATACTATGTTACTATGTAACTGTCATACAAACATTAGGGTAGGGTATAAAGGTTGGACTAGATGGACGTTGTCTTTATACAACCTCCATTACTATGTTACTATCTAACTGTTATAACAGACTAATGGGTGGGGTATAAGGGTTGTACTAGATGGACGTATGTCTTTATACAACCTCCAATACTATGTTATATGTAACTGTTATACAGACATTATGGGTAGGGTTAAAGGTTGGACTAGATGGACGTATGTCTTTATACATTCTCCATACTTTGCAGTAAAGTCCAACCTGAAATACTGTTCCATCTTGTTTAAATAGCTTGAAGTGTTGCATATCTGTCAGTGGTTGACCAGTCGCCTTTCAAGGCTTGGAAGTGTTGCATATCTGTCAGTGGTTGACCAGTCGTCTTTCAAGGCTTCATTTGGCTCTATAATTTCCTCCCAGCATATGTAGAGGTATATACACAGTACCTGTAGAGAGACTGAAATCTGTACTGAATTTGGCTCTATAATTTCCTCCAGCTCCAGTATCTGTGGAGGTGAATACACAGTACCTGTAAGGAGACTGAAATTGTACCTGAATTTGGCCTATAATTTCCTCCAGCTCCAGTATCTGTGGAGTTATATAAAGTACCTGTAGGAGAGACTGAAATCTGTACCTGAATTTGGCTCATAATTTCCTCCAGCTCCAGTATCTGTGGAGGTATATACACAGTACCTGTAGGAGAGACTGAAATCTGTACCTGAATTGGCTCTATAATTCCTCAGCTCCAGTATTGTGGAGGTATATACACGTACCTGTAGGAGAGATGAAATCTGTACCTGAATTTGGCTCTATAATTTCCTCCAGCTCCAGTATCTGTGGAGGTATATACACAGTACCTGTAGGAGAGACTGAAATCTGTAACTGATTTAAATAGCTTGAAGTGTTGCATATCTGTCAGTGGTTGACCAGTCGTCTTTCAAGGCTTCATTTGGCTCTATAATTTCCTCCAGCATATGTAGAGGTATATACACAGTACCTGTAGAAGAGACTGAAATCTGTACCTGAATTTGGCTCTATAATTTCCTCCAGCTCCAGTATCTGTGGAGGTGCATACACAGTACCTGTAGAGAGACTGAAATCTGTACCTGAATTTGCTCTATAATTCCCTCCAGCTCCAGTATCTGTGGAGTTATATACACAGTACCTGTAGGAGACTGAAATCTGTACCTGAATTTGGCTCTATAATTTCCTCCAGCTCCAGTATCTGTGGAGGTATATACACAGTACCTGTAGGAGAGACTGAAATCTACCTGAATTTGGCTCTATAATTTCCTCCAGCTCCAGTATCTGTGTGAGGTATATACACAGTACCTGTAGGAGAGACTGAAATCTGTACCTGAATTTGGCTCTATAATTCCTCCAGCTCCAGTACGTGGAGGTATTACACAGTACCTGTAGGAGAGACTGAAATCTGTACCTGAATTGGGCTCTATAATTTCCTCCAGCTCCAAGTATGTTTGGAGTATATACACAGTACCTGCAAGAGAAAGGAGATCAATGTATCAACACAGGATCAATGGTAAATGGGTCATTGGTAGGATTGCTGTACTGCTTACCTCAAAGGGCTTACACACAAAATGTGGATGATTGTAAAATAAACGTAAAAGAAATAAAACATGAATCTATGATACAAAAGAAAGTCACAAAAGTTTAAGTTCTAAGTGTTGAGAAATATAGACCATAAACTGTATAAAAAACTTCTTTGTGCACTGGTTTTACATTTGCCTGGCTTCCTCTGAGCTTCAGCACTATCTTTAATAGAGGAAAGCCCAGGACACTAACCTGAGAGGTAGGTATTACCAATCCTAACTCCCTGCCCCAGGTAAATGAAAATAACTTTTTTTAAGTTATATTTACATTGTAGTTTAGTTGTCCTTAGATATAATATCATGAAAGGAATTGTAATTAAAAAGATGATGTTTGGTTGTTGATGCTCTGATGTTCTTTGTTGAGAAATGTTTGAGATCCCGAGGGAAGTTCAGGTTTAATGACATTTGATACTTGCTGTTCACTTTCCTTGCATACCCTCTGATGCAGGTACATTGTAAAGAATCCAGTCAATCTAATCCCATAAAATGGACATGAATAAAAAGGTTAGAAGGATTCTCCAGGGGAGATACATTACCCAACGCTAACAGGGAAATAAGTTCATGGGTTTAACACTTATTTTACGGTGCCAGCACCATTTGTTTAAACAGCACAGTGCACACCATGTTAAAAAATGAAACTGTTATTTAGCACAAAACTTAGTGCAGCCCTGGACCGAAGGAAAGGAAGTAGAAACAGATGATTGTCTCTCCCTGTTCATATACTGTATAAAGTAACTGGCCAGTCGCCTTATGGAGGGCTGTACAGTTATTACCTCTTAGAACTAGAACTGTGGACACCACTGGGGGATAACTATAAAGTAGGAATATATGCTTTGTGACATTGTTTTTACAATTTTACCTTTATTTACCTTCATTTTCTCAGCCCATTCCAGCCTGGGGGACAAATACAACCCATTTATCCATTACATAGTCCCTCGCTGCACATTTCAGCTTGCAGTCTGGTCCATAAAAACCTTGTGGGCATTCTAAAAAGAAGGAAGATAAAACGTGTATTTCCCCATCTATATGTAAAGGAGGTTAGAAAATGAATGAAACAGTAAAACACTAGGCCACACTAGCGCGTTTCTCACATTTTACAATCCATTAGAGGGTGATAATCGCAGATAAAATGGTTGTAGCCGTGTTAGTCCAGTAGCATATAATAAAGAGATGAGTACTATAGCAGTACAAAGCTGCAGTAATAAACATTTAGTACTGCTTGACCTGAGGAAGAGGGAAGTGTCTCTGGAAAACTTGTCTATAAAAATGAACTGTTCGTCCATAATAAAGAGGTATCACCTGATCCTATAGTACTCTATAGTATTGGATGATAATCACATGCCAGCGTATCACAATGTGGGTGGCCACACTGTTTGCCCTGCCAATGGATGGTAGCACCTGTAAGCACAAGGTACGCTCCCTTATGGTGTGGACGCAGCCTAAATTAAACCCCCAGTTATTAGTTGCACATCCTGCATAACAAAAGAAAGTATAAGAATAGCCACAGTTTGGATTATCTCCCCTTGTATTAATGAATGGGAGTCAATAAGATTTTCTTTGGTTTTGTATTCAAAAAGCTGTAATAGCTTTAGCATTGTTACATGTTGTACATTTCAGATCTTCTTTATTACCAGATTACCGACTATGGTCCATGGCCCTCCGATTGGTTGTACCATTTGTAGCGCACACCAGGCAAATCCTCTTTTAATCAGATTTCAGTGTAAATAAATTGTTTAGGCACACTTTGTTTTTTGTCAGAATGACAATGATTGAATCTGATCATATATGGCCATCCTTAATAGAGCTGGATCCCAAGCAGAATATCTAGGGAAAGTTGAAGGTTGAAACTTATTTAAAGGGCATGTCTACACCCAAAACTAAAATATAACCCCATTCTGGCCACACTGTGTAGTGTTAATAAATCCTTACCTTACATCTCTGCTCCTTATGGTTCTCCTGCAGTGTCTGTTCAAAGTCCAGGAACATGGAGAGTAGGAGCCTTCCTGTGTCTAAAAAGGTTTCTGCCTCTTAACTGTCCTCCTGGAGGATTCTGGCATGTGCAGAGCCTTATCCCCCTCTCTCTGGATGCCTTCAGGCTACTATTCTCCTAGCATTAAAACCTTGTTCTGTAGTGTAGGGACTGCATTGAATTCAGTATCTTTGTGTGACTTTTTGTTTTTAACTCCAGCAATGTGGCTATGGCCTTTCAACTTCGCTTGCTAAATGAGAAATTGTAATTTACTTGGTGCTGTATCAGTGCACATCATGTCTTATCTACACAGATGTTGCAACACATGGGAATTCGCTGTTATGTCTATTCATACGCAATGTACAAATAGACACAATGGTAAATAACCATGAGTAGCAACGTCTGTGTAGATTCAAGACATGATTTACATCACTAGTGTCTAGAAATGTAGCTTTGCTTTTTGAGCTCAAAACTAATGTAATTGCCGATAAATGAGCAAAACTATCCAACATTTTACAATGTTAAAATAAACAAAAGTAATAGTTTGGGCTTAGTACAGTACATTTAACCATGCCCCCTCCTTTATCACACAAAATAACATAAGGTTAGGATTGGACTTACTTCTTACAATTAGCCTGGGGCAGGCAATTTTGAACAGGGTTCCTCCCATGTATTTGACCTGGCACACACTTCCTTATGTTGGATATTTGCTAATGTAAACTCAAGTACAAGTACATGTGGCACTTCCTTTGGGACAGTATCAAAAAAGTCACTAGAACTAGAAATAGTGTGGGCGCACTTATATTACAGTTCTCTGTGTGGCATGCGCGCACAATGTAAAGGAATATGGATGCGTCGGAGACTATCAGTGAAAAGCTGGAGCGATCCACAGTAAGTTCTTTCTTCTCTCCTGCAAGTTTTACTGAAGAACAGAAGATAAGGCAAAGCTCATTTACCTCCCGTTCTTCAGTTAAACTGAACAAAGCAAAGTTAAAAAATTGGTGGACGTACCCTTTAAGTCTGCCCTGCAGTTCCCCAGCCAGCGATACAGGTAGCCCTTAACACTCACTTCCACAAGCCATGCCCACTTCCATGAAGAAGATGAAAATTCTACGTTGAAAAGCTGAAAGTCAGTGTTAAATTTTGACATTGATTATTTTAAAATATCCAACAACCATTAGATAGTTACTAGCTATATAGGCAGAGAGGTCTAGATTGATAATAGACAGATATAGATACATACAAGGATGCAATAATCCCTGTGGGAGATTAAGTGCACCATGGTCATGTAAGATGCGTTGGATTAATTCAAGTTAGTTACGGAGGATGATGATAAAGCAATTTTATGCCTTCTGTATACACTTGTATACACATTTGTACATGGATAGAAAGTAGGTTGACGGATAGGATGCAGAGAGTAGTTGGGGGTTTATTAATATGGACTAAGGTTCTAAGTGGGGTGCCACAGGGTTCTGTGTTGGGGCCACTTCTATTTAATCTGTTTATTAATGATTTGGAAGTGGGTTTGATTTGGAGCAAGGTTCTGTGTTGGATGATATCTCAAAACCTTTTTGACCATTAAAAACTTCAGAGGATGTGCAATCATTGCAGGGGGATCTAGATAGATTGACACTTTGGGCTGCTAAGGGTCAGATGAGATTCGATGTTGATAATGTAAGGTGATGCATTTTGGACTTCTGCTTATACTACTTATACTATAAATGGCTCTGTGTTGAGTGAATTCCTGTTGGAAAAGGATCTTGGGGTTTTGACTTAAAGATAGCAAGCAGTTACTGGAAGTTATGGGGTCAAGTTCTATTACAGGTTAGTACTGGGAGTTATGGGTCAATGTTTCTATAACAGGTTATTACTGGGAGTTATGGTCAATGTTTCTATACAGGTTAGTACTGGGAGTATAGTCAATGTTTATAAGGTTATTACTGGGAGTTATGGGTCAATGTTCTATACAGGTTAGGTAGTTACTGGGTAGTTAGGTAATCTTCTATGACAGGTTAGTACTAGGGTTCTGGGTCAAGGTCTATACAGGTTAGTACTGGGAGTTATGGTCAGTGTTCTATACAGTTTAGTACTGGGAGTTATGGGTCAGTGTTCTATACAGGTTAGTACTGGAGTTATGGTTCAATGTTCTATACAGGTTAGTACTGGGAGTTATGGGTCAATGTTCTACACAGGTTTAGTACTGAGTTATGGGTCAGTGTGTCTATACCAGGGTTAGTACTGGGAGTTATGGGTCAATGTTCTACAAAGGTTAGTACTGGAGTTATGGGTCAGTCAGTGTTCTATACAGGTTAGTACTGGGAGTATGGGTCAGTTGTTCTATACAGGTTAGTACTGGGAGTTATGGGTCAGTGTTCTATACAGGTTAGTACTGGGTAGTTATGGTCAAGTTATATACGGGTAGTACTTGTAGTTAGGGTCAATGTTCTATACCAGGTTAGTACTGGGAGTTATCAACATGATTTATTTAGTTTGTGTCACATGTAGTTAGAGATAATGGGATTTACAGTCGGAAACTATATTTCTCCACAACATCAGTGTACGTTATGTTAATATGTTCCCATATTCTATAGGTCTCCAATTGGGACACAGTGACGTGGATAATGACTTGCACAGCACACATAGACACATGTCTGTGCTCCAGGTCTCCCTTGGTTGTTTGTGCCTTAAGCTTCGGACCCCTAGTCACGATGTACGTTATCAAGTTACAGCAGCCACCAGGGAAACACTCAGCACAGGTTTTTTAAGTTTTTTACCAACATTCACTTTTCTGTACCAGTATCATAACATTCACAGTGTTGTTACCTTCAAAGCCAGTCTGTCGGGAAGAAACCATGAGGTGTGCAGAATTGTCCACTATAAACGGGCTAGTCAATGTAAAACCTGTACCACCGTGTATTAATCCACTTCATGGGGCCCCATGCAAAACCCCAGAAGTTAAGTTTTACGCTAAATATTGGCACAAATCCTATGTCTAACTTAAGGCTGGAGGAGTAATTAGTATAGTACAGTATATTAAGTATAGTAGTAAGTAACATATATATATAAGTGTAATATAGTATAGTACAGTATAGTATAGTATAGTACAGTATAGTATAGTACAGTATAGTATATAGTAAGTTGTACAGTATCGTTACAGTATAGTATAGTACAGTACAGTC
Organism: Hymenochirus boettgeri; assembly: GCA_019447015.1. Lineage (NCBI taxonomy): Eukaryota > Metazoa > Chordata > Amphibia > Anura > Pipidae > Hymenochirus > Hymenochirus boettgeri. The sequence continues at coordinate 14,218,303 of CM033475.1, forward strand.
AGATAAGTATGTACAGTATAGTATAGTATAGTACAGTGTATATAGTCATTTATGTGGTTAACCAGTGAGTAATATAGTATGGTACAGTGTAGATAGTATAGTACAGTATAATATAGTATTACATTAAGTAAGTATAGTACAGTATAGATAGTATGTACAGTGTTATATATATTAAGTACAGTACAGTAATATAGTATAGTACATGTAATATAGAGATAGTAAGTGTTAATATAGTAGGGTACAGTGTAGTACTAGTATAGTACACATATAGTTATAATATAGTATAGTACAGTATAGTATAGTACAGTATAGTTACAGTGTAGTATATATATAGTATATTACATAGCTTATTATACTGCTTTTATTTGACAAGCTGTGCACAACGTTTAAGGGGTTTCCCCTTCCTTAATATATCCATTAAGAGTGTGTCTTCCACCTTTATATACTGATTATATGATAGTACAGTGTAGTATAGTATATACAGTATGTACAGTAAATATAGTACAATTAATAAAGTATTTTCCCTTCCACCCTTTAGTGTACACCGTAGGTGCTTGACTCTCCAAACGCTAACCAAAACAGTATAGGTATATCCTGTATAGAAAAGGTGGGGAGATGCGCTTTAGTGGATATAAACTGCTTTTATTGTGACAAGCTGTGCACAACGTTTCAGGGGTTCCCCTTTCTTAATTATATCCTTAGAGTGCGTCTCCCCACCTTTCGTTATGGATTATAGTATAGTATAGTACAGTGTATTATAGTACAGTATAGTATAGTACAGTATAGTATAGTACAGTATAGTATAGTATATACAGTATAGTATAGTATACTATGGTAGAGTATAGTACAGTATAGTATAGTATATAGTACATTATAGTACAGTGTAGTATAGTATATAGTACAGTATAATATAGTATAGTACAGTATAGTATAGTACAGTGTAGTATAGTATAGTACAGTAATACAGTTGTAGATCAGTATAGTCAGTATAAACGTGTATTATAGTAAGTATAGTAAAGTACAGTATAATATCAGTATAGTATAGTACAGAATAATATAGTATAGTATAGTACAGTGTAGTATAGTATAGGACGTATAATTACACGTGTAGTATAGTACAGTGTATAGTATAGTTATAGTACCGTAAATACAGTATAGTATAGTATAGTACAGCTATAAGTATAGTATAGTAATAGGACAGTATAGTATAGTACAGTGTTATAGTACAGTATAAGTATCGTACAGGTAATTATTAGTATAGTACACAGTGTAGTATAGTAAGTATAATACAGATAGTATAGTATAAGTACAGTGTAGTATAGTATAGTACAGCATAATCAGTTAGTACAGTGTAGTAGTAGTATAGTACAGTTTTATAGTATAGTACAGGTATATATAGTATAGTACAGCATAGATAATAGTTACAGGTAGTATAGTATGTACAGTAGATAATATAGTGTAGTATAGTATAGTACAGTGTGTATAGTATCGACAGTGTTAGTATAGTACAGTGTTGTATAGTATGTACAGTGTTGTGTATAGTATTAGTACAGGGTAGTATTAGTATAGTACAGTATAGTTACAGTGTAGTATTAGTATAGTAACAGTATAGTATAGTACAGTGTAGTATAGTATAGTACAGTATAGTATAGTACAGTGGGATAGTATAGTACAGTAGTTAAGTATAGTACAGTGGAGTATGTATAGTACAGTGTAGTATAGTATAGTATAGTACAGTAATAAGATGTATAGGACATGTATAGTAAAGTACAATTATATCCAAGTATTTGTTCCTTCACACTCCTTAAGTTGTAAACTGCTAATGTGCTTGAACTCTTCAAACAGCTAACCACAAAACAGTATAGGGATAATCCAGTATATGAAAAGGTGGGGAGATTATAACTGCTTTTATGTGACAAGCTGTGACAACGTTTCAGGGGTTTCCCTTCCTTAATTGTATCCATTAAGAGTGAGTCTCCCCACCTTTTCGTATACTGGATTAGTAGAGTATAGTACAGTGTAGTATAGTACAGTGTAGTTACAGGTAGTATAGTTCAGTGTAGTACAGTACAGTATAGTATAGTATAGTACGTATAGTACAGTATAGTATAGTACAAAGTATAGTATAGAGACAGTATTAGTATAGTATGGTACAGTATACTACAAATAGTAAGTTTAGTATAGTACAGATAGTATAGAACAGTATAAGTATTGTTATAGTAAAGTATAATACAGGGTAGTATAGTACAGTGTAGTATAGTATATTATAGTATTGTACCAGTAAATATAGTATAGTATAGTATTTTACAATTATATCCAAAGTATTTTTCCCTTCGCATCCTTTAGTTGTAAAACTGCAAAGTGCTTGAACTCTCCAAAATGCTAACCACAAACAGTATAGGGATATCCAGTATATGAAAAGGTGGGGAGATGCACTCATAGTGGATATAAACTGCTTTTTATTGTGACAAGCTGTGCACAACGTTTTAGGGTGTTCCTCCTTCCTTAATTATATCCATCAAGAGTGCGTCTCCCACCTTTTTCATATACGGGTTTAGTATAGTATAGACAGTGTCGTATAGTATAGTACAGTACAGTAAAGTACAGTATATAAGTATATAGTAAGTATAGTAAGTAGTAGTATAGTAGCAGTACAGTACAGTTATAGTACAGTAAGTATAGTATAGTACAGATGTATAGTATATATGTACAGGATAGTTTTTTTTTTGACAGTATATAGATACATTATAGTACAGCAATATAGTATAGTATAGTACAGTATAGTATAGTACAGATAGTATAGTACAGTATAGATTTGATATAGTGTAATATGGCCAGCAAGTAAGTATATAGTACCTTATAGTATAGTACATTATAGTATAGACATTATAGTATAGTACATGTATAGTATAGTTACAGTATAGTATAGTATAGTAAGCAGTATAGTATAGTTACAGTATAGTATAGTACAGTTAGTATAGTAAGTATAGTTAGGACAGTATAGTATAGTACAGTGTAGTATAGTACAGTATAGTACTAGTTAAGTATAGTCATTACAATAGTATTTTTACGAGAGGTATAGTGAAGTATAGTACAGTATAGTATAGTACAGTATTGTATAGTATACTATGGTACAGTATAGTACAGTATAGTATAGATTGGTATGAGTACATTATAGTATAGTACAGTATAGTATACTATGGTAAAGGATAGTATAGCATAGATTGTATAGTACAGTTAGTATAGTACAGTATTGTATAGCATACTATGGTACAGTATAGTATAATACAGTATATAGTATAGTACAGTATAGTATAGATAGTAGAGTATGCTATGGTACAGTACAGTATACATAGTATAGTATAGTATGGAACAGTACAGTATGGTATAGTATAGATAGTACAGTACAGTATAGTACAGTACAGTATAGATAGTATAGTATAGTATTTGTCGTTGGATAAAGGCATACGTCCATTCAGTCAAACCTGCAACATTCCTTGTTGGCAGAAACTCATCCAGCTGATCCCACGCAAGTTTCTCTAGTGAACTTAATTGTAACTTATCCAATCTGTCTTATATTAAAGCTCTTCCAACCTTATTATCTTAGTTGCCTTTTCTGACCCTTTCCAAGATGTCTTTTTGTACACAGATTCACAAAATTGCACTGCGTGTTCAAATGAGGCTTACCAATGCTTTGTAAGAGGGAGAATAACATTTATCCCAATGAATCCAAACCTCTCTTTATACAAGACAATATCTTGCTGGCTCTGGCGGTTGCGGCCTGCAGCACAATCAAGTATCTAATAATGGATTTGATTCCTATTCAACCTCTTATTGTTCTCAACCAATGAAACTAGCAGGCAAATGGTTGGTAACTTTAGTCTCGCTTTGTGGTGGTTGCGCAGTGATTGGTTACATACAAGTGGTAGTGTAAACTGTATGTTTAGTATTCAAGGCACCGCACACAGGAGGATTGGAAAATCTTGTATATGTGTGTGTGCCTGTGTGTGTATATATATATGTGTGTGTCTGTGTGTATATATATATTTGTGTGTGTGTGTCTGTGTGTGTATCTATATATGTGTGTGTCTGTGTGTGTATATATATATATGTGTGTGTGTGTGTGTCTGTGTGTGTATCTATATATGTGTGTGTCTGTGTGTGTATATATATGTGTGTGTGTCTGTGTGTGTATAATTTAGGATGTTCTAGATTAAATATCTAATAGAAATAGTTTCCAGTTATGGGCAATTTAAAATATCTTTACCATGTATAGCCTTATATTATATAGGTAACGTTACAGTGTATAGCTCTATACTATATAGACGTTACAGTGTATAGCCGCACACAAAACCATATATGTATAGTTTATTAATATAGCGCAACTTGGGAATGCTACACTGTACAATAACAAATACAAATAAGTCATACAAGGGGGCAAAAATATACATAGTTATTTATATCAATTATTAGACATATCGGTGCTTTAAGCCTTGCCACAAGGGAAGGGAGGTCCCTGCCCATAAGACTTACATATCAGTTAGGAGGGTACATACATATACAAGTGAAGGGTGAATTGCAGTGAGACTTATGCAGTGCAATAAAGGAACGCTACTGAAAAAATGCTTCCTCATTTTCACTTATAAATAATAGTATCAGCATAGCACGTAACACTAGGTGTGTGTGTGTGCGTGTGGTCTTTAATCCAGCACATGTTTTGCTCAGGAGCAGTACCCCCCTCCCTCTAACCAACTGTCAAAACTGCAAACAGCTGAAATTTAGGATGTTCGAGATTAAATATCTAATAGAAATAGTTTCCAGTTATGGGCAATTTAAAATATCTTTACCATGTATAGCCTTATATTATATAGGTAACGTTACAGTGTATAGCTCTATACTATATAGACGTTACAGTGTATAGCCATATACTATATATAATGGTACTGTGTATAGCCATATACTATATAGATAATGTTACCTTGTATAGCCATATGCTATATAGATAAGAATATCACGTATAGCCATATACTATATGGAGAATGTTACCTTGTATAGCCATATGCTATATAGATAAGAATATCACATATAGCCATATACTATATGGAGAATGTTACCTTGTATAGCCATATGCTATATAGATAAGAATACCACGTATAGACATATACTATATGGAGAATGTTACCTTGTATAGCCATATGCTATATAGATAAGAATATCATGTATACCATTACTCAAGGAGAATGTTACCTTGTATAGTCCATATTCTAATATGATAAGAATATCACTGTATAGTACATATCTATATGAGAAATTTACTTGTATAGCCATATGCTATATAGATAAGAATATCACGTATACCTATACTAATATGGATAGAACTCAAACTGAAATGTGTTTTTGTTTTCTTCATCAGGGGTGTCCAAATGTCGAATTTTGTCCTAATTGGGGAGGTAAGTAGAATCAAACACTTTTTAAATTAGCTTTATACTTGGTTATAGATTATCACTGAGTTTGGTCTTTTCCCCTCCACACTTCAAATGTCCTGAACATCCCTTTGTACAATATAAATTTCTTTAAATCCCAACTCCCATCCTAGAACATAAAGTAGAATTCAAATAATTCAAACCTACATTTATCGTTTATTTTTTAACGGAACATGAAGATGGTGAGAGGAAAGAATCAAAGTGGAATAGGTTAAGAATTCTTTACCTGTCGCTGTTTCCGGCATAAAGAAATGTAAGACAAGTTATTTTTATCAATCATTTTAATAAACATAATGTCATTCCTAAAGAGTTCCCAGTTTATATCATTTTCTCCCTTACCTACCAGGGACCTCTATGTATAAATTCTGGGTATCAGTATCCTGATATATAATGAGACATCTACCACTGCATTTCTATAATGTTTTTTCTAATCTGTCCTTTAACCGACTCCCACAAAAGACCGCGTAACCCCTTGAGCATATTTAAGGTAGAATACCTTTCTGGTAAGACACTTTCCAGTTTTTTATTTTCTCGTTTTGCAAATTCTATATCTTGTGTGTAATATAACCCAGGGCTGTTTGGCTGTTAATAAGGTTTCATAAAACTCCTTTAGAGATCTGATCCCAAACAGACTTCAGACTTTTCAATGCATGGAAAAGGCACGGAGACAGGCAGACTGACGAGGGAAAGAAGGCTGGTAAGTACATTTGGGGAGGTCTTTGAAATCTAGTTTCTATTTTTTTGTTTGGGGGTGACAACCCTTTAATTTGTAGGTCGGATTAATAACTGATAGGGGATCATTTGATAAAACTTATTTTTCCCTTCACAAAGCAACAAGAGACTGACACATCTTCCCGTGAGCGTCACAAGTAGAAAATCACATTTATTAAACACTTTGTATTAGCAGTCATTTAAACGGTTGGCAAATATCAATATCCGTCAGTAAAAATTGAAATCTTAGCATTTAATTAATCAGTGTTCATGTGAAACTACAATGCTTGAAGCATTTTCCCTAAGAAACAAATAAATGGAATCAGAATTCTTAAAAACAACCTCAGGTCTGTTTATACAATCCTATTATCATACAGTAGATTTGCTCCCTAAAGTTAAAGGGTATTCAAAAAACTAACTTCCTTTTTTCTGTTTAATTGAATAACCGGAAGTAAATTTATACTTTACAGAAATAACATTTGTTTGACAAAATAGATAACAAACAGCCTCTATTATTTTCTGTTCTAAAGCTTATATTCTAAATCTCTCATTTGTCTTTAAGGCGTTCCAAACACGGCCACTGAAAACAACAATAAAGTAAGTGGAAAGAAGGAAGCTTTATCAACTATAGCAATTAATGATATAAGATAGCAAACAGCATTATAGTTTCTTTCTTAAATCTTTCTATCTAAAGCTTTATATTCTAATCTATCATTTTATCTTTTAAGGTGTTCCAAACAGCTGATTCTGGAAACCCAATGAGTCGTGGAAAGGAAGGCAGCTTTATACAAATAGTAGAATTTAATGATAAAAATATAGCAAACAGCATTATATTTCTTTCTTAAATCTTTCTAGTCTAAGCGTTCTATTCAATCTATAATTTTGTCCTTAGGCCGTTCCACCTGGCCACTGAACAACACCATGAAAGTAAGTGAAATGGAAGCGGTCTTATAACAAATATATCATTTGATTGATAAAAACAAACAGCGGCTATATTATTGTAAAATCTTTCTATTAAAGATTATATTCTAATCTATCCATTTTATCTTTAAGTGTGTTCCCAACAGTGGATCGTGAAACAACAAGGAAGTAAGGGGAAGGAGGCAAGCTTTATAACAAATAGTAGTCAATTTAATTGATATATTAGATAGCTAAACAGAGTTATTTCATTTCTTAAATCGTTTCTATCCTAAGCTTTATTTCTAATCTAGTCTTTATCTTTAAGCGTTTCCAACACGAGGCGACCACTGAAAACACAAGTAACGTAAGTGGGAAAGAGAAGGCGCTTTACTACAAATAGTAGCAATTTACATTGATAATATAGATGCAAAAGCATTATAGTAATTTCTTAAATCTTTCTATCCTAAAGTCTTTCATATTCTAATTATCATTTTCTCTGTTAAGGCGTGTTCCAAACTCGGCACTGAAACAAACAATAAGTAAGTGAGCAAGAGGCAGCTTTATACAAATAGTGTAAGTAATTGATACAAAAGATAGCAAGCAGTATATTTTTCTAATCTTTATAATCTTTTATTCTAATCTATCATTTTAATCTTAGGTGGTTCCAAACGCGGGCCCTACTAGAAAACAACAATAAAGTAGTGGAAAGGAAGGCCTTTATACAAATAGTAGCAATTTAATTGATATATAGATAGCAAACAGTATTATAGTTTCTTTCTACCAAGTCTTTCTATCCTAAAGCTTTATATTCTAATCTATCATTTATCTTTAAGGTGTTCCAACCAGCGCCACTGAAACAAAATAAAGTAAGTGGAAAGGAAGGCGCATTTATTACAAATATAGCAATTTAATGATATATAGATAGCAAAACAGCATTCATATTATTTCGTTAAATCTTTTCTATCCTAAGTTTAATATTCTAACACTATCCGTTTTATCTTTGAAGTTTTCAACACGCGGCCACTGAAAACAACAATAAAGTAAGTGGAAAGGAAGGCAGCCTTGTATACAAATAGTAGCAATTTAATTGATATATAGAGAGCAAACGCATTAATAGTTTTCCTTAAATCTTTCTATCTAAAGCTTTATATTCCGAATCTATCATTTTTCTTTAAGGTGTTCCAACAGCGCCATTGAAAACACAATGAAGTAAGTGGAAGGAAGGCAGCTTTATCAATGTAAGCAATTTGATTGAATAAAAGATAGCAAACGCGCTATATTTCTTTTTCTAAAATCTTTCTATTTCTAAAGCTTTATATTCTAATCTATCATTTTTTATCTTTAAGGTGTTCCAACCAGCGGCCACTGAAAACACATAATTAAGTGGAAAGGAAGGCCTTTATCCAAATAGTACAATTTAATTGATAATAGAAAGCAAACAGCATTATAGTTTTTCTTAATCTTTCTATCCTAAAGCTTTTTATCTTCTAATCTATCATTTTATCTTTAAGGTGTTCCAACAGCGCCATTGAAAACAACAATGACGTCAGTGGAACAGGAAGCAGCTTTATACAAATCGTGCAATTTAATTGATAGATCGATGCAAACAGCATTATATTTCTTACTTGAATCTTTCTATTCTAAAGCTTTATATTCTAATCTATCATTTTATCTTTAAGGCGTTCCAAACAGCGGCCACTGAAAACAATGTTACCTTGTATAGCCATATACTATATAGATAAGAATACCACATATAGCCATATACTATATAGAGAATGTTACCTTGTATAGTCATATGCTATATAGATAAGAATACTACGTATAGCCATATACTATATGGAGAATATTACCTTGTATAGCCATATGCTATATAGATAGGAATACCACTTATAGCCATATACTATATGGAGAATGTTACCTTGTATAGCCATATGCTATATAGCACAATCAAGTATCTAATAATGGATTTGATTCCTATTCAACCTCTTGTTGTTCTCAACCAATGAAACTAGCAGAGAGAAGAAGAAGAAGAAGAGAGATCAGAAGATAAAGAAAAGAGAGAGAAAAGAAGAAGATTAAGAAGAGAGAAGATAAGTAGGGTGGTGCAGTAGAGCGAAGGGATTTAAAGGTTAAAAGCGGGTATTTAATATGATTCTTTGTTTGATGGGAGCCACCCTATGGACTGAAGTATCGGGGTTGCGGGTTCTCTTTTGGAGGAGAGCGAGATGATCCGAGCTGCAAGAGTTAAGAAAGACTGGAAAGGGAGAGATGAGAGGCCGGGAGTCCAGTAGTAGAATGTTACAGTAGTCAAGACGGGAGTTTATAAGGGCATGGCTGAGATTTTAGAGAGAGAGAAAAGGGCGGATCTTGGCAATATTGTGAAGGAGAAAATGACAGGTCCTAGCAACATTGTTAATGTGATGATGGAAGGAGAGAGAGGAGCCAAAGATATCTCAAGGCAGCATCAGATTCAACTGGGTTAATGAGCATATTGTCAATAGAGATGGAGAAGAGAGAGAGGACTAAGTCCCAGTTTAGGGGGAGTGTAGAGGGAGAACAGCCAGGGTCCTAAAACCGAGCTAAAAATAAGTTATTAGCATGGAGGTGTTTAGTAATCGTGTAAGAGACACGACGTTTTCAAGGAGTTTTGATGTTAACGGAGATATGTGTTACTATCCCAAATTATGTTTACAGTATGCTTTATTACTCTAAAACATCCCAAATAATTTGGGATACACATATATTACAGTGCCTTCTATTTTGTGTGCTAATATTTTTTTTACCTATAGGCTCTGCAGAAACTGCACTTGACTATTGTTTTTTTCTACAAATATGTTAATAATGTTTGTTTATTAGTCCTTCCCCGTTTCCCTTCTCTCCAGCCTCTATAAGTTATATCAGAGGTGAGCAGCTCAATTTCACAGGGGCCCACATGAGGAAATTAAACCGTCATGAAGGGACGGCTAATAGGTTCAACTCAATTATTATTATTATTATTATTGTAAATTCATATAGCGCCAGCATAATCCGTAGCGCTTTACAATCACATGGATACATTCACATCAGGCCCTGCCCGGAAGAGCTTACACTCTAAGCACATTTATTTGACACATACAACCTATCATTATGTCTTTATGATTGTGGGGGAAACCGGAGTGCCCGGAGGAAACCCACACAGTACAGGGAGAACATACAAACTCCTTGCAGATATGTCCAAGGGGGGAATCAAACTCAAGACTACAGTGCTGCAAGGCATCAGTGCTAACCACTGAGCCACCATGCTGCCCAATTCCCATTATAGAGATAGGAAAACTGGGTTTTATAAACAGATAAAATGAATATCCCTGGTTTTTAATAGAAAGTGTGTAATATTTTACATCCATTCCATTAAGTTCAGTTAATCATTTGATCACTTCATTATTAGTATTTATAAAATAAATGATCCAGCCTCAGAAAATCAATGAACATTATTATTAGGTCTAGTATTAAGGGGCCAATCAGGGTCCCCCAGGCCTTACTTTGCCCAGATCTGGGTTTTATCCTTCTTTGGATTGTATTCCCTTTATTGGTGTCTGTTTTTTCATTATACTGCCTTTATAGTCACTGTTCTCTGGACCAATGGTAAATACTATTACAAATGTGCTTGGTATTTGGGTCTTACCAGCATATTGCATGACTGTGTACCTCCTAGATGGTTTTGTATTGATTTCCTACTCCCTGCTTAGGTTATATTAAAGGGTATGTCCAGCAAAAATGTAAGTTTATTTCTAACTGATTTACTGAAGAACAGAAGGTAAATGCAATATCTCTTACCTCCCGTGCATTGTTTACTAACATGTAATTTCACAGGACTAATGGATATGCTTTAAGATCTGAAGAAAAGAAGTTTCTACTTCAGGTAAGGAAATGTTTATGTCTTTGTTCAACCCCCGATACTATGTTACTATGTTACTGTTAGACATACATTATGGGTAGGGTATAAAGGTTGGACTAGATGGACGTATGTCTTTATACAACCCCCGATACTATGTTACTATGTTACTGTTAGACATACATTATGGGTAGGGTATAAAGGTTGGACTAGATGGACGTATGTCTTTATACAACCCCCAATACTATTTTACTATGTGACTGTTAGACAGACATTATGGGTAGAGTATAAAGGTTGGACTAGATGGACGTATGTCTTTATACAACCTCCAATACTATGTTACTATGTAACTGTTATACAGACATTATGGGTAGGGTATAAAGGTTGGACTAGATGGACGTATGTCTTATACAACCTCCAATACTATGTTCCCATGTACTGTTTATACAGACATTATGGGTGGGTATAAAGGTTGGACTAGATGGACGTATGTCTTTATAACAACCTCCAATACTTGTTACTATGTAACTGTTAACAGACATTATGGGTAGGGTATAAAGGTTGGACTAGATGACGTATGTCTTTATACAACCTCCAATACTATGTTACTATGTAACTGTTTAACAGACATATGGGTAGGTATAAAGGTTGAACTAGATGGCCGTATGTCTTTATACAACCTCCAATACTATGTTACTATGTAACTTTTAGACAGTTATGGGTAGGTATAAAGGTTGGACTAGATGGACGTATGTCTTTATACAACCTCCAATACTATGTTACTAGTAACTGTTATAGACATTATGGTAGGGTATAAAGGTTGACTAGATGGACTATGTCTTTATAACCTCCAATACTATGTTACTATGTAACTGTTACAGACATTATGGGTAGGGTATAAAGGTTGGACTAGATGGAGTATGTCTTTATACACCTCCAATACTATGTTACTATGTAACGTTATACAGACATTATGGGTAGGGTATAAAGGTTGGACTAGATGGAGTATGTCTTTATACACCTCCAATACTATGTTACTATGTAACTGTTATACAGACATTATGGGTAGGGTATAAAGGTTGGACTAGATGGACTATGTCTTTATACAACCTCCATACTAGTTTACTATGTAACTGTTTCAGAACTTATGGTAGGGTTAAAGGTTGGACTAGATGGACGTATGTCTTTATACAACCCTCCATACTAGTTACTATGTAACTGTTATACAGACATTATGGGTAGGGTATAAAGGTTGGACTAGATGGACGTTGTCTTTATACAACCCTCCAATACTATGTTACTATGTAACTGTTATACAGACATTATGGGTAGGGTATAAAGGTTGGACTAGATGGACTATGTCTTTATAACAACCTCCAATACTATGTTACTATGTAACTGTTATACAGACATTATGGTAGGGTATAAAGGTTGGACTAGATGGACGTATGTCTTTATACACCTCCAATACTATGTTACTATGTAACGTTATACAACATTATGGGTAGGGTATAAAGGTTGGACTAGATGGATTATGTCTTTATACACCTCCAATACTAGTTACTATGTAACTGTTATACAGACATTATGGGTAGGTATAAAGGTTGGACTAGATGGACTGTATGTCTTTATACAACCTCCAATACTATGTTACTATGTAACTGTTATAAAGACATTATGGGTAGGCTATAAAGGTTGGACTAGATGGACGTATGTCTTTATGTAACCTCCAATACTATGTTATTATGTAACTGTTATACAGACATTATGGGTAGGGTATAAAGGTTGGACTAGATGGATGTATGTCTTTATACAACCTCCAATACTATGTTACTATGTAACTGTTATACAGACATTATGGGTAGGGTATAAAGGTTGGACTAGATGGACATATGTCTTATAAACCTCCAATACATGTTACTATGTAACTGTATACGACATTATGGTAGGGTATAAGGGTGGACTAGATGGACGTATGTCTATACAACCTCTATATTACTATGTAACTGTTAACAGACATTATGGTAGGGTATAAAGTGGTGGACTAGATGGATATGTCTTTATACAACCTCCAATACTATGACTATGTAATGTTATACAGACATTATGGGTAGGTATAAAGGTTGGACTAATGGACGTATGTCTTTATACAACCTCCAAACTTATTACTATGTAACTGTTATACAGACCATTATGGGTAGGGTATAAAGGTTGGACTAGATGGACGTATGTCTTTATACATTCTCCAATACTATGTTACTATGTAACTGTCATACAAACATTATGGGTAGGGTATAAAGGTTGGACTAGATGGACGTATGTCTTTATACAACCTCCATTACTATGTTACTATCTAACTGTTATACAGACATAATGGGTGGGGTATAAGGGTTGTACTAGATGGACGTATGTCTTTATACAACCTCCAATACTATGTTACTATGTAACTGTTATACAGACATTATGGGTAGGGTATAAAGGTTGGACTAGATGGACGTATGTCTTTATACATTCTCCAATACTATGTTACTATGTAACTGTTATACAGACATAATGGGTAGGGTATAAGGGTTGGACTAGATGGGCATATGTCTTTATTCAACCTCTTATAACATGCTACTATGTAACTGTTAAAGGATAAGTACACTCACAAACACAAATTAAGTTTAAATGGAAGCTGTATCTTTAATTAACCATCTCCCTTTTTTTTAGGTGCCTTCAGTGCCTACATGGGCCCAGTAAAATTCAGGACATCTTGGATCATGTATTCAGTCAGCTATGCTCCACCCCGGAGACTTCCTGGACCTCGTTGCAGACTTGTGTCCAAAAATCTACGGTCAGTTCCCTCCATAACATATGACCGCTACGTGGCAGTCTGCCACCCTTTTCATTATCTTTAACTTATAAGCGTCAAACTTTGTGCTAAACTTATCTCTGCTACTTGGATTTTTGGCTTTCTGGATCCACTTCCCATTAATTCTGTTTTTCTCATTCTGTGCATCTAATCATATTGACCATTTTTATTGTGATGTTACTCCGGAATTAAAGATCACCTGCAGTGATACTTCTACATTGTATTAGTTCCCATGTTAAACCCTTTTATTTACACTTTGAAAAATAAAGAATTTAAAACTGCTTTTGGAAACACGAAAAATAAAATAATTTTTGCTCTTAAATATTAAAATCACAAAGAAATGTAAAAATGTCCACGGCAACTGTGGTCTCTGAACAAGTTAGTGTTAAACAAAAGCCTGCAGTCGTTCCTTTAAATGAGCCCTGAATCACATCTCTGGCTGCCGCCTGTGCGAAATTATGTTGTGGAGAATGTATAAACTTCCTGCTTTCAGCAGCTTGAGTGGCATCATCTGATCCTCTGCTCCTCCTTTCTGCCCCAGGCACAGAGCATGCTCTCTTAAGGCTTAATACTAAGAAAGGAATAAAGTATTTGTATAGACTTTTAAAAACAAAAGAGTTAAGAGGGGGAGCCTATAAATGCAGACAGAGGATGATCACATGGCTACAAGCTAGAGAAAGCAGGTAGTTTTCAGAAAGTTATATTGTTAAACATTCCTAGCAATATAACATCACACGTTTTACCTAGAAATGTGATTCATGTTAAAGGTATGACGGAAGGGTTTTTCCTTACCCTAACTTTGTTTAGGAGACCAAATTTGCCCTTTAAAGATGCAGAAAAGTGCACTACCTAAAATAAAGTCTGTCAAATGTAAAACCAGAAGTTCACTAAACAGTTTTCTTTGCGCTTGTGTTCCTCAATGAAAAAATATTGGGAAGTAGGACATCAGTCCTTCAGTTCAAAAGACACTGTTAGGTCATTCCTCCAGATCAGCATTAGAGATGGATTAGAACTCAAACTTGAACCTAAGTTTAATCCAAATTTTAATAGTTCGAACAAACCCAAACTTTTGAAATATAAAAACTTTCCGAACTTAAAATAATTATTGCATTTTTGATAATTAGCAAACATTCTAATTGATAGCCCTGGACTTTAGCGAATTTAGATATAACTCTCGACTTTAGCCCTCAATAACCCTTAAATGTGGCATTCGGTAACCCTCAAATTAGGCAGCAACATTCGAATGTGGCTTCTGATTTCGGTAACCTTCAAAAATTCAATATGGAAGCTCGAAAATAGCCCAATGGTGGGGAAAGTTAGTATTTAGTTCGTTTTGGTGATATGTACGTGTTCCTCGGACCATTTCCCAGGTCCCAGAGCCGTTTACAGTAAGTTGCCATTGCTAATTTTAACTGTATTTAATCCGAACTTTATGAACTATTCGTACCCATTTATTTTAATGGGTCTCTTTTCAAACAAAGTAAATATGTCTGGTACAATCTATTTCTCATAAATCTCAGATTGATTTAGAGCTGCTTGTCTGGTAATCATATCCATTTTATAGTTATAACATGGGGTTTTCAGTGGTAGACTAATCATTTGGGGCATGGAGGTCACCATTGTATATAACGTGCCATGTCATTTATTTATCGGTTTCTCTTCTAGCTACATTCAAAGTATGAAACCAAGAAAATTAGTAGTTATTTAGCATCATATTCCCTGTTAGGCCATAGATGTCCAGTCTGATACTGGCTAAGACAGCTATAGATTTCAATGGTGTGCGTCCCTCTCTGCTTCATGCGTCTCTCTCTACTTCATGCGTCTCTCTCTACTTCATGCGTCTCTTTCTTCATCATACGTCCCTTTCTCTGTCATGCGTCCCTCTCTCCATCATGCATCCCTCTCTCCATCATGCGTTCTTCGCTTCCCTCTCTCCATCATGCGTTCTTCGCTTCATCATGCTCCCCTATCTCCGTCATGTACCCCCTCTCTGACCCCCTCTCTGTCATGCTCCCCTCTCTCCATCATGTGTCCCTCTCTACTTCATGTGAACCCCCTCTCCGTCGTACAGTGAAGTATGGTATAGTATAGTACAGTATAATATAGTATAGTTCAGTATAGTATAGTACAATTATATCCAAAGTATTTTTCCCTTCGCACTCCTTTAGTTGTAAACCTGCTAAGGTGCTTGAACTGCTAACCACAAACAGTAGAGGGATAATCCAGTATATGAAAAGGTGGGGAGATGCACTCTTAGGGGCATATTTATAAAGGAACGATGTTAGCGCAAAAAAATTACCGCCGCACATCGCGGCCGCGAAAATAGCGCTCGCCGTTATAAATACGGCGATAGCGCCCATCCATTTCTAGTTTAGCGGGGGTCTGTGGCCATCCATTTCTAGTGTAGCGTTGGTCTGTGGCCATCCATTTCTAGTGTAGCGTTGGTCTGTGGCCATCCATTTCAAGACAATGGTCTTTCTGGCATAGAATAATGTCTAAAGTATTTTTCCCTTCGCACTCCTTTAGTTGTAAACCTGCTAAGGTGCTTGAACTCTCCAAACTGCTAACCACAAACAGTATAGGGATAATCCAGTATATGAAAAGGTGGGGAGACGCACTCACTTTGATATCAATTCATTAAGCTGTGCACAGCTTGTCACAATAAAAGCAGTTTATATCCACTAAGAGTGCGTCTTCCCAACTTTTATATATAGAATAATGTCTGTCTTAGGAACAGCATCTGGTGTTTAGACCTCATCTCTATTTCGGACTCTCCAAATATACACAGCTTGGGTTCTAAGGGCACCCTGACTTGATTGAGCTTGTTTGTGAAATAGCCAGTTATCTTGTTGCAGAATCTTGGGACTCTGGGACATTTTGGACAGTCACTAGTTCTGCCTCCTGGCATATGACTTATGCCGATTGGTGTTGAGTAGGCTTGATGGAGTAGGTAGAACTGTATTCTTTTGTATTAAGCTGCAGGAGATGCTAGTACTTGGGATTCTGTCGCCTCTTCCCACGCATCCAAAGCTTATCGAGGCGATAAGTGTTTGCCAGGAACAAAGAAGTTGTATAAAGGAGACATTTGGGTATGTACCAGCAATGTGTAGACTTTGGATATCCATCCCTTAATATGGGGTCCCTTAAACAGTGACCAAACTGGGTGAGTTATCACAGGGATCTCAGTTCCCCCAAATTCTGATCTGACACAGTGTCTTAATTGTAGGCATCGAAAGTGTTAGCGGTGGGGTAGATCCTATTTAGTTTTAAGGTCTTCAAAGGACATTAGTTATCGACCTTGTATTATTTGGTAGATGTGCCGAATGCCTCTATGGTCCCAATCTGTATAATTGGTAAAGGAGGCTAACTGGGGGCTCCCTTCACCTTTAATTCCTCTCTAGTTGATATTCCTGTGTCATGTTTGAGTCCTTATGACTGAAGACTTGTTGGGAACATTCACTCTCCCGGCTTCAATTAGAGGTTTGCTTTATAGTTCTTTTTATTGAGAAGATAAATGAATCTCAGCCGCCTGTATTGATTTCTTTTTACTGTGGGGCAGGTTATAAACCACATCCTGTCCAATGTCTCGTCCTAATCAAAACCTCTTAACTATTTGGTCTTGGAGTGAATTAGATAAAACAACATTATAGGAAGATGAGGTCTTTAACGGTGTTCAGATTAGCAGAATGTAAGCTCCTGTGTGTACACACGTTAGATCGGGTGAAGCGGCCAAAGAAATAACACTTTTAACAGCAATCTAACACAGTGAGTATCGGATGGCAATCTAACAAAGTGAGTATCGGGTGGCAATCTAACACAGTGAGTATCGGATGGCAATCTAACAAAGTGAGTATCGGGTGGCAATCTAACACAGTGAGTATCGGATGGCAATCTAACAAAGTGAGTAATCTGATGGCAATCTAACACAGTGAGTATCGGATGGCAATCTTACAAAGTGAGTATCGGGTGGCAATCTAACACAGTGAGTATCGGGTGGAGGGTAGAGACAGGGGAGGAATCAAGGATAGAGAGAGAGAACAGGAGAGAGAGGCATGAAGCCAAGGGATGGCCCTGGCGCCACTCCTGGAGTGGAAAGCGAAGTAATGAACTCGCCAGACGGCTAACCAACTTGTGACACAGGAGAGTGGAAGCCCGTATATGACAAGGGGGGAGATGCACTCTAGTGGAGGTAACTACTGTTTCTTTTATTGTTACAAGCCGGGCACAACGTTTTCGCGTCGGTTGGGTTTCCCCCGGCCTGAATATATACAGGAAGAGGCTCTCCCCACCTTTCATAGAACGGATTATAGTAGCGTATCTACATGTATATGTAGTGTGAGTAATGTACCGTGGCGTCTCGTATCGTCCAGTAACGTATCGTCTATCCCTCCGTACGTGTAGTCTGTAGCGTCCCCGTCTCCTCTCGTTAGTACCGTCTAGTCTCACGTACCTTATATCCCAAGTATTTCACCTTCGCCCTCTTTAGTTGTAAACCTGCTAAGTGCTTGAACTCTCCAAACCTGAACCACAAACAGTAAGGGATAATCCAGTATATGAAAAGGTGGGTTAGCCTCTTAGTGGGATATAACTGACTTGCTTTTTGTGAGTGCTGTGCACAACCGTTTCAGGGGTTTCCCCTTCCGTAATTATGCCCATCTAAGGTGCTTAGTCTACCCCACCTTTTCATATATGGATTATAGATATACAGTGTTAGTTACTAAGTATACAGTGTAGTATAGTCAGTTTAGAATAGTACAAGTTCCGAATGTACACTTTTGTCCAGTATATATATTAATAAGTACAGTGTAGTCATCGTCAAGTCTAATATAGTATCGCGTCCCGTTCGTCTCGATAGCATACGCATAATCACTCGTCTCTCCCGTGTACTTAATCTTATAGTTTTTTTTCTCCCCGTCTCGATCTAGAATACGTACTTCCTTATAGTACAATTGTACCCAACGTCTTGGTTCCTGCGCACGCCGTGAGTGGGGAAACCGGCCTAAGGTGCTTTGAGTCTTTATATAACCTCCAGTACTATGTTACTATGTAACTGTTATACAGACATTATGGGTAGGATATAAAGGTTGGATTAGATGGACGTATATGTCTTTATACATCCTCCAATACTATGTTACTATGTAACTGTTCTACAGACATTATGGGTAGGGTATAAAGGTTGGACTAGACGGACGTATGTCTTTATATAACCTCCAATACTATGTTACTATGTAACTGTTAGAAAGACATTATGGGTAGGGTATAAAGGTTGTACTAGATGGACGTATGTCTTTATACAACCTCCAATACTATGTTACTATGTAACTGTTATACAGACATTATTGGTAGGGTATAAAGGTTGGACTTGATGGAGGTATGTCTTTATTAATGTGGCTTCCGATTTTCCCCCCCGCCGGGGTGTTAACCTGGCAAAAATTCAATATGGAGCTCGAAAAATTTAGCCAATGGTGGGGAACGTTGAAAGGGAAGAAGGAGAAAGTAGTTATTTAGTTCGTTTTGGGGGTGTGATATGTACGTGGATCCTCTACTCGGACCGATTTCCATGGTACCGAGCCGTTGTTAAAGTAGTAATTGCCATTGCTTTGCTAATTTTAAAATGTTATTTAATCCGGAAATTTATGAAATATTTCGTACCCATTTATTTTAATTGGGGTCTATTTGTTCCACAAAGGTACAAATATGTTGGTATAACAATCATTCTCATAAATATCAAAGATTGTTTAGAGCATGCTTGTTCCTGTGGTAATAATATCCAATTACAGTTTTAGAAACATGGGGTTGGTTGTTTGGGGTTTTCAGTGTGGTAGGGACGAATCATTTGGGGATATGGAAGGGTCACCATTGTATATTATAACGTTTGCCATGTCATTTATTTATCGGTTTCTCTTCTAGCTACATTCAAAGTATGAAACCAAGAAAATTAGTAGTTATTTAGCATCATATTCCCTGTTAGGCCATATATAGATTGTCAGTCTGACTAGGGGCTAAGGAAAGCTATAGATTCAATGGTTGAGTGGTTGTATACTATAGGCAAAAAAGTACAGTTGATGACATTGACCTAAACCACGTCTGGTATTTTATGTTCAGTAAAAAAACCCCAATGTATAGGTTAGGGTGGTGTCTAGCTAATAATTATATAAAATATATTTAAAAGCCCACCCCTGGGCCCCTTCACTTTATCTGGCACTGTTAGTATTGTTTTGACCCCAAGTGACAATATAAACTGATTTTTCTTATGAGCATATCTAGCATGTTTATGGCTCTTAAGCCAAAATTCTATAGTAATTTCAACAAACAGGTTCAGCTGCCACTATGCTCGAGGTTCTTGCCAAGTGTGATGTACAGTTACATCTTTACAGAACCGTTTATAGTTAGCAGTGGTGCTACTTTATTTATGCAAAAGGGCTATTACCTTACTGTTTCTTTACAAAAACAATTCTGTATGTATCCTCCCCATGGTTCCTTCATACAGAGGTAGAAAAATGAATTTGTTAATTTCCAAACTGGAGGAGAAATGCAAATTCCAAGCATTGAAATTCAAACCATTTAATATACATTCTGTAGGCTGCTTCGCCACAAAATAAAAAATGCAGCAACCCCGGCAATATATCCGAATTCCTTTCCACAAAGCATCTCGGTAGAGACCTGCATATGTCGATACCCACTGTCAATCCCTCCACTTGATGATAATAAATACTAAGGGCCATATTTGTAAAGGCAACGGGTTCGTTTTAAGCACAAGGTTATTTTATATTAGCTATTTGCGAAATATCACACCTCTTAACACGAAACATCTGCCCACAAATTGTAACATATTCAGATCTGATCTAGATTACCTGGTGGTTGTCTATGTGCACCAACTAATGCAATTATACAACTGCATCCCCTTTTAACAAGGACCTACAGTATAATAGGTTGGTTATGGGTCTCATTCACATGATTGTATCAGGATCTAAGTTGTTTTCCCAACTCCAACAAATACCCGTAGTATACGACTCGAAAGTATAAGTGCCGAGGTTTATCAGCTTTTTTAAAAATAGGCGGAATAACTTGCACCTCACAGTGCTAGACTTGAGTCAAATTACCCTGCCTTCCAAATACTGGCTATGCAAGGGACAGGAGGAGCCGGAATAAAATAGCCGCGCACCCTTACACACGAGCCTACACTTGGAGTCCAACTCAAGGCCCCATGCCATTCCTTTCAGGGGTCAGACGATTTACGAATCAAGCCCCCCACCTAGAAGATCCCTCTTCAATGATATGCAGCGACATCCTGTAACTGCCACGTGGTGTACACCAGTCCTAGAAAAGCAGGTTGGGCAGGTCAACTGTCATACATGCAACAAAAAAATGGATACCTCTTCACCTCACACGGGTTACCACACACCTACTCTGACATACATTTTTCTGTGGCCAGGCCTATACTCAAAGGGGTTAATAAGGCATAAAAAGCTCATTTTAATAAATCCTCTGATATAGAAGTTTAGTTTAATGGAAGCACAGAAACAAGACTCCCTAACCCAGCATCCATGGTCCCTACAATATGACCTACCCTCTCATTTCTGTGAGCCTTACTTAACAAGCGGTGAATACATTAGTTAAAAAACACAAAAACTCAAAATTTTGACTAAGCATAAAAAAAGTTATTTGTTATTAACTCCCCATCCCTGACACAGTACACACACCTACTGATTACTCTTCCATTACGGGTGTTGCCTTTTGGCAGCCATAAGTTATAAGGGTACAAAGGTAAAAAAAAAAATAAAAGTTCATAAAAACGTGTTGTTGATAAAATCCCAATAGAATGTTAGTGTTATGGTAAAAGACAAAAGAAAAGACTAACCCCCCTCAAACCAGACCCAGCGGTAGTTATTTAGCATCATATTCCCTGTTAGGCCATAGATGTCCAGTCCGATACTGGCTAAGACAGCTATAGATTTCAATGGTGAGTTGTAACTATGCTTCATGCGTCTCTCTCTACTTCATGCGTCTCTTTCTTCATCATACATCCCTCTCTCCATCATGCGTCCCTCTTTCCATCATGCGTCCCTCTCTCCATCATGCGTCCTTCGCTTCATCATGCTCCCCTATCTCCGTCATGTACCCCCTCTCTGTCATGCGTCCCTCTCTCCATCATGCGCCCCTCTCTCCATCATGCTTCCCTCTCTCCATCATGCGCCCCTCTCTCCATCACGCGCCCCTCTCTCCATCATGCGTCCCTCTCTCCATCATGCGTCCTTCGCTTCATCATGCTCCCCTATCTCCGTCATGTACCCCCTCTCTGTCATGCTCCCCTTTCTCCATCATGTGTCCCTCTCTACTTCATGTGAACCCCCTCTCCGTCATAACATTCACAGTTTGTTGTACCCTTCAAAGCCGGTCTGTCCTGGAGAAACCATGATGGTTGCAGAACTGTCCACTAAACGGGAAAGTCAATATAAAACCTGTACCACCCGATGTATTATCCACTTCATAGGACCCCATGCAAAACCCCAGAAGTTAAGTTTTACGCTAATATTTAGCACAAATCCTAATGTCTAACTTAAGGCTGGAGGAGTAATATAGTATAGTACAGTATAATATAGTATAGTATAGTACAGTATAATATAGTATAGTACAGTGTAATATAGTATAGTACAGTATAGTATAGTATAGTACAGTATAGTATAGTACAGTATAGTATAGTACAGTGTAGTATAGTATAGTACAGTATAGTATAGTATAGTACAGTATAGTATAGTACAGTGTAGTATAATATAGTATAGTACAGTATAATATTGTATAGTACAGTATAGTATGTTTACAGTATAGGATATTAGTACAGTGTATAATATACGGATAATATGTGACATGTAATTGGTTAGGTACAGTAGTAGTATAGTACAGTGTTATATAGTATGTACAGGTGAAGTATGATGGCTAGACAGTGTGTATGGGTAGTGGATAGATACAGTAGTAATATAGTATAGATACAGGATAGTGCAGACTAGTAAGTTGTAGTATTAGATAATATAGTTATTATAATGCTTTTTATACTGCTTTATTGGTGACAGAGCTGATTGGCGACAGACGTTTCGAGGGGTTTCCCCCTTCCTAATTAATCATTGAGAAGAGTGGTGTCTCCCACCTTTTCATATACTGGAGTATAGTTATAGGTATGTAACAGTGTGAGTTAGGGTATAAGTACAGTATAGTACAGTATATGATAGTAGCAATAGTAATATTAAAGGGTATTTTTCCCGTTCGCACTCCTTTAGTTGGTACAGACCTGGCTAAGGTTGCTTGCAATCTCAGAAAACTGCTACACCACAAACAGCTATGGGATAACTATGATAGAAAAGAGTGGAGGAGATGCGCTCTGTATGGATATAAAACTGCTTTTATTGTGAACAAGCTGTGCACAACGTTTCAGGGGTCCCCTTTTCTTAATTAGATCCATTAAGAGTGCGTCTCGCGCCGACCTTTTGTTAAGACTGCCGTTGAGTAGGTATCGACAGGTGTATGGCTCATAGTCGTAGTATAGTATAGCGTCAGCTAGGTTAGTACAGTATAGTCAACTAGTATTAGTAGTAGTTTCATATCGTAGCGTACTGTAGTATGTCAGTCTAGTTAAGATACGATTACTCTGAGTCAGGAGTATAGGTCTAGTCGTTAATATAGTATAGGACTCTATCAGTACTGGATTATAGTACAGTGTTACGGTATCGATAGCTACAGTGATTATAAGTATAGATCGTACGAGGTTATTATGTTATATCAGTACAGTGTGAGTATAGTATGATAGGTCCAGTATAATACGTGTATGTATAGTCACAGTTAGGATCGCGGTAGTACTAGTATCTACGGAGTCACGTGGATGAGATATTAGTAGTGATAACAGTATTAGTAGCAAGTCTAGTATCGCCAGTATAATATGTATGTATAGGTACAGTGTAGTCATAGTATAGGTACAGTATAATACAGTATAGTAGTGAGTGACAGTGTTTGGGTAGTAGTAATGATATGGTGTATAATACATGTTATAGTATAGGTTATAGTACGGCCAATATAGTAAGTTCAGTATAGTATAGTACAGTGTAGACAGTTATAAATCGTACAGTGTAAGATATAGTATATACAGTGTAGTATAGACAGTTATACAGTATAGGTATAGTAAGTACAGTGTAGTATAGTATTAGTCCAGCATAATATAGTTATAGTACAGTGTAGTATATATAGTTCAGGTAGTACTAGGATAGTAGATACAGTATAATATAGTATAGTACAGCCATAATATAGTATAGTACAGGTAGTAGTATAGTATAGTACATATAGTAGTAAATAGTAAGTGTTAGTGTACAGGTTGGATAGTATCGTACATGTTGTATAGTAGTCAGTGTTGTATAGCCGCTCTAGTACAGTGTAGTTATAGTATAGTACAGTATAGTACAGTTAGAATATAGTACAGTTATAGTATAGTTACAGTTAGTACAGGGTATAGTACGGATAGATTAGTACAGTGTAGTATGTATAGTACATGTAGATGTCAGTATTAGTATAGTACAGTGTTAGTATAGTATAGTACAGTAGTATAGTTAGTCAGTAGTATAGTATGTAGTACATATGTATAGTCAGTATAATATAGTATCGTACAAGTATAGTAAAGTACAATTATACCAAGTATTTTTCCCTTCACACTCCTTTAGTTGCTAAACTGTAATGTGCTGAATCTTCAAAAAGATAACCACAAACACGTATAGGGATTTAATCCAGTATATGAAAAGGTGGGGAGATGCACTCTTAGTGGATATAAACTGCTTTTATTGTGACAAGCTGTGCACAACGTTTCAGGGGTTTCCCCCTTCCTTAATTATATCCATTAAGAGTGCGTCTCCCCACCTTTTCATATACTGGATTATAGTATAGTATAGTACAGT